>CM062291.1:465018647-465396147 GCA_031216915.1 Pictodentalium vernedei
AGATAGAGAGAGAGAGAGAGAGAGAGAGAGAGAGAGAGAGAGAGAGAGAGAGACAGACAGACAGAGAGAGACAGAGAGAGAGAGAGAGAATGAGAGAGAGAGAGAGAGAGAGAGAGAGAGAGAGAGAGAGAGAGAGAGAGAGAGAGAGAGAGAGAGAGAGAGAGAATAAATAGAATATAAAGAAAAAAGAAAACATGAATTAGATCCACAGAGAGAGAGAGAGAGAGAGAGAGAGAGAGAGAGAGAGAGAGAGAGAGAGAGAATAAATAGAATATAAAGAAAAAAGAAAACATGAATTAGATCCAGAGAGAGAGAGAGAGAGAGAGAGACAGAGAGAGAGAGAGAGAGAGAGAGAGAGAGAGAGAGAGAGAGAGAGAGAGAGAAAGTAATAAATAGAATATAAAGAAAAAAAGAAAACATGAAATACAACATTAGATCCAGTGATGATGCCCGCCACCCATCCATTTGCATTCTATAGTATCTTGGTCCGTAATGTGAGTCTAAATTAACATCTTGATTACTGCCACTAAGTATAGGTTTTCACTTCTGGGGATGTGCACATAACAGTTTCGAAATTCATCACGTGGCCAAACCCTTGATAACCTAACTTTGATCGTGGGTACACTAACACAGTGGGAGTTTCAGGTCCCTCCGCGATAGCATATCCACGGCGGAAGTCAGATTATTTCAACTGAAACTTTCCTCGATACTTTTATGAATTAACAGAGGAATCGACAGTTATTTTATGTGTGATACTTCCACTCCACAGGTGTTTTAGTGGAAATCCACTCTCCATTTACTGTCAATTTTCATGACATGAAAACTTGGAGAGGAATCTTCATGTACAAGAGATCAACGTTTCTCTCAGAACGAACGCATCCTGCACTGTAGTCTGTACCAACATCTATTACAATAAATTATTAAAAATTATTGCAATAGGGGTTGACGCACACTTGTCAGGCCAACCTTTATAGTAATACATTATTGTAATAGGGTCTCGCTTACACTGGTCAAGCACATTTGTCATTTCAACCCATATTGCAATGAATTATTGCAGTAGGGGTTAAAACATGCTTCTCACTTCAAGGCCTGGTGCAATAAATTATTTCAATGGGGGTCGAACACACTTTTTATTTCAACCTCCAATGCAATACGTTTATTGCATAACTGGGCCTCGCCGAAACATAACAGTCATTTTATACTCAACCCTTTACCCAACGTAACGGCCAAAACCGGCCAGCGCTATTCTCAAAAATCGTCAATTAATTTTCATTATTTTTTTCATTTTTTGTCTCACAAACATAGGTTATGACCCCTCGTTGGAACGAGCTCGTTCCAATGAGGGGTCATAACATATGTTTTTGAGACAAAAAATGAAAAAAATTAGTTATTCAAGAATTTATTTTGCAAATGTCGTCTGCTTTTCATGTTAGGTAAAGGGTTAAATTTAATATTTTATCAATCTCGTGCTTCCTTCGCAAGGAAAGCATGGCAATGTGTGTATGCTATGACCACAGGATAGGGGCAATTTAACCGTAGTGAAAGGCATGTCATGGAACTTACCAGCCTTTCTTCTTCAGAATGGTAGTATTATCTATTTTAGTTGAATTACTGACATGACAACCGTTACAAATTTCCCAATTCCCTATTCGGTATTTGTTATCAACTGATTTTATCGGTTAATAAAGAATGTCGAATAAGGAACTGGGAATAAGTAACGGTTGTCACGTCCCAAGTTAAATTTAGCTTTGATGAAGTTTTTTCTCCTCTTGCTAAAGTATATTTCCTGCCTTCGGAGTTTCTAAACGTCCAGCCGGACCCGTTCCTCTTGCTTATGTTCGTGCAGTTGGCATTTAAATTGGTATCACTGAACTAAATATTTGAATTAGAGTTACCCACCTTGAAATGTTTGAGTCCATTATACCAAGTTTGGACACTTTTCCTTAAAAGAGCAAATTTCCCATGTTTTTCACTCAGCGGAAGCCAAAAGTTGAATTCTAATGCAGAAATAATTCTTTTATCTCTTGAAAGAGGTAAAATGTATCTTTGGTAGGGTTGGAGATGATTATAGGTATCACTGAACTAAATATTTGAGTTAGGGTTACCCATCATGAAATGTTGCAGTCTCTAAAAATAAGCAGCCTTGGGAAAATATATTGTTTCATTAAATGTTTGAAACATTCTATTGACATGTTGCATTATTGTTGAATACCCCAGATGAATAATAAAGAGGGTGATTTAATGACTTTTGGATCTAAAAAATACAATTGACCTTTGGTGTGTTTTTGTTGGGAATTCCCTGATAAATATGTGCACGTGAGCGGTACTTTCCTTCTTGTCAGTTTTTCTCTCTTATTTGTTGCATGACCCCTGTTTTCGGGTCAGAAAAAAAGTTGTCTGAATGGCTATACTTGACAAATATATTTAAATGTCAAAATTGAAGTGATGCGATCATATTTTTTTTCGCCTGAACGTTATAATGGTCGCCTATGGGGAAATATTTAGTTCCGTGATACCATATAACTTTACCACTGTTCAACCCTGTTCCAGGGAATATTACAGTTTTGTAAACAGGCAGTTTATTTATCGGGGGGAGCTTGTAACCAGACTGTCCTCTCTTCCAAAAAGCTGAAGCCCTTGACATTTAATTTTAATTCAATTTTGTGTGTTTACTTTCAAACAATGCCACCCTTTTAGTTTTATTTGGAGGCTATAGTGTTGGAAGCTTTTCGGTTTTAACTTACCAAGTGTTTCACTCAACACACATGCATAACTTCCTCATTACTTAACCTAAGGATATGATGCTTCAGACACTCCAGTACAGTCGCCGTGGATTGGTCGTAATCCACACGTGGGCAGTTATGTCCACGCATGCGTTTACCAGGTAGTAAAAATCATCATCAGCAAAATTTTAATTAATGAAGCACCGGGTTGTACCCGGTGCTTCATTAATTAAATTTTTGATGATTATTTCTGTAATTAGTGTTTGGAATCTAATATTATTGCGTCCTTGGAAATATTGCCCACGCGTGGAAAGTGACCAGTCCACGGCGACTGTACTGTAATTGTTGAATGATGAGTCAAGTGCTCTTCGTTTTTGTATTTTCAAACGTCAAAACAACGTCATATTTACGGCTTTTTCGTTAACGTATACAATACTTTCATCAAGTCAGACCCCATCTTCGTAATTTTGAGTACATATTCTTCAATTAAAACTATATATAAACATGTTTTTCCGGTTAAGGTCGGTTAGTTTGCCTGGTAAAGTTTTGACAGTTAAGGTCGGTTAATTGCCGACATTGGACATTTTGGACGATTAATTGCCGCCCTAGTAAATCTTCGACGGTTAATGTCGGTTAATTGCCGACCTTGGAAGTTTTTGGCTGAACTTTTAGTGATGTCATCAGCGTCCGAAAAATGACATTGCGTCAGATTTTATGGAATTTTAGTATTATGTTGAGCTGAAAATTAGCGGATTGCTGGTTTTTTTGTTTGTTTTGTTTTTCGATTTATCGTCATTTTTCCACTTTTACGGCAATAGAGGTTTTAGCACTTTTGGCTACTTTCTAACTCGAAATACCAAAATAGTGACACGCATAACTTCCTTATTACTTCAGATATACCAATGAAACGCCAGACACTTATTTCTAGGTGACAGGATTATAAATGCACGGCTTTTTGATCTTAAAATTTTAACCTTTATCCAAAGCAACGTTAAATATACATCTTTTTCTAAACGTCCAATATCAACAACCTTCTTGGATGCTCCTTCTGTAACTGTTGGAATATATTCTCCAATAAAAAACATATATTGAATGTAATCAGTTTTCAGCCAACGAAATAGTCCTCGGAGGCAAACTTTGGGGTGAGGGTAGGACGTCAACGTTGCAAAAATTAAAGTTCGAACGATTTCCATGAAATTTTAGTCGAAAAATAACAAAGATCAATGTTTTTCGATATTTTTAAATTTAACGTTATTTTTTACCTTTTTATGTAAGTTCATGTGTTGCCTTAAAAACCTTCCCTCGTGTTACCACCCTACTCCACAAACTACGTAACTTACAAGTTACCACTATAGTTTATATCACAAGCGGACAAAGGAATAGATGAGGTCAGGTATTATCGCATGTTTATCCACATTGTCGGAAAGTAGTTAACGCCATGACGTTATCCCTTTACCCAACGAATCGGCCGCATCAGCCCGCGTAATATGCAAATTTAGCAGTTGAAAAAATATTATTTTCAAAAAATGTCAACAAAACCATATCATGTGGCCCCTCGTTGGAACGAGCTTGACGAGCTCGTTCCAACGAGGGGTCACGTGATATGATTTTGTTGAAATTTTTTGAAAAAATCCAAAAAATGATATTTGAAATAATAAATTTTGATATCGTCTGCGTTGGGTAAAGGGTTAATACTGATGGGGAGTCGGAAAAGTTTAACTTTCATTGCATACAGCGGACATTGAGCGACAGTAGTATGTCAGGGGCTTGTTGTGACGTCATTCCAATAGTGATACGCGGTGTCAATGAAAGGGTGCCAAAGATCAACTGACACATCGCGGTGTTTCTATCCCGTGTATAGTGAGAGTAGGTGAGGCTCAGATTAATGACGATATCTTTTTGAACCTTCTAAGATTTGAACAAGCAAGGGCAGAGGTCCATATGGGATCAGGGGTAGCGAAGGGAAACCAGGTATGGCCAGGGCATGTATCCGAGGAATCTGAGAGAACCAGTAAGAATACGTCTCTTGAATCGTACCCACCTCTATAGCACGATGTTATACCAAGATAGAAATGAAAGAAAAGGATTCTCGCACATTCGTAGTTCGCTCACTAACGGACTTCCAAAACACTTTTGTAAGGTATAACACTTCCCATTTCATTCCCATCACACGAATAATGAAACAACGAGGCTGTCACAAAGGCGTTTAAAAGATTTAATTAGCATTCACGGCATTCATGATTCGTTAATCGATCCGCAAGTATACAGAAGAAGTCTCCTTGGTTACGAATCGAAATTAAGTATTTTTACTGTTTACTAATCATATATATTTCATTTTCAGGTTATTTTATTCAACTTTGTGGGGAGTTAGTTTAGTATAGTAACTGGGACAAAGTTAGGAGGCCTTAAATAAAACTGTGAGCGCTAAGTTGTCGAACGGTTCGTCGTGTTGCCTTTTGTCGCGTGTCAATTTTCCCTGTCCGATCGCGTAATTTTGTCTTGATGATGGCGAGCAAGTCTGTTCAGACGGAGGTAAGTATGGAGGTAAATACGTGTAATATCGCGGTCCAGGTCAACGGTGCCAACGGAGTAGGTATTGGTGTGCAGACAGAGGTCACTGGGGGTGTTGGTCAGAGCCGGGTTGGTGGGGCCACCGATGGCGATATTGGGCTTGAAGTTTGTAAACAGTGTTCTATGATGTATGGGGACTGTCGCTCGATGGGATATGGAGAGGTATGTGCAAACTGTCAGGAAATCCTCCGCCTACTTGAGACAATTGTTAAGTTTGAGGGGGAGATTGCTGAGCTGAAGGGAAAACTTGGTAGGGCGGGGCTGTCTGGAGTTACGCCTGTGAAAGTGGCTTTCCGAGAAGGATGGAAGGTTGTCGGTGGTTCCAAGAGGAAACATGGGGGTAGAACCTTTGATGTGAATGAGGTAGGTGATGAGGTGGGGACTGCTAGAAAAGTACGTAGGACAGATGAGGGGGGCCCAGGCCGGAGCAATGCTGTAAAGCGTTTGGCGTGGACTATCAAAAGTGGTAGGAAAGGGGGGCCAGAGAAGCAGGTAGATAGGGGTGTAAAGTCCAAAGGCAGTGGGGAGTGCAGCACCAGAAACAGATTTGATGTGCTCGATTCGGAAGAGACAGAGGAGGAGATGGAGGTAGTTGCAACAGATAGTAGCTTGGGGTCTAGGCCAGGAAAAAGGAGGAGGGATCCGGGGGAAGACCAGGGGAGTAGTCCAGGTAGCTCAGGGCCTGGAAAGAGACGGAGGGACAAGGATAGGAGTAATCCTAGGTCAAAGATACCGATACCGATATTGATTCCGAGTGGGGCTGTTGGAGAGGAAGAGGACGCTGTAAACAATAGGAGACTAGAGGAGATAAATAGGGCGAGGTCCAAAAGTAAGTTGGTGGTTGCGGGAAGTAGTATAGTTCGGGGGATCGACAAGGTTGTCTGTGGTCCGGACAGTAAAAATAGAACAGTTCTGTGCTTTCCGGGGGCTAAAGTGGAGGACCTGAGGGATAGAGTGGACGGTATTGTAGCTGGGTCGGGGCCTGATCCGGTAGTGGTATTACATGTGGGGTCCAATAACATCAGGGAGAGGAAATCAGTTCGTTTGGTGGACACATACAAGGACCTAATTAGTAAGCTACTTAGCAGGAATGCTCGGATCATCGTTTCAGGGGTGCTCCCCGTTATGGGTGGTGGGAATGAGAGGAACTCGCGGATTATGGCACTAAACGAGGAGCTGGGAGAGCACTGCAAAGACTTGGGAGTACATTTCATTGACCACTGGGATTCATTCTGGGGACAAGGAGAGTTGTATGGGCGAGACGGATTGCATATAAGTAGGATGGGTACAGACCTGTTGGGCCAAAAAATCTTACAGGTGGCTGGGCCTTTTTTGGAGAAAAGGGGGGTAGGGGACCACAGCCGGTAACCCAGAGTGGCACAAATGCTGGGAACATAGGAAGAACAACAAACATGCACAATACAGGGACATACCAGGGTTATAATAATGTGCCAGTGATGACAAAAAAACAAAGATTCATTAAGTTTGGGTACTGCAACATCCAGGGTCTGCACAAGAAAGTAAGCGAAATATCAACAATGATGGACGAAGGAGACTTCGATATAATGGGTCTAAGTGAGACGTGGATACGACGGGATGAGCGGGTTGATCAGATGAAGGGTTGCGTGTGGATAGGAGCTGGGCGAACTGAGGGTCAGAAACGGGGTGGGGGTGTTGGCATCTACGCTAAAGAGGAATTACAGCCCTCATTGATTACAGATCTCACAGAAGCAAGGACTCAGATTCCAGTATCCAACGAAATAGTCTGGGCAAAAATCAAGTTAGGAAGCAGGAGTGTTGCCGTTGGTGTTGTATACTTAGCAGTGGAGGGAAGTAAGCCCGAGTGGAATGACTCAATATATACAACTCTTAGATCGAATATCACAGAGCTTGGGAGCAGAGGGTTCAGTATTGTCCTAATGGGGGACTTCAATGGGCACATCGGGGATAAGGAGGAGGGCATACAGGGAGGTGATAGGAAAATTAACACGAATGGGAGGAAGATGTTAGACCTATCAAAAGAGCTTGGTTTAAAGATCCTGAACAGGGATGCGAAATGTAAGGGTAAATGGACCTGGGAGAGGAACGATAAGAAAACAATAATTGATTATATACTCACTGACATTAGCGTATGGAGGGAGGTTATAGATGTAGAAATAGATGACGAGGGAAAAAATGACTTCGGTAGTGATCACAACCTGATAACAGTTAAGATTATGGGCAAAAAGACGAATAGAGACAGAAATACCTTCAAGGAAGTTTGGGGACTAAAACAAGGAGCCGACTGGAAGCAGTTTCGGGAAAAACTAAAACCAAATCTTGAATGTATACCTAGGGATGCAAATGTCCAGAGTATTTCAGATGGCATAGTAAATAGCCTAACAGAGGCAGGGAAGGAGTGTATAGGAAGGGTGAGGGTCCCAACGAGAGAGCTTGGATACAGGGTTAACGAGGGACTGAAAAAGGCTATAAAAGAAAGGAAGGTAAAATGCGCTGCTTACAGAAGAAGTAGGAAGCTTAAAGGGGTGGATAACAATGACACGAGACTAATGAAAGGAGAATATGAACTGGCACGGAAAAAGGTGAATGAGATAAAGGATAATAATAGGAAGGAGCGCAATTGCAGTCTTGCCAGAACAATAAAGAAAACGGGGGGTTCGAGCTCAAACGTATTTTGGAACTGGGTAAATAAACGGGGGAAAAGTAGTGTGCAGAGTATCAAAGTGGATGGGGAAAGTACAGAAGATAAAGGCCGTATCGCTTCAGAGTTAGTCAAGCACTGGGAAAAGATAAACGATAGGCGATGGGGCAGTGGGTCCCCACCAAAAAGAAATACACTGGTGGAGGAGAACCTATCCAATCGTGTATGTAGCGAAATAACGGCAGAAGAAGTGCGGAACGTGGTCTCGAAATTAAAAAATGGTAAAGCGGGAGGGACTGATGAAATTCCGAACGAATTCCTCAAAAATGGAGGGGAGGCACTTATTGAAGTCCTGACAAACCTTTTCAACCTGGCTCTGCGAAAGCAAGAGGTCCCCAGAGAGTGGAGGGAAAGTAAGGTGTCGTTCATACACAAAAAGGGGGATAAGGAAATTCTAGATAACTATAGGGGGATATCAGTTAGTAGTAACATCGGAAAAGTATTCTGTAAGGTCATATACGGTAGACTAGAGGAAGTTATAGAAGAGAAAGGTTTTTTAGGAGAAATTCAAAATGGTTTCAGGAAAGGACGAAGAGTCACTGATCACCTATTTACACTCACCCAACTGATAGAATCAACAAAGGCTGAAAAGAAAAAGATGTTTCTGGCATTTCTAGATGTGAAAAAAGCGTACGACCGAGTGTGGAGGGAAGGTATGTGGCGAAAGCTCGAGGGCATCGGACTGGGGGGTGACTTTGTGGGAATCATGAAAGCACTGTATACAGATGTGCAAAGCCAACTCAGTCTAGGGAGTATCACTACAAAACGAGTCCCTATGGATATAGGCCTCAAGCAGGGGTGTATCTTTTCACCGATTTTGTTTGCATTGTATGTTAAAGATTTAGGGGACGAACTAATTCAGAGTGCGGAGGGGGTAAATGTTGGAGACATAAAGATACCAGGCTTATTCTTTGCGGACGACATGGTGTTAATGTCTAGAACTGAACAGGGGCTAGAGAAACTGCTGGAAATTGTTGGTAGATATGGGAACACTTGGCGGCTCGAACTAAATGAAAATAAAAGCAAGGTAATACCCGTTGGACGCAAGGTAGATATGACGAAGAGATGGAGAGTGGGGGAGTTCTCAATCCCCGAAGGGGAAAGCAAACAAATCACTGTAGGAGAAACGGGAGAGTATGAGTATCTAGGGGTAAGCATAAATATAACGGGAAGAGGGGTGTACAGAAATTACTCAGCCAAACTGATTCTGAAGGGGAAAAGAATTCTGAACCAACTAAAACTTTTAGGGAAAAATAGTTTCAACAAGGTCTTTGTGGGGAAAACGCTGTGGGAGAGGGTGGGTTTACCAAGTATAACGTATGGCACGGACGTGATTCCATTAAACCAAACCGTTACTAAGAAGTTGGAAAATACTCAAAATGATGCCGGCAGATGGATAACAGGGTCGAGTAATGCTGCAGCTTTGGAAGCAGTAAGGGGGGAGCTTGGTTGGATGAAAATCAAGGACAGGGTAGATTTGGGAAAACTGTGTTACTTTAACTACTTGAGAAACCTGCCTGACAACCGGTGGTGCAAATTGATGCTCGATACCATTTGGAATTCTAATATAGAAACGGGGTGGTCAAAACATGTGAGGGAACTAATGGACAATTACTCTATAGAGGTCACTAACATAGAAGTAGGAATGAAAGAAGGCAAAAGGTTTGTCAAAGAGAGAGTCATGGAAGATTGCAATCGAAACTGGCGAGCAGGGGTTAGCGTGAAAAGATCACTGCAGGGGTTACAATATAAAGAAAAGCCAGCTTTTGAGAAGTACCTAGATGGCACCTTTGGAGGGTCACTGCTGTTCAAACTGAGATCAAGATCACTGGAGCTTCGGGGAAAAATTGGGAGAGATGGGGAAAAGGGATGCCAAATGTGCCACTCTGGAGTAGTGGAGACCCTGGAACATTTTCTCTTGGAATGCCCACAGTATATACCTCATAGAATAAAATTTACTGGAAGAATAATGCAGAAGTGGGGTGAAGAAACAAAGGATAGATGGCTGAAGGGGGACACGAGGGAGAGGGTAGGAATGCTTATTGAAGAAATTGAAAAAGAGGAAGTGAGGGACACTATTAAGCAGTTTATATCTGAATGCTGGGAGGAGAGGAGGGGAAGAGGGGGTGGGGTGCAGGGGGAATGATGGCCTTCTCTTATGAGGACCGCGACAAATCAGCGGCTGGCCAAAGAGTTATTATTATTATTATTAGTTAACACTCAAGATGAGTGAAGTATGCAATTTTTCATAACTCGGTTGTCCAAGCAAGATGATTTTTTTTCTGGTATTGAAATGTAACCACACAAATAATGCTCAGATTTTCAGTAATGCAAAATTAGGGTACCCAAATATCAACCTAGGCATTTAACTTGAAGAATTTAAACTTCGTTTGAAGCTCATGCCTCATATTGAACCAAGTCAACTTCTGGCTTCAACAGGGAGTACAAATATTAACCTAGAGACTTGATTTTAACAAACTTGAACTTGACTCCTCTAAGAATGGTTTGTATCATATATCAACAGTTTCTAAGCAGAGACTCCCTGTTAACATGTGTAAAACCAAAGCCAAGGTATTTAGCAAGTCTGGCAAGAAAACCAGTGAAATATTTTAATTTTGGAAACGTGCAGTTAGAAACTGTAACATCATACACTTATCTAGGTATAATACTGGCTGCCTCGGGTAATTACACGAGTGGGATTCTTAACCTCAGACCGAGGGCATTAAGTTTAAATTACGAACTCTTTTCCAGTTTGTGTCAAATGATAATTTGCGCACTCGCGAAAAGTTATTTGACACGCCCGTGAAATCCATTTTTTTACAGTTGCGAGGCATGGGGTGATCAAATTTCACACAAAGCCAATCAAAAAATTGAATTGGTGCAACTGACATTCTGTAAAAGTATTCTACAAGTCCATTCGAAATCATGCAACTCGGCAGTCTTAGCGGAATTAGGGCGATATTTCTTGTCCATTGAAATACAATGCAGACTCGTTAAACGTTGGTTGGAGACAAGAGATAGCAATCACCCTCTTCTGACTCGTGCGTATGCCGAGTTGGAAACATCTGGTCGAATTGGCATGGTTACAATAAAACAAAATTCTTTCCGATGCT
This sequence comes from Pictodentalium vernedei, assembly GCA_031216915.1. Classification (NCBI taxonomy): domain Eukaryota; kingdom Metazoa; phylum Mollusca; class Scaphopoda; order Dentaliida; family Dentaliidae; genus Pictodentalium; species Pictodentalium vernedei. Next base: position 465,029,756 of record CM062291.1, read on the forward strand.
GGATTCCACCACGCGTGGCTAAATCCAACAAGTGCTCCCCGAAACTTTTGTGTCCAACTGAAACGTTCAAGATATATATGCCCAGATATGGAAAGATAGCGGCATATTGGGAAAAACGCTGTCGAGAAATGTAAAACTCCAATTCTATCACTCTATAAAACAGTGTATGTACGATAGGGTTAATTAGACCAGCTCTCACAAAGTCAAAGAAAGCTTGTCACAAAGTTTAGAATCGGTGCACATGGCCTAGAAATAGAGCGTGGACGTTATTCTAAGGCTAGCTCCACCCCACGCGATCAACAATATTGCAAGCAATGTACCAGCAACCTCGTTAAAGATGTTCTTTTTGACTGCTCCAAGTACAGGTGAGTGCGACAGGCGTTTCTGAACAATGTGTGCAAGATATACCGGAAGTTCAAATAGTTAGTCTCGATATGCCGGCAGACTACATTTAATTGGCAGTCAGTCGGAGTAAAGATTGAGTTATAGGCAATATCAATAATGATGTAAAACACTGGTGTGAAATTCTTGTCGCAGTTTCGCTGATTACTGGTCGTGATTGAACACTCATCAACTGTAACAACAAGAGAACATTTGAAGTAATATATGTTGACGATACTCACACGTCATTGATCACCCCTACCATCGCCGAGCTGGAACCGAATAGAGCCCACTCTCTTATAGTCTTATTGGCGTTGAGGGATTGATTATTGACAATCTATCACTCCAACGTAAACTTCTGGGAATTCTAACCGCGTGCATACCCCCTCAGACCCCATTTGAGGCAACAGGAAAGCTAGGCCTGTGTGAGCCAAGTGAAATAAAATAAGGTTAACCGGGTTGCAAGGGATTTGTAAATCGCACATCGTCCCTGCGCGCCTTCGGCGCGCTAAAACTTTTCATTCATCGGCCTTGATCAGTAAAATACCAACATTCTTCAGTGCCAGATCAGCTTTATATAGTTCCCGTTCCAATACCAGACCACCTCTTCCAAAAAACCGTTCCGATCTCGACTTTCCAGAACAATATAAGAAAACTACAGCCGGTGTGACAGGAATGATAGTCCGTAGGAACGTTAGTCCCTCTGGACTATTATTCCGCGGAATTATAGTCCTAGGTCTAACATTCCTAGGAATAGTAGTCCGGCGGACTACTATTCCTAGGAATGTTAGACCTAGGACTATAATTCCGCGGAATAATAGTCCAGAGGGACTAATTTTCCTACGGACTATCATTCCTGTCACACCGGCGATGACTTCCTTTTAGCCGCAGATGGCACCAATCACAAAATACTAATTTTCGCCACTGACAACAACCTCCAGTTTCTTGTTGTGGCTGAGTGCTATTTTTCGGATGGCACCTTCGACAAATATCCTAAAGTATTCCATCAGTTTTGCACTATCCACACTATAGAGAGCAAGATGGTTCCACTTGTATTTGGACTTCTTCCAGATAAGAGTGAGACAACGTACCGACGATTCTTCCAACTTACAAAACAACGTTCACAGGAGATCGGAGTAAACCTTTCTACGACACACTGATTCACGGACTATGAAACTGCCACACAGAATGACATCAGATATATCTTTCCTTCAACAACCCTGAAGGAATGTTTATTCCATTATATCCAGTTTATCTTGAGAAAGACCAATGATGTGGGGTTGAAAACAGAATACCAACAGGACTGCCTTATGACTGCCTTTCATCTCATTTGACGAAATCAGCGATGCATGGTTTTCTGCTCTTGAGGCCTGAAATGAAGCGCTTGTGCAAGGAGATCGTCCAGTTGACCCACGTATAACAAAGTTTACAGACTATGTTACCACGTATTGGATAGAAGGGAGCCATGGTAGACATCATGATAAATATTTTGATGTACAGTTAAAACTAGAAGTCCTGTCACGAAATGCGCACAAATAGCACGTCGATTAGCGCGTTAGTCAACGCATTATGACCATAGTAATTCTATCAAATTCTGCACATATGGTCTGTGCATCAGCAATGTTTCAGTCAATGGACCTCCGGGTAACCCGGAGGTCCATTGGCAGAAACATTGCCTGTGTTTGTTATGAATAACCAGAAGAACTTGTCGTGTTTTGGATGCCATTCGATATGGCAGTTGCGCGCAATTCCAACGCGCAATTAAGTCTAGATAAGTGCACAGTTCGTGACAGGACTTCTAGTTTTAACTGTATATTGTATGTTGTATGCGACAAATATGTGAAAAATATTGTTAATTATTGCATTGCATTACTGTATTATGTTACTTTATTTAAAGAAAATAATAATATATGTATGCGAAAAAGATGTGATGAATATTTTTATATATATTGTATGATGAATGCGAAAAATATGTGAAAAATATTGTTAAATATATTGTATGATATATGCGAATTGAGATATTAAAAATGAAAAATATACAGCTGCTGTAGTTATAATTTCCTCCAGCAAGTCGGAAAAACAAGATGCAGACTATAAGTGGTAATCCATTGATCATCCAGATTATTCACACCTACTGACCATACTGCTGGAAACAATAAGTGCCGGCATATCGAGACGACCCCAATTCAAATACCTAGGATTTATCTTCGGTTGTCAAGAAGATGAAGTGATTCTTGTCGTCGGTCAGTTCATTTATGATATATACAGACTATCATGGTAATGTGCATGTCCTGTGATTTGTATCAGATTCTCGGTCGTTTTTACAATCAGATCGCAACAAGCCCGTCGGGGCGAGTTGTGACCCGATTGTAAACACGACCGAGAATCTGATAGAAATTACAGGACATGCATTTGGTCACGATAATACATTTATCTAATAGTCCAGGAGCCAGGGGTCATTTATCTGCATGAAATGAGAGAGTCTTTCATTGGTATTTCTGAAAGGGGTATCCCATGGGGTATCCAAAACACAACTGCTTGAATGGCACTGCCGGGGCGTTTAGTCGAATTGGTGGATCTGAAGTAGAAGATTATTATAGATTATCCCCCATAGTGCACTAAGTTAAAATTTGAGCTCCCATAGAGAGCCTAATTATTACCCGATGGACTTGATCTGAACAAATTCGAATCCGACTCCTGTCAGGATTCTGTATGCCTTATATCAAAACATTCTGGGCAGAAAGAACCCTTCCTTTGAAAGCCATGAAGATATTGTATCACTCACTGATACATAGCCATCATATGTTGTATGGTATACTTGTCTGGGACCATGTACCCTCAACCAGGAGAATCTCAACACTGCAAAAAAGGCTATCCGTATCATAACAAATCGAAAATATACCTCGCACACCGAACCTTTATTTACAAACAGTGGAATACTGAAGTTCGAAGATTTGTATAAGCTACATGTGCATCTTTTTATGCATGACTGGTACCACAATAAACTTCCTATGTCATTTGACAATACCTTCGAAATATACACTAACCATTCTGGAATGGAAACAAGGCAAACAGGGAATGTGCGCTCGCTCAAACCAAGAACTCGCTTCTCTGCTGATCTCCCGATTCATTCTTTCCCGACAATTTGGAATGATTTAAGTCTCGAAGTAAGGCAACATTGCAGGCCACTGTTTAAAAAGATAATAATTAATTAATTCTTCTGACATTACTTGCACCAATCATTTCTGTCCGGATTGTGACCTAACATAAAGAGATCTCATCCTCACAACTATCGCTATTTCTACAACTACAATTAATCCTAAACTTAAGACTTTTCAAATCATCATTTGTTTTTTCTGATTACCTCCGAACATGGGGAAAGCTTCACAAAAAGCCTCTCTAAGGGTTCACCTATTGTGAATCAGGGAGGACAAAGAATTAAACGACTCTGATGTCAGGACAAAATAAATCATGTCTGGGAATGGCAGGAAGACAGCCTCTCTGGCTATGCTATGCCATTTCCTTGCAGTGTACACCTTTTTGTTGCTATTTGTTATTTATGTAAAGTGTGCATGAGAATGCTGCAAAATAAAGTTTCATTTCATTTCATTTCGGACTAGTTTTTATGATATTCAAAGCCTGTTCCTCATATTTGACTAAGCTCAACATCGGGCTCCAATTGGGAGCACGGACTTGATTTTAAAAAAAAACTTGAACCTGACTCCTGTTAGGATGGTGTGTATCATATATTAACATATTCTAGTTGGGGGCTATGAGGAAGTATTTTAAAGATTATTCCACGTATTGCACTAAGTTAAACTCTGGGATCCCTTTGGGGGGGGGGGGGGGATATTAACACAGGGAGTTGATTTGAACAAATTTGAATCTGACCCCACAATAAGGATGTTGTATACTAACTATCAGCTGGAGCTATAATCAACCGTGATTTGGCCACAATTGAACATTGGGCCAAAACATAGTTGGTTGAGTTTAATCCTCAAAGAAACGGAGGCCATGTTAATTTCGCGTAAAATGAATGCTCCTACACACGAGGCATGTCAAAGTACAGCCGAAACCAACATAATCGGTACCTGGACGGGACAGAGTCTGCCCCACCGAAACCGGTACCGTTACTGAGACAAATCAACAATTGGGTGACATAATGCAATCAGATGGGAGAAATTCGCATTTAACCCTTTACCCAACGTAACGGCCAAAACCGGCCAGCGCTATTCTCAAAAATCGCCAATTAATTTTCAAAATATTTTCATTTTTTGTCTTAAAAACATAGGTTATGACCCCTCGTTGGAACGAGCTCGTCGAGCTCGTTCCAACGAGGGGTCGTAACCTATGTTTTTGAGACAAAAAATGAAAAAAATTAGTTATTCAAGAATTTTTTTTGCAAGTGTCGTCTGCTTTTCATCTTAGGTAAAGGGTTAAACCAACCCAATCCCTAATATCTCAAAGTAAAAAATGGCCTCGTCCTAATTATTCTACGCCGCCCTCAAAGTAATCAGAAAGCACGAAGATCGTGCTTTATGATTACTTTGATGTTGCCGCAGAATAATTTCTTTGAAATAGTCGGTGATGGCGCTTTCATTGTCTTTGATGCCACGTTTGAAAAGTCAAAATGGTTGGCCTTATCAAGGTTGTGGTACAGACATAACATGCGCCTTTAATGTTTTGATATGGTCATTCACAAATAAGTTGAAACTATGTCATGCACGTGTGCCATAAACGATTATCAGCCCGTTTTCCCTCATTCAATTAGGAATTTCCTCAAAAATAATTTTGTTCCGGTACCGGCGGGACAAACGCTTCAGTACCGGTACCGGTTGGAGCACGAGGGAACCGGTGGACATGCCTGCTACACACCCACCTTCATATTTAAATGGAACTCGTATCACCGATATGAATAGCCACAAGCATTTGAGTGCAGTTCTAAACAAGACTTGGGATGAGCATATCACCATGTTTGCGCTAAAGTCTGGACTCGCATAGACATGCTGAGGGCGCACCGCACAAGTTCACCGTTGACCGTAAAGTACTATGCAAGATATACTTTGCATTTCGTAGGACGCTCTTAGAATACGTCGACTGTGTCTGGGACGCACTCTGCGAACCTCGAAAAAATTCAAGTAGCTGCAGCGAGAATAATTACGGGTGCTACAATGAGTGCCAGTAAATATCTACTTTATTCTGAGACTCGATGGGATTCAATGCAGGAAAGACGCCGAAAGCACAAGATAATTAAGTTTTTCAAGATGTACCATAGGCTTGTTCCCCTATATACCTTTCCAACAAGGTACCACCAACTATTTCATCCATCAGCCTTAACGATTCGGATAAAAACCACCGTGTCCCGTGTATTCATACTAGTCTGTACCAGTCTCCGTTTCTCCCAGGCGTTGCCAACAAGTGGAATACATTGCCCATCTCAGTGAGAGAAAACGTCCATTGTGAATTTCAAAAAAAAATCCTAAACAGCCCGAACCAATGCCCGCCTACATTCTACGCTGGGGCCGAATCCTGTGCTGCTCAAATTTAGCACTGTAGGTTTCGTCTCCACTGTAGTGGTATTAACGCTCACTTGTATGAAAACCATTTCTCAATGTCTCCTCTCAGGGACGTAGCTAGAGGCCTTTTAATGGGGGTGAGGAACGGGGGGGGGGGGGGAGGGTGGGGGGTGGGTTAGACCCTTTGAAATTCTAACTGGGAACCCCGACCCATGAGCACCGTAAGATGGTAGGCGCGAAACTGCGAGCGCCAAAGGCGCGAATCTTTAGCAGGGGGTCTGGGGTCCTCCCCTGGAAAATTTTGAAAAATTGTTGTGCTCAGATGCGTTTTCATGGGTTCTGGTAATAGTTATAAGGCTAATTTTCAGTTCCAAATTCAGTGATTTTTTTGTAGGGAAACATTTTTAATTCGAGTTGGATACAAATTTTAGATATCTTGCTTTGCCCGAATTGTCCGCAGTGGCAGCTCGTACGTAAATTTAAAACATCGCCTTTGGGAAAGTGGGAGTTTTGTGTTTCTAGAGCATTTCACAGGCACTTGACTTGACAATAAGTACATTTTTATTAACCCTTTGAACCCGTAAGACCGCTTTTCCGGTCCAGGATCATGACACACCATACATTTAAAAAGTAGAATGGCTGCTCAGTGAATTTGTAGGGTAGACCAATCGATATTTTCAACGTGCAGCCCAAAGGCTGCACGTTGAGAATATGGATTGGTCTACCCCAAATGGTGATTATGGACTCTTCTGATTGATGCCATTCAGACTGCAGGCCGCGTGGAGTCGGAATTCTTTGACCCGATTTTCACGCGAAAGTCTCAGTAGTCGGAATATTTCCTTATTATGGTCCTCCAGTCGGAAAAATAGGTTTGTTAGTGAATTGTACCGTATATTCAATAGTTTTTAAATTTCTAACTGTTGATATTTTTTTTTTTGCCCCCCGAATTTCCAACTATTGAGGTTTTGACAAATATTGGGGGGGGGGGGGGGGGGGGGGTGAGACATCCCCCCCCCCCTGTCGCGACGTCCCTGTCTACTCTTTGTCCGTGTGGTGACTTGGAGACAACTGAACATTGTCTCCTGTACTGCCCAAACTATGCAGGTGCACGTAATTTAACAATTAGTACTCTGCCCAGGGGGAGGCCACCAAAAATTTGCAAGACGTGACGTGGGGGTGGTTGGGTCTCTTGAGTGCGCCAAAAATGTCCATTTCCAACTTGGGCAATTTTTTGAATTTTTAAAATATATATCAATATATCAGCTAATATATACCATCATTTGTATTTCAAACCTTGAAGATGATGTTGTACATCACACTCTTAACATAAATACAACATCAGGAGGCTTTATATGTGAGAATATTGGGCTTAAACTGGGAAAATGTCACACGTTAGTAGGGGGTGGGTGTCTTGTTCGAAATGTAGAAAATGTGCAGAATGGGAACAATTCAAATGAAAATTTGTTCTCGTATATGTATACGTGCTCTGGCCAAGCCTGATAATGGACAGCTTGTCATTTGTTGATTGGGGCCCACAGCAGCCCACAGAGGTTTAAATTGGTGGTACCAGTTTAGCCCTTTACCTAACATGAAAAGCAGACGACACTTGTCAAAAAATGATTGAATAACTATTTTTTTTTTCATTTTTTGTCTCAAAAACATAGGTTATGACCCCTCATTGGAACGAGCTCGACGAGCTCGTTCCAATGAGGGGTCATAACCTATGTTTTTGAGACAAAAAATGAAAAAATAAAAAAGTGCTGGCCGGTTTTGGCCGTTACGTTGGGTAAAGGGTTAAGAACATTATGAAAACCCCCTACAGACAGCAGTGCCTACTAAGTTTATAAGCTTATTTTGGATTTTAATGGGAGAGTGTGGGGGGGGGGGGGGGTCTGAGAACGGTAGAAGAAAATTTGCACGTAGTGGGTGGGTGGGTGTAAAAAGGATCCGAATAAAAAATAGGACGTCACGTCTTGCAAATGTTTAGTGCCCGCACCCCCCCCCCCCCCCCCCTGCTCTGCCGTTTACTTTTGATCTCTCGATGCTCTGTTTGGGTCTGAACGACTGAGCTACATCAAAAACGTTCTAGCCTTAGAGTAGTGTAGGATTATATCATACATAGTGGAGGTTTCAACTGATCTATAGCGCACGCGTAACCACAAGTGCGAGTTGATGATTAGATCCACCTGTGGGTCCAAACTTACTTTATTCGGGTATTTTATTCAGTTATTGTCGGCCCTGTTAACAAATGTGTCAGCTACTAAAATACTAAATATACTAAGCGTAAATGCATCCCATACTCGGCAAATATTCGTACCTTCGACAACAGCTCTCCGGGTAACAGTGCATTCATCGTGGACTGCCCGATGTCTGCGTATCGACAGTTCCTCAGCAATAATACTGCCTTACCAGGGTTATTGTCGGATTACCTACGCGTTGGTTGCATCCGCACTAGGAACGGTCTCCGCGCGCGGATTTGGGTCGGTCTACGATGATGTCTTATCAATCAGTGGAGACATACAGGCTGCGCTCTTGGGTCTGCTATTGGTAAGAAAACACTCCTTTCAAGGTGGTTTCATCTGCAGCTTTGTTCTTTGTTTCATTCTATACACTTAGAACTTGATTAAGCACCCCTGAAATGTTTCATGACAGTGAAGTTCCTGTTACTGATTAATATATTTAATGATGCTATGTCTTGCAGTACATTTCATCTAGTGAAACATGAAGTTTCTGGTTGATAGCTTACCCCAAACACACCCCCTCGTCCACGTGAAGCAGACTTCCCACGAATGTCACAAAAATAACTGTCACCCACATTCAATATCTGGGTATAAGACAAGGACAATGTGTTGCTTCTTTTATCAATAAATCTTGACATGGCAAGGAGAGACTGTCACTAAGGCACTGTGATGCCAATCGTTGCACGCATACAACAGGGCAGTGTCATTCAAAGCTATTGGAGAGCAACTTTGGATATAGTCATTCTGTCATCAGCAGACTTGTCCGGAAAACATTAACAGACCACGATGTTAAGGACCGATCAAGGCCTGGAAAACAACAAGAATACCTCTCCCCGGGAAGATCGGAGTCTGACACGCTTCGTTAGGCATGAACCCTTTGCTTCAAGTGGGGTTTTGATACGCCTTTGGCTCCCCTGACAGGCGTTTGTGCAACAGAACTGTCCTGAATCGTCTCAATGCATTGGGTACGAGGTCCTGAAGGGTTATCAGGAGTCCAGCTCTGTCCGATCAGTATCAAAGACGATGTTTGGGGTGGTGTATGGCACGACAACATTGGAATCTCGGGACGTGGATGAGAGTCCACGGTCAGACGAGAGTAGGTTCCTGCTTCACGTCACAGATGGTCGCACGAGAGTGTGGAGGCATAGAAATACCGCTTACGTGCCCATGAACATCAGGCCTACTGTTCCTTATGGTGGAAAATCAGTAATGATGTGCGGATGCCTCTCTCATGGTTGTAAACTTGATATGATGACTGTACGTGAGAATTTCAATGGCCATCAGTACATCCGGGACATTCTCAATCCGGTTGTCATGCCTATATTTTGACAACCACCCGTTGGCTACTCGCCCTGTATTCATGGACGACAATGCAAGGCTACATCGTTCCCATGCTGTGAGAGCATTCCTTCAGAACAACGCCATTACAACACTAACTTGGCCTGTAATTGAGCCCCGATTTGAATATCTTAGAACACATCTGGGACTATTTTGGACGTCGGGTGCAGGCAAGGGATCCGCCAGTACATAATTTAGTCGATTTGGAAGCTGCGTTGCACGAGGAGTGGCAGCAATTGCCCCTGGACCGTGTCAGAAGGCTCACTGGTGGCGTTAGGAGGAGGGAGGGATCAGGCTGTCACCCGGACACGTGGGGATACACTCGCTGATGACGTCAGACACTGCTATTGTGTTCAGGATATCATTTTTTGTCAGTAATTGTCTGCATTGTTTCATCATGGACCGTTCCAGCACCATACTTGTCGGGAGAACAATTTTCCATCAAAAAACATTAGTGATAGATATGTGTAATTAGCGCCATTAAAATACTGCATATTTTCATCCTTGTGTTGTCTTTCATTTGTCAATAGACCATTCTTTCCGCAAACAATAACTTTTGGCCATCTGAAAGATAGCATGAAAGTAATAACAGTTTCTACAAACACCACTGTACAAACACCACTGCGAAAAAAACAGAGTGTGCTTAATCAAATTCCAGGAGTTTAAATATCTCATACTTCTTACTTCCAATCAAACATTGATGACTAGTTTAAACAATATTTCACTCAGTATTTGCAACCACCTATATTTTTATAATTGTCTGAAATGCTCAGGGAGATGGTCAAAAAAGATCAAAGCTTTCAGCCGAATCATTGCCAGTTAGATTATCGTTTCATTCTGTTTGTCTTGCTATAGTGCATACTTTGATGTTATAGCCTCTGTACAGCTACAGTTAAAACTAGAAGTCCTGTCACGAATAGTGCGCTTGTGTAGGCTTAATAGCGCGTTGGAATTGTGCGCAATTGCCATATCGAATGGCATCCAAACCACGGCAGGTTCTCCTGGTTACTCAGAGCAAACACATGCAATGTTTCTGCCAATGGACCTCCGGGTTACCCGGAGGGTCCATTGGCTGAAACATTGCTTGTGCACAGGCCATATGTACAGAATTTGAAAGCTTTTCTTGGGCCATAACGCGCATATTAACGCGCATATCAACGTGCTATTTGTGCGCATTTCATGACAGGACTTCTAGTTTTAACTGTACTGTGGTATAAAACAGTTACTTGTATTTATTACTTTCCTTCGCCGACTCAACAAAAATTACATCACGATTAAATATTGTTAAAAACTAAACAATAAATAGGGAACGAGAAGGTGAGTTAACAGGCAGATTAACAGCTTAACTGTGGCCTTCTAACCAGAAAGGGCTGCCTTCACCAACTCAACTAAGATTACATCAGGTTTAAAAACTAAACATGCTTGATGACAAATAGGGAACGAGAAGGTGAGCCAATAGGCAGATTAACAGCTTAACTGTGGCCTTCTACCAGAAAGGGCTGCCTTCACCGACTCAGCTAAAGACTAAATCGAAAATTAAACAAAATGTGCTACTTTTTATCTTTTTACAGTTTACATATTGTAATGAAAACTAATTCTACCCTCTTCTTTTAAGCAGGTACACAGAAAATGCTTTTTACCGCTATGGACAGTCTAACCGTTATGGAAACAGTAACCCCCATGGTTCCCTAACATCCTCCGCTCCATCCCTAAAAGTGGTCGACCACTTTAAGGGAGGCGAGCGTTGGTACCTGCGTCCCGCCTCTTCCCGTTTTTGTAAGCGCACTGCGCATCTTTTGTCCCAACCCAATAGGATTGCAATGCAGGCCTGCCCCCGAAACAGGGAAGTTCGGGTCTTCTTTCTGGTGGTGCCCCAAAAGGGGTCGTTGTTGTTTTCTTGCAAAGAGTCCAACCAAACAGAGACAGCCTGAGGCAGACTATACTTTCCAGTGATGGCCATCAATCAACATCAATCAAAATCATCTCAGAAGTGGCAGACTTTACTTGCCTGAAAATCGATCTACTCGCTTGAAAACCTAGAATCACTGCAACCCTCGGGGAGAGGGTAGTACCTTTGTGAGAGGACCCAACCTCCCACACTGGTCCTCACCCGAGGGTCCAACCGAGATTAAGTCAACTAAGCCATCACAACCCGCAACCGGAGACACCTGCCGAGTACCTGAACCTTTTCCTTCTTTGACACGCCTAGACATGTGAAAATCAATCATTTACACTGAGGGTCGAAAGGGGCCTGTTCTTCATACCGCCCCCGCGCGCCTCCGCGCGCGCGAAATCATTCCTTTGTTACTTTCCAAAAAGTGTGATTTACTGGGATTTCCGGGTTTTCATTATAAACGATAACTTCACAAGTGAATTATGCAATCAACAACTGTGTCATGTATCCTTGCGCGCAAACGAAGACACTTTGCCGTGGGTGTAATGGGGACTTCGTTGTTTTTTGTTTTTTTTAACATGAAAAGCAGACGATACTTGCAAAAAAATTCTTGAATGACTATTATTTTCATTTTTTTTGTCTCAAAAACATAGGTTATGACCCCTCATTGGAACGAGCTCCTCGTTCCAATGAGGGGCCATAACCTATGTTTTAGAGACAAAAAATGAAAAAATAATGAAAAATTAATTGGAGATTTTTGAGAATAGCGCTGGCCGGCTTTTGCCATTTCGTTAGTAAGGGTTAAATAATATAATTATCGTTAATAATGAAAAGTAATAAACAGAGTAATCGTTTGACTGGACTGGTTACGTGAAATAATTCATTCGAGGCGAGTGACTATATTGTAAAACACTCGTGCGCATTCACGCACTCGTGTTTGTACAACGTCCCTCACCTCTCATGAATTTATTTCACGTAACCAGTCCAGTCAAGCGATTACTCTCTATGTATTATATCATATTTCTTTCCGAATAAATATTGTTTAAACTAAATATCAAAAGACTCTGACTAGTGGTTCTGGAGAAGAAAATTCTTAAAGAGAATTCGCCATATTGCACTGCGTTAAATTTCAGGCTCACGTACTGAGCCCCAAACATAAAACGCTGGGACCTGATTTGAACAAGTACAAATCTGTTTTCTTTAAAGATGCTCTATACTACCAAATATCAAAAATAATTTTGACTGGTGGATCCAGAGAAGAAGATTTATAAAGGTTCTTCCTTATATTGCAGTAAGTACAAATTTGAGCCCAAATATTAATCGGGGAAACTTGATTTGAACAATCTTGAACCTGACCCCACAGGGATGCTGAAAACGAAAAGATTTTAAAAGAGTATTCCCCATATTGCACAAAGTTAAAATTCAAGCTCACATAGGGATCCCAACTATTATCTCAGGGACTTGATTTGAACAAACGTGAATTTCACTTCCATTATAGGATGCTGTATATCACATATCAAAACATTCTGAGAGGTGGATCTAATGAAATTTTTTTTAAAGATTATTCCTCTATTGTTACAGCTTTCTATGAGAGCATGGCTATCAATTTTCTACATACATTACACATAAGGTTAACCTGGTGTTTTTTCCTTAGTAGGAAATGAAGACACAGTCTTCTACACGAAACAAGGATAGGTCGTGGATCACAAGTAAAGCACATGCTGGTCGAAGTTTACACTCACTACAGTTAAAACTAGAAGTCCTGTCACGAACTGCGCGCTTATCTAGGCACAATTTCGCGTAGGAATTGTGAGCAATTGCCATATCGAATGGCATCCCTAGCACAGTGGGTTCTCCTGATTACTAATAGCCAACACATGCAATGTTTCTGCCAATGGACCTCCGGATTGTCCGGAGGTCCATTGGCAGAAACATTGCTTGTGCACAGGCCATATGGACAGAATATGATAGCCTTACTATGGTCATAACGGGTAGGTTAACGCGCAAATCGACGTGCTATTTGTGCGCATTTCATGACAGGACTTCTAGTTTTAACTGTACCTCCGAATCGTAAAAATCAATTTTAGAATCTCAATTCGCTTCAGCCAGTGAATATTACGTTTCAATGGCTGATTTGTTTCTTTAATTCTTTTTCGTTTAGCCGAAGTCATTATCCGAGTGAAACCTCCTCCACGTGGGTGTTTTATAGGCAATAGACTATTTCCCCATTGCGTATATCATGTAGTGTCTACACGCACCACTTAGATTATCAATAGCCAATACAAATCGGAGTATACTGTTTACTAGGCAAGTCACGGTGGATTCTTGTTAAAAATGTGGGCTGTAGTCGAAGATCGTATATATTAGGAATACAAATCAATAAACTCAGCAATATTTTTGTAGGGAATTGTAAACTGAGACCACTTTTAACGTCAAATTGGAATAATTAGTTCAAAGGGGGATTGTAGGTATTTTAGCACACACAAACCGTTCATACTAGTCGGGCAGCTGGGTACACCCCCAATGGGATCCCCCCCCCAGGACCGAACGAGACCGATTTGTTCATGTACCTGGACATCTCGAGAGTAGATTTTCAGATGTTAACAATAAATCATCCTGGCCAGATGTGACGTAATCCAAGATGGCGCCCATGAAGGTGGGTAAAATTCGCGATTTTACATCATCACTAATTTTTCTCGATTACTGAAAAAACTGTATGAGCTGAGGAACGGGAATTAACTCATTCGTATTTCTGATACCATTCCCCGTATAATAATATCAATCAAGGAAGTGAAAATCCAAGATGGCCGCCAAAATATGCCTCAAAATAGACGGAAATCGAGTTTTTCGACACTTTTTTCGCAGAAAACTTATACAGTCATGATAAAAAATTAGAAACCTGTAAACTTTTAGATGTTAAATTGATCGCAAATTATTCTCCGATAATAACCAGTGTGAACATGACCCATCGAAAGCCGATGTGGAAAACAAGATGGCTGCCAGTGCGACCACCGGTTTTCAGTTATCCTGCTTATGTAAAAGACAAGTTTACACTATCTCAAGTTATAGGATGGTTGCGGTAAAAATATTTGATACAGGGCACAGGAATCAACTGTGTAGTATTTTGGACACTTTTTCTGCGTCAGATAAACCAATCAAGTAAGTGAATATCCAAAATGGCCGCCAGAAAATGCCTCGAAATAGAAGAAAATCGAGTTTTTCGACACTTTTTCGCAAAAATAAGAAACCTGTAAACTTTTAGATGTTAACTGAACGGAAATTATTCTACGATAATATCCAGCGTGAACCATGGGGGATAACTTTGGAGGATACCTCATAGTCAGAATAGGGGCAGTTATAGACAAAACAGACAGAAACCGAGGATTCCAAAGGAATCCGAACTGGATAAATAGGAAGTATCCGAAACAGCAAACTACTCCAATTCGATCGAACTTACCACCAGGAGACCTTTCGGTCCTATAGTAGACCGTGCTACTAGTATAAGCCCAAAATGGGAAAATCTAAACAAAATAAAGTCCGTTTCGGTAATTTGGTGTTGTTTGGAGGGATTGTCAGGTTGTTTGTGGTAATTAGATTCACTTCTGTTCAATCGAACATACCCTCCAAACATACCCCTGTCCCATTCATGATTGTAGGGTTTTGGGTCACATAGCAACCACGTGTTGCCATTGAAACCAGTATAAAAAATGGACGATTGAAACACGTGTCACCCTAACAACATGCGCTGCGTATGCGCACTAAGACCATGTATCATTATGAAGTCACAAGATGGCTACCAGGACAACCAAACAGAAATTCCCTCATATTGTACCAAGTTAAATTTCAGGTTCCCAAAATGAGCCCAAATATTAACCCTGGCACTCGAATTGATCAAACGTGGACCTAACCCCACTATAGATGGTGTCTTCCAAATATGAAAGTATTCTGACTGGCGGATCTGAAGAAGATTTTTATTAAAGAAATTTCCTCATATCGCACTAACATAAAATTAGGGCTACTATAGCTAGGGACACGATTTCAATCTGAACCCTCCCCCCCCCCCCCACCCTCAAAAATGTTGTATACTAAATATGAAAGCATTCTGACTGGTGGATCTGAAGAAGATGATTTTTTAAAAGTATCCCTCATATTGCAGTTAAGTTAAAATTTGGGCTGCCATAGGAAGCCCAAATATTAACCTAGGGACTTGGTTTGAACAATATTGAAAGTGACCTTCATAACAATGACGTATACCAAGCATTAAAAGATTCTGACTGGTTGATCTGAAGAAGAAGATTTTTAAAGAATATTTCCCATATAGTCCTAAGTCAAAAATTCGGGCTCCTGTACTGAGCCCAAATACGAACTAATGGGCTTCATTTTAGCAAACTTGTATCAAACCCCCTATGGATGCTGTATACCAAATATCAAAAGATTCTGACCTTTGGTTCTGGAGAAAAGATTTTAAATTTTTTTTGCAAAATATACTGACCCAGCATTTTTCGATGCTCTCTACAGAACACCCTAAGATCACCGATGGCAATTTTTTTAGCATTCAGTTCTACTGGTTTCAAGGATGGTTAATACCAAATAACAGTTCTCTGTTCCGTGTGGTTTGGGAAATATGGGTGTTTGAAAATATTTCTATTTTTAGCTCCTGGGGTGCCCATGGGGATGCGGTAATTTTTTTTGCTGCACGAATCAAGTACTTATGGACCAATAATACCACATATCAAATTTGGTTCAAATCGGACCATCGGCTTAGAAAATAGAAATTTTGGGCGTGGCCACAAATCTTACCCCTCCCATTACAAAGCCAAATATTACTTCACGAACTTCGTATGAACAAACTTGAGACTACACCTCAAAAGGAAGCCCCATACCATGTATCAAATCATTGTACCCACTGGTTCATGAGAAGAAGATTTAAACAAGAGGCCCCACGGGGCCTGAAGCGCTCACCTTGAACAGAAGAACACGATATAAACAAAGTCCAAGAATGAGTCCACACTAAGCAATCCATCTCCATAGAATACATTGTCAATCATTGAGCCCCTCGGGAGAGACAAAAATAGTTCGAGCATCATGCCATTTCTTCAGTTAATCACAATGTAAAATGTAGAGCTCCCCTATGAAGCCCCTCGATACAACCTTTGGGGATTAATCTTAGTTACACACCTATAGAGTGTACCGAATACAAAATGTCTAATTCTTCAGCTACATGGGCAATTCCGCTTCCCATAGGAACCCAAATATTAACCCAGTCTCTCGAATTGAACAAAGTTGAATCTGACCTCCCAAGAGATGTTGTATACCAAATATGAAAGCATTCTGACTGTTGGATCTGAAAAAGAAAAAAATGCCCAAATATTAACCTAAGGATCCGATTTGAACAAACTTAATCTGCCCCCCCCCCCCCCGCCCTCCTTAGAGATGTTGTATTCCAAATATGAAAGCATTCTGACTGTTGGATATGAAAAAGAAAAAAATGCCCAAATATTAACCTACGGATCCGATTTGAACAAACTTAATCTGCCCCCCCCCCCCCCCCTGCCCTCCTTAGAGATGTTGTATTCCAAATATGAAAGCATTCTGACTGTTGGATCTGAAAAAGAAAAAAAATGCCCAAATATTAACCTACGGATCCGATTTGAACAAACTTAATCTGCCCCCCCCCCCCCCCGCCCTTCTTAGAGATGTTGTATTCCAAATATGAAAGCATTCTGACTAGTGGGTCTAAAGAAGAATTTTAAAGAAATCTCCTCTTATTGCACTAAGTTAAAATTCAGGTTACCACAAGGAGCCCAAATATTAACCCAGGACACCAATTTGAACAAACTTGAATCTGACTCTCCTAGAGATGTCGTAAACAAAATATGAAAGGATTCTGACAGGTGAGTCTGAACAAGAAAATTTTTGAAGACATTCACTCATATTGTACTAAGTTAAATTTCAGGTTCCCACATGAAGCCCAAATATTATCCTAGACACTCGAATTGATCAAACTTGAATCTGACCCCCCCCCCCCCCACACACACACACACCTCTCCCCCCCCCCCCCCCGAGATGTTGTATATCAAATATGAAAGCATTCCGACTGGTGGATCTGAAGAAGATTTTTAAAGAAATTTCCTCATATTGCACTAAATTAAAATTTGGGCTACCATAGCGAGCCCTAATATATACCTAGGGACCCGATTTGAACAAACTTGAATCTGACTTCTCTGAAGATTTTAAAAATTATCCCCCATATTGAACTAAGTTAAAATTTGGGCTTCCATAGGAAGCCCAAATATGAACCTAGGGACTTGGTTTGAACAATCTTGGATCTGACCCTCATAACAATGATGTATACCAAACATTAAAAGATCCTGACTAGTGGTTCTGAAGAAGATTTTTAAAGAATATTCCCCATATTGCCCTAAGTTAAAAATTCAGGCTCCTGTATTGAGCCCAAATATGAACCAATGGGCTTTATTTTAATAAACTTGTATCTGACCCCCCCCCCCCCCCCCCCATGAATTCTGTATGCCAAACAAAAGACACTGACGATTGGTTCTAGAGAACAGATTTTAAAATTTTTTTGAAAATATGCTGACTCAGCATTTTTTCGATGCCCTCTACAGAACACCCTAACATAACCGATGGCAATTTTTTTACCAGTCAATGCTACTCGTCCTAAGGATGCTTCATACCAAATAACAGCTCTCTGTTCCGTGCGGTTTGGGAATATGGGCGTTTGAAAATATTTCTATTTTTTTAGCTCCTGGGGTTCCCTTGGGGGATACGGGAATTTTTTTTTTTTACGAGTCAAGTACTTTTGACCCAATAATACCATATATCAAATTTGGTTCAAATCGGACCATCGGTTCAGAAAATAGAAATTTTGGGCGGGGTCAAAAATGTTACCCCTCCCATTACAAAGCCAGATATTGCTTCACGAACTTTTCGTTTGAACAATCTGGATTCTACACCTCAAAAGGAAGCTCCATAACAAATATCAAGTCATTGTACACACTGGTTCACGAGAAGAAGATTTTAAAAATATTTTGGACCATTTTCTCCCACCTCCTCTATATGGGGCTGGACATATTGTGTTGAACAAAACTGCAATGCCCCTTTGGGAACATCACTCACACAAACTTTCACTAGAATTGGCCCAGTGGATTTTGGAGGAGAAGACCAAAACATGGTGTAGACGGACGGACGGACGGACGGACGGACGGACGGACGGACGGACGGAAGGACGGAAGGACGGACGGAGAGCGGTGAGATAAGCTTCGTGTGGAGTACAGGGGTAACAAAAATTAGCAAATCACATCCCTCATCATCTGTGAATCTCGTGTAATATGCAAAGAATAGGAATAGTCAGTAATGATATTTATCTCCCAATACTATTAGTTATACTTATGTTTTCCAGGGTGTATGGGAATTTACACTGGTTTGGGAACTCATACACCCTGAGAAGAATCCGAAGGGTGTACGAGTTCTCAGACCTGTCTAAATTCCCATACACCCTGGAAAACACAAGGAAAACGGATTTATTTCCAAGAATTTTGGTGTACTTAATACTTTAACCTAAATTGTGGGAAAACACTGACAGAAAATTTGTACTTTGTAAGTTCCTTAATGAAACCAGACAAATGTGGATGTCATTGGAACTGGCTCAATGGTCCAGTTCCAATGACAGCCATATCTGTAATATTTTATTGCACATAAATATTAAATATCCTATATTTTTATTTTTTTCTAACATAACCGAGAAGAAAGTATGAATTAATAATTAAAAATGGGTATTTTTTTTAGCCATATAGCCACCTATTGCGTCTTCTTGTTTTTACACCGTGGTTAACCACGGTGTAAAAAAAGCTACTGTAGATTGCAAGTTACACCGTACCTCTCAGTCAATCAAAACGGAGCATTTTGTTTCTTTTTGAAATAAACAACATTATCCCCAGAAATTCTAGTTTTTCTTCAAAATCTGTACTCGGCTATAGAGTGGTAAACTGCCATTTCGTCCCCTGAGTTCCAATGTGCTCTATGTGCCAGTAGGAACATAGAACACATTGGAACTCAGGGGACGATTTGTCGGGTTTTGCCGAAAGACACCGGGGGAAACATTATCCAAAATATGCACATGAGATGACAAGTTCGTTTGTATCACCTCCAACAACTATTGCAAACAAACATAAATACAGGGCATTGCTAATGGAAACATCCGACAATGTTTTTAGAGAGAAATGAAAGAAAATCTAGAGGTCGCTCCAAACAAGCGTTCAAAAGGAAATTGTCGACACGGCAAAGTTGAAGTTCGTTGCTGACGGAAACATTTTTTGACGGAAATGGAAGAAAATCTAGAGGTCACCCAAAACAAGCATATACGAAGTTTCAAACCAATCCATTCATAAATGCACCCTGCAGAGCGTGACAAAGAAAATGTTGATGCAAAAACGGCAAAGTTCAAAGATCGTTGCTAACAGGAACGTTTCTCGAAGGAAATGAAAGAAAGAAAATCAATAGCTCGCATATATAGGTTGCTCCAAACCAACACTCCAAGTTATAAAGTAATTCGAACCTGTCCAGTGTGCCAAAGAAAATTGTCGACACACAAAAGAGCAAAGTTGAAGGTCGTTGCTAACGACAACGTTTTTGACGGAAATGAAAGAAGCTCCCATCTGGAGGTCAACCATTCCCGAATGTACCTTATTGGGCGTTCCAAAGGAAAATTCTGATGCACAAATGTACTAAGTTTGAAGGTCGTTGATAACGGCAACTTATTAACGAGAATGGAAGAAAATCGATAGCCCCCATCTGGAGGTCCACCCGAATAAACATACCAAGTTTCAAAGCGTTTCGATGATAAATGCAACCTGTGCAGTGTGCCAAAGGAAACTGTCGACATCCCAACAAATAAGCTGAATGTCGTTGCTAAGGGGAACGTTTCCCGACGGAATGCACCCCGCAGAGCGTGCGAAAGGAAGCACAAATCCACAAAGTTCAATGTAATAGCAATATGTTTACACGGAAATGAAAGACAATTGATGGCTCCTATCTAGAGATCACCCCGAATAGGCATACCAAGTTTCAAAGCGATCCGATGATAAATAAGACATGTGCAGTATGCCAAAGGAAATTGCCGACGTACAAAATAGATAAGTGAAACATCGTTGCTAACAGCAACGTTTCTAAACGAAAATGGAAGAAAATCAATAGCCCCCACCTGGAGGTTACCCCAAACAAGCATACAAAGTTTCAAAGCAATCCATTTATGAATGAGCCCAGTGGGGCCTGCCAAAGGAAAAAATGGGGCACAAATCCACAAAGTTCAAATGTCGTTGCTAATGGCAAAGTTTTTTTGTTGGAAATGAAAGAAAATCAATAGCACCCATTTGGAGGTTACACCGAACACTCATACCAATTTGCAAAGTGATCCGATGATAAATGCGACATGTGCAGTGTGCCAAAGGGAACTAGTGCCGTACAAAACGAATAAGTTGAAAGTCGTTGCTCACGGCAACGTTTCTCGACGGAAATGAAATAAAACCGATAGCTACCATCTAAACGTCACCTGAAACAAGCATACCAAGTTTCAATGCAGTCATAAATGTGCCCCGTAGGGCGTGCCAAAGGAATATATGGATGCACAAATGCACTAAGTTCCAAGGTCATTGCTAACGGCAAAGCTTTTGACGGAAACGAAAGAAAATCGACAGCTCCCATCTAGAAGTCACCCAAAACAAACATACCAAGCTGCGACCCGATCATAAATGTGACCTGTGCGGTGATGCCAAAGGAAATTGTGGAAGCACAAAACGGATAAGTGGAACGTCCTTGCTAACGGCAACATTTCTCGAAGAAAATTGTGGACGGACGGACGTATGTACTTACGACGGATAGGAAGTGACGGCAATAGCTCAGCTTGACTTCGTCAAGTTGAGATTAAAAAGGAAAACAACCCAGCCTTGAGACGAAGTCTCACAAGTGGTTTCAAAAGTGGGGGGCGTATTGCTGTTGTTATGAGACGGGGTGAGCTGATTAAATATCAACGTGCTACGCTACTGTTATATGTGTGAAGTGTCCTTTAGTATTTGGATATGAGAAACGCGATATCTGTGAAAAGGTAAAAGAAGCATAAACAACCTTCGGTCAATAGACATTCATCCTGAACCTTGAGGTCTTCTGAAACTTTATCAATTCTACTTGTGCTATTTTATCGGTGCATTGTGGTTTGCGAGGGGGTTCATATGTCATAAAAAGCCTGGAATTTTATATATTCAAACACGAACAAACACACGCGAAGGGGAGTAACTCAGTACTAATCAATGCATTGTACATTATGGAAATGGACACCAATTGCAGATTAAATTTATTTCATTCGTTCATTCCGTTAATTAATTTATTTATTGACACAGCAGGGAATGAACAGAGTCAACGAAGGCCTATGCAACGATAACCGTGTCTAAACGGATCAAGGAACGACATTTTTCTCAGAAAAAGGCATTGCATCAATTCCCTCTGATGGGGAATGCAAGATCAACCAAACCAATAACGGTCTTCATATAAAATTTATTTGTTGTTCGATCGCCGTAATACAGGCATAGATTTACACATAATCACAAACCCCACCTATATATATATAAAACACGCACATCTCCACATGTATATTTTGTACAGTGTAGTTATCGGTTTCATTTTCACTTTTACACACATCGGATAAAACGTTTCAATGTGTACATATTAAAGAGCGGCCGTCGTGGTCAGGTCACTTTCCACGACTGGACAATATTTCCATGGACGCAATAATATTCGATTCCAAACATTAATTATAGGAATGATCATCAAAAATTGAATTAATGAATTAATGAATTAATTAAAATTTTACTGCTGCTGATTTTTATTACCTGGCTGGTGAACGCATGCGTGGACATCACTGCCCACACGTGGATCACGGCCAGTCCACGGAGACTGTACTTTACACTCTCTTGTATCTTCTGGAAGGTCAACAAAGTGTCTCTTCCATAAACTATTTATAACCATAATACTCTTCATCAGACATCTTAAAAATGATTAAGAAAATCCGATATCCACACTTCCGGTTTGAGTGGCCATTTTTAGTTAAACAAAAAATGTGATACGTTGATTTTCGTACAGGTACAGCGATAGTAACCAAATATCAGCTAGACAGAAGAGCATAACCAATCTCGGATTTCGAGTTAACCCTTTACCCAACGCAGACGATATCAAAATTTATTTTTTTAAATATCATTTTTTTCAAATTTTTCAAAAAATTTCAACAAAACCATATCATATGACCCCTCGTTGGAACGAGCTCGACGAGCTCGTTCCAACGAGGGGTCACATGATATGGTTTTGTTGACATTTTTTGAAAAATAATATTTTTTCAACTACTGAATTTGCCTATTACACGGGCGGATGCGAATGATTCGTTGGGTAAAGGGTTAAATGGAACACCGAATCGAATCGGGTAGAAAGTATAGAATCAAATCTTGTATCGAATCTCACCGTTCACCATGTTGTAAATTTTACACCTATTATAAATATTGTCCGTGTCAACTCGAGTATTGTATAGATTATGTACCACAAAATAAGTGAATACGTGACTTGTGGTATTTGACACCCAAAGTTGTGAGTAGGATTAAATAGGGCTGACCAGCTGATTGGTTAAATATATTTTAACATTGAAACCATTAATTAAAATTTTGATTCGTCCACTTTCGAAAGGATTAATAAGTTTGTTTGTAATTTGGTGCCGGAATGTGTGAGAATCTCTCAAAAACATGAGACATGGAAAAAAAAATGTGAAGGTCATTTAGTGCACGACCATACGGTAGTGGTGAAAAATTGAAAATTTAAACTAAAATTTCATGTGGCAACATATATTTTTTTCCAGTTTAATTTTTTTCAAGAGATGATGTACTTTGTGGATTTATAGGTATTTTTTCAGAACAACTTGGTGTTTTCTACAGAGAGTGAAAGGTTAACACTATGGTCAATGGGATTTATTTAGTGGTTCATAACCAAAAGTATTGTATACAACGGCGATTCTTATGTTTTGGGAAAATTGATAATAAAAGCGGAATATTCCAAAAACGGAATCAAAGTAATTTTAAAAGCGGAACCTCAGTCATTTATTTTTTAAAAAACCGTAAATATTGTCCGTCTCTACTCGAGTATTGCATGCAACGGCGATTCTTATTTTGGGCAAATTGATAAAAAAGCGGAATATTCGAAAAACGGAATCAAAGTAATTTTAAAAGCGGAACCTCTGAGTTTTTTTTTATCCACACGTCTCCTTAAGCAGACGTGAGTGGAGAAGAGTTCAAGCGGAGACAATGCATAGGATTTTGACAACATTTCGACGATTTAACCCTTCACCCAACGAATCGCCCGCATCCGTCCGCGTAATACGCAAATTCAGTAGTTGAAAAAATATTATTTTTCAAAAAATTCAACAAAACCATATCATGTGACCCCTCGTTGGAACGAGCTCGTCGAGCTCGTTCCAACGAGGGGTCACATGATATGGTTTTGTTGAAATTTTTTGAAAAATTTCAAAAAATTATATTTAAAATAACAAATTTTGATATCGTCTGCGTTGGGTAAAGGGTTAAGCCCGACTCGAGTCATCGACACAATGTCAAATCAACGCTTCACAGGACCCCGATAGGAAGGTCACCACACGTCCAGAGACAAGTCGAGATATGTTTCCACCGGCCTTCCTAACAATAATATTAATATTTTAGAGGCTGTCGTCTGCGAAACGACATAATACAGAACAATTCAACGGATATCGGACGTGTCACTTACAGTGCAAATTCCGAATTAAGCAAAATGGTAAGCTACCCACTTATTCACCGCAAATTTCGACACGTTATTTTCGTTGAAAATATACGAAATTACTTCAAAAAGGCAGTATTTTAAGGGCTACGAGACATCGATTTTTGCGCGCCGAATTCCACTGAAGAGTGTTCAGCAAATGTTAATTTTATTGTCGACAACGGGAGACAGAAATGGATAATTTCTGGTTCATAAATGATCTGATATCATCAAATCGTATAATTATTCTATGGTTCCCGGTTGTAATTGACACCTGAAAATCTGAATTGTCATTTTCAGACAATCAAGGTCTGCAAGTTCGATTGAAGACGACATTTGAAAAATTGTTTCTTCAATAACCAACAGACTTATTCTTGCTACCAAAACTGACATATGACACTTTATTGGAACAAGCTCCGGGAGCTATGGTTTGGAGGCTATGATCGGAGCAAGAGCGGTTGGTTCGACACTGTATATTTTTCGGATTGGTTTGAAGCGTCTTTGTCCCCAGTGTAAAACATCTGTCTGGGAAAAAGTTACTAATAGGTGACAATCTGAGCCGCCATTTTAATGAAAATGTTTTGAAGCTCTCAGCTGAAAATAACATTTGTTTTGTGTGTTTTCCAAGTAACTCCACATATCTTATGCAACCATTAGATGTTGCTTTTAATGGGCCATTAAAAAGACCCTGGAGGAAGGTCTTGGACAAATTGAAAATGCAAGCCTCAAAAAGACACCAACACTTTCAAAAGACTGTTTTCCACGTCTGCTTAAAGAACTCTATGATTTGATTTACCCATCTAATGAGCACGTCACCCAAAATCTTGTGGCTGGTTTCAGAAAATGTGGACTTAATCCCTTAAAAATGAATAAAGTCTCGGAAAGATTACCTGACAGCATGGATGAAGGCCAGCAACCAAAGACAATAAGACGGAAGTAGAGCCGAAACGGTTGGCCGGGGAGCGCGCTGGCTCAGTAGGTAGAGGTGCAGGCTGCAAGCCGAGAGGTCCTGGGTTCGAATCCCACCTGCGGCAACCGCGTTGTGTCCTTGGGCAAGACACTTCATCTCCATTGCCCGCGTGGGGCACGGTGGCGCTGTGTACTAAGGCGTACTGCACGTCGATGGTGCACTTGTCTTCAACCAATGCTAACCCTGCTTGTGTGGAGTTAGTATGTTGGGGAGCTGACAGTTGCTCGCCGTTGCTCGGTGGTTCTCGCCGGTACCCCGGCTTCTTCCACCCGTAAAACTGTCACGGTCATGATTAGCTATTGTGCATAAATATGTGACCTTAAAACACCAATAAATAAACGGTTGGCTCATTTTCACAACCGACTGACCGAGAGCTATAACCGGTTAATATCCGGTTAACCGTAGCCATTATTTCACCGAATCTGGGATCAAAACTATAGGAATTGGAAAGCAGTATTCTAGAATCTATTCCGTAGAGTGTATACAAACGAACGTTGTCGATTACTCGACAACGTTCGTTTGTATACACACTACGGAAAAGTTTCTGCGGTTACTCAGTACTCACGGAAATTGCCGATCATTAACGAAGTCTTGAACGCCAAAGTCGATTATTTCTCAATATATACAGCGCTGCTTCGAGGTGTAATCTATCCGAAAGGAGAAACGGCATATTTACTACGTTTTAACCGTGGAATGACGATCACTATCGATATTTCGGATAACCGGTTGACGTTTTTTTTAATCGGTTAGGTAGGTAACCGGTTTTAAACCGGTTATCCGGTTAACCATTTCAGTACTAGAAGAAAGATTCAAGTCGATCCAGGAAAGAGTATCTCTGTCAAAGATATCTCCTTGTAGTTCATTAGCATGTAGCTCAGAACACGAAATTGTAAAAGGCTTGACAGACGAAGATGTACGTCTCACAAGTGAGGATTTTCAGTGTGAAAAAAAACCCAGTGACGATGAAGAGAGTGATCACAGCGAAACTGAAACTGAAATTTCTAGAAGAGAGAGAAAAAAAAAAAACGATGACGGGAGAACAGCCAGAAATAGGAAATTATTATATGGTCAAATTTGCTGGAAAAGGGTCTGTAAAATATTACGTAGGGAAATTAATTTCATATGACACTGCAGATGGCATTTATGAAATGCGATTTAAGCGCGCGCGCAATAAGGTTCCAAACATATTTGTGTGGCCGCCAGTGGAGTGAGAGCAGTGTGACATTAGACCAGATTGGTAAACCACCGGAAATAAAATAAAAGAAGTGGATTAATTTTCAAAGTACAAGACATTTGTGAATATGGAAAGAGTATTCAGTGAAGAGCATTTTGCACTGCAGAATACATTTTAGTGGAAACTCTTTCTGTATTTATTTGATAACAAAGGTCAAAGGTCCCGAAATTTTCACTTTAAAATTTTCTGACTTTAGCCGACATAAACAATTTTCAAAAATGTTTCATGTTCCCCTTAGATTTCAAGTTTGACTTATGAAATATTGCTCAGTTTCTAAGTTTTAATTGCCTGTTTGTGTTTGAAGAGAAAATAAAATGTTTTGGACAGTTAGCTGCTGACTGCATATGTCCTTTATAGCTAACCAACTGTGCTCTAAGTAGCCCTGCGGCGGGGTTACTTTGAACACTGAATAATGGGGGGATACTCGTAAATTAAAAAGCAATCCAGTGTTGGTTGGTACTATATCTGCTCTATGGTGTACTCCCATTTTGAGCCTGTTTAAATTTATTTCATACCATATGCAAAGAAGGGACAACAAAAAACACTTTAAAAAGTGTCAAAGTAGCCCCATTTTTCGGTACACCCTAAAGTCAGTTGGGTTAAAAAACCACCCTAATCAACTGGGTTGAGAGAATATGAACCCAATTGGGTATTCGCTCAACCCAGTTGATATGGGTTGAATTTTAAACCAAATGATTTAAGAGTGATACAGTAGTTTTTATATATGAGAAAATCAGACGCGTCCGTATTATTTATTTATTTATTGGTGTTTAAGGCCACATAGTTCTGCACAGTGGCTAATCATGACCACAACATGGATATAAAGTGGTAGTGGTCGAGGTATAAAGGCCATTTACCAACCAATTTGACTGGTCGGTCAGGATCTCTTAGTCTCGTGAAAATCTGTCGCTTTGTGTGCTAGAGGTCGACGGTTCGAACCCCGTCTCTCGCACTTATCTCTCCTCCTGTTACACATGGGAGCTCGTCCCATCTTCAGCAGTATGTGGCGCTGCGAGTGTTTCGACCGCTCTGAGGAAGGAACCTGGGTGAGATTCACATATGGTGAATCTCAAAAGAAGAGTAGAGTAGGGAAGCGGTCGAGGTATAAAGGCCATTTACCAACCAGCCTGGTTAGTCTTAGTCTCGTGGTAAATCAGTCGCTTTGTGTGCAAGAGGTCAAGGGTTCGAACCCCGGCTCTCCGCACTTATCTCTCCTCCTGTTACAAAGTCGAGGTCATTCACTCGTTTATAATCCATGTTGCCTATTTTAAAGGACTCACACCCTAGGCATTAGTGACTGGATCCTATTTTACCAGCGAAACAGGGCTTGTTGACCACAGTAAACAAGCACTGCTTCACTTCCCGGGGGAGGCGCGTCCGTATAGTAATGGACTGTGGACATACACATCTAACCATGCACCTTACTATGCGTGATGTTTATCGATCGTCAAAATTGCTTATGTACTGTAATAGCCACTTCCAGCATATCTGGCTATAACATGTCCGTAACATAGGTATTCTGTCAATTATAGCCAAACGTTTATCCGTACGATGCCCAATTTAGAGGGCTTCCGCCTCAGGCGTTGGATCCCGGTCCTATTTTACCAGTAAAGCAGAACCTCTTTACTGCAGCAAACAAGCACTGCTCAGTTTCCAGAGGTTCCCACGGGTTCCAAATTGGGGTGTCAAAATTGTTAACTTTAAAAAAAGGGCTACCGACGCACGAATAATAAAACAATCTCAATGTAAACAGGTATTCAGCAAAAATAAAAAAAATGGAATACCCAAATTCCCTCCAGTAACATATTTATATACACACTGAAAAAAAGTATTCCTACTGCCAAAATATGGATGATTTTCACTTGTCTTACACTTAAGTGTACTGGGGAAGGGGGCATGAAGAAGGAACCCCATGCCGGAGAATCTGTCCCGAACCTGCACCCACCCCTCACCCCACACAAAACGTCCTCACAGCCACGACTGGTTACATTGGCTGATTTTCTTGATAAATTCCCATTTCCCTATGGTCTCTTTTAAAACTGTTCAATGGAAATGAACGTACTTATTGTCACGACGATCAGGGAATGTTTAGTCTGTTTTTAGTCAGTATGCAGATCAGCAGGGGCGTAATTATGGGTGTGTGTGTGTGGGGGGGGGGGGGTGTAACACTAGCCCCAATAAATTTCCAGTCGGTTTATTTTTATCAGGATGGGAGTAATAAGATTTCGATCATCTCTTGCAAGTAATCGTGTACTTTCTTAAAAGTTTTGATACTTACTTTGTCACACACACGGTCTTTCATACAAATGAAACCCGATTCGGGCTGTTGCAGGGGGGTGGGGGTGTCCAATGTAGAGTACTGGTAAGGTGTACGTGTCAACTGAATAAAAAGTTGCGTCACAACTACAACACTCACATTTTAGTTATTCACTAATAAATTTCCAAGATATTATAAGTTATCTCCGCCAACATGTATGAAATATGGAGATTTAATACCGAGATGTCGGTTTTTAAACACCGAGCTGCAGGCGAGGTGCTTAAATGAGATATCCAGGTATTAAATATCCATATACCATATATGGTGACGGAGATAATGTTTTTGTCCAGTTTGAAAGACAACAGAAACATAGTGGATAAAAATTTGTGGACGCGTTTTTCATGCTCCCCAATCAGTTGGACCAAATTCGCGAATTTGTTTTTACAAACAAGAAGACAACAGATAGAGTTATATGCCTTGGGTCGTTACGGAAACGAGTAAACAGTATTTTGTTTACATATCGTCCGCCGAGTTCCAATGTGTTCTATGTGCCCATTGGCATATAGAACACACTGGAACTAAGGGGACGACATTTGCGCTTATTTTATTTTTCTCAAGTTGTTTCTTTTAATTATTCGCCTATTTAATTTATAACAGCAAAACTATGATCGAACTGTCGAAAATCTAATGATATTTGTGACTATTTTCATGTTTTTTGGTTCGATTTTTATAGCGAGGCGAGCAAAAGACGGAAAGCTTTCATTTAAACCATATACTCCTGATGTTTCGCGTGCGCTTATACCCTTGATGTTGCACGCCCTCATATACCTTGCATGTTGGGTGCACCATTTGCCATGGCTATTTGTGCAAGGCATTCTGACCAATCAAAAGACAGAATTTATGGCGATATAGGGCCAAATTTATTTATTTATTGGGATTTAACGACACTTTCGACTGTCACCTCATGTCGGACAGTTTTACGGGTGGGGAGGGGGAAGTCGGAGTAGGTGAAGAGAACCACCTGGCGACTGTCAGGCTCCCCAACGTATTAACTCCACGTAAGTAGGGCTATCATTGGTTGAAGAGAAGTGCAGCATTGACGTGCTGTGCGCCTTAGCACACCGCGCCGCCGTGTTCCCACGTGGACAATCGGGATTAAGTGCCTTGTCCAAGGACACAACGCGATTAGCCCTGGCGGGGATCGAATAGTGTGGGTCTTTCGGTTTGAAACCCAACTCCGTAACCACTGAGCTACCGCGCTCCCAATTTCCAAGAGGTCTTGATTTTTTTATACTATAATCCAACTTGACAAATATTCCAACTACATCATCAAGGCATGCCTTCCAGGAAGGCATGCCATGATGATGTAGCTGGAATATTAGTAAGTCTGGACTTGAGCAATGACATTCGGGACAAAACAGGTCTACAGTACCACCCTCCCCCCTCCCAATGTTCGCGACGCCCCCGCAGACAAGATAGGGAGAGCGTTAGTGCCCTCTTGTTTATGGTTACTCTCCATGAGTTATCTAACCAAATATCCCCGTCCGGGACGACCCGCGTTGTGTCCTTGGGCAAGGCACTTTATCCCCGTTGCCTACATGGGGGCACGATGACGCCGTGTACTAAGGCGTACTGCACGTCGATGGTGCACACGTCTTTAATCGCTGTAACCCTGCTTGAGCGGAGCTTGAACAGAGTTAGAATGTTGAGAAGCTGACAGTTGCTCGGTGGTTCTCTCCGGCTTCCTCCACTCCTGAAACTGTCAACGGTCACGATTAGCCACTGTATTGTGCATAAGTATGTGACCGGAAACCCCAATAAATAAATAAATGTAACCAAATATCTGTCCACGCAGTCACCATCGTTTAACCTTCTACCAAACATAATGTCTCTAAGCATCCAGCGCTATTCACAAAAATCACAATTCAGCTTATTTTTTTCAATTATCGCCTTGAAAACATAGCTATTGAATCTCACTGGAACAATTTCGTTGAGCGCGTTCCAATATTGTGTCAAAAAGGCTATGTTTCTGCAAATATAAATCTTAAAAATTTTAGTTTTGTGAGGCAAAAAAAAATCTTTATTTCTTGAAGTGTCATCTTCTTTCTATTCGTGTTGGGTGAAGGTTTAACAAAAATATGTCTGATGATGTTCGGGTTGACATAAGTGTTAGTATTTATTTATTTAAAATTTGGTGTTTAAGGTCACATATTTCTGCACAATGGCTAATCATGACCACGACAGTTTTACTGGTGGTCGGTGGAGAATGCCGGAGTACCCAGAGAGAACCACCGAGCAACTGTAAGCTCCCCAACACACTAACGCCATACAAGCAGGGTTAGCATTGGTTGAAGACAGGTGCACCGTCGACGTGTAGTACGTCTTAGTACACAACGTCACCGTGCCCCCACGTGGGCAATGGGAGTGAAGTGTCTTGCCCAAAGACACAGCGCGGTTTCCGCAGGTGGGATTCGGCTTGCAGCCTGCACCTCTACCAATTGAGCCACCGCCCCTCCACAAGTGTCGGTAATGTCCAGAGACATACTGGACTTGTGAGGTTCACTCGCTTGTCTCAAATTTATTTCTAAGTTTATGGAGACCAGGGCTCATTGGCCGAAAGTTCGCTTCTATTTCTTATAATTATTTCCTACGATAATCTATTTATTGGTGCTTAATGCCATTTTCAGCATCGACAGATATATCGTGACCGCAACACAACTTACACAATGAAAGTGTCAATGACACTGTAGCTTAACTTGTCTGTGTTGTGTTTGATGAAAAGGATAATGTTCAATGTTTATGAAAGGATTAAGAAATAAGACAAATAAGACAAGAATTGTGATAATTGGGAATACGTTAATTTCTGTTACCCGTGTGCTATGTTTTCAATAAAAATAATATGAGGTGTAGACTGTACAAAAGAAACGAGGGGTGGGTTAATGTGACCCTCAAAGTTAATGTATGTGGCCCTTACAATTACTGTATGTTACAGTGAAATTGTTCCAAACCGAGTCATCCTTACAAGTTACAATGAAATCCCTTCATAAATACGGCCTGTCGACTGTGCTAAAGGTTTTGGGGCTTCAGGCCTGTGTAGCCAGCACAGTTGACCGATCGTAACCAAAAGGGGGCGTCCTCATCTAGACATTATGCTGAGTCATCCTACCAAGTTACAATGAAATCCCTTCATAAATACGACCTGTAGACTGCGCTAATGGTTTTCGGGTTTTGGTCTCGGGCAGCAATCACTGTTCATCGATCTCGACCAAAAGGCGACGTTCTCATCCAGACATGACCTCAAATATGCATATGGAATTTCATGACGATCAGACAAAAACTACGGGGTGCAGCATGTGCTAAAGGCAAATGTGAACAGACTCACAGACTAACAGACTTCTGCACGCGTGATGGCAATACAGTACCAACGGAAATAACTTGTACATTAAACGCCGTTATTCTTCGTTTGTAAACGCGTTCACAAATAGCATTTAAACGAAAAACGGGTTTATTTTCCGCTTACCAAACGTTTATAAACGATCCGTATTTCGATGATTTAAACGAAGGCTAAACGAAAGGTAAACGATTTTTCGTTTAGCTAAACGAAAGCTAAACGTTTTTTCGTTTAGCTGAACGGAAGACAAACGATAGTCCATTTATATGTACACGTACCGAACGACATATAAACGGTTTGCAAACAGACTGATCATTTCCGCAATATCGGAACAATTCAT
Organism: Pictodentalium vernedei; assembly: GCA_031216915.1. Taxonomy (NCBI): domain Eukaryota; kingdom Metazoa; phylum Mollusca; class Scaphopoda; order Dentaliida; family Dentaliidae; genus Pictodentalium; species Pictodentalium vernedei. The sequence continues at coordinate 465,062,154 of CM062291.1, forward strand.
TTTATTGCGTTCACTTTTATCGAAGCACGGTTACAAATTAATGGGGAAGATTTTTAAAATGGTACGTTTTTGCTTTTAAGATAGGCGTATAACGGATGACTGGAATGGGACGTGAAATCTGGCGTTTTAATTCCATTTGTGAATTTTTAGGTTTCAATATCAATACCAAGTTAATTTTCAAACCGAAACTGAAAGTTGAAGGGCTTCTGAAAAGTGTTTTCTGGAAAAGTAATGGTGTTGCATTTTTGCAGAAAAAACATTGTTTTAAAAATTGTCTCGACTTTGTATTCATACATGTACATTGTATCATTTCCCTTTCAATTTGATTGTTGTCGACCCCAAGCGGCCAAGCCACATAAAAGCTGGCATCCCATATTTCTTCTAAGAATACCATTCAGATTTGTCATTTTAAGTTTGGTTGTTATTGTAATTAAAATTTACTGCGGTACGAACCTTTGATACCAAGCACTGAGAACCTTTTCTGTTTGTATCTAAAACAATGGGTCTAAAAACAGTTTTCTGTAAAAATAAAAATAACAAGATGTTGTTCTTAACATTAAAGGCACTAGGACACACCTACATTTGTACATGCAGTCATTGGTCAAGACAGTATAAACAGAACAAATTTCCCTTTTAAAAAGGTGATTACTTGACTTGAATTTATCACTCGACTTTTCTGAATCAAAATGAACCGACGGAAAATGTCTTCAACGCCGAGTCACCATTTGGTGAGGTATATTGAAGACAATGCAATACAAGTGAGAAGCTCGGTTTTTTTTAAAGAACTGACAGACCCAATAAAGATAGGAGAATCTTACCTCATTCAGTGGAGAAGAGTGCACGAGGTTGCTGTTGGAAAGGTACGTGTTTTATTTTTAACCCTTTACTTACATGTATGCCCAAAACAAGGAACTGAAAAATATCCGACAGGGTCGGCGAGAGTTAATGTCGATCATGGTAGGCCTGGAAATAACTACTGAACCTCCGCTTAGGCCAGGCCCGAAGCCAGCAGTAAATAAAACTCCGACATGGAGAGTGTGGGGCGCCCCTCCCCTGCCACCTCACCCACCTCTGCATGTCGGATAGCATCCTGGTGCGAAGGCGAAGGCCATTTCCGAATTGCCTTGCCCCGACGGGGGTGGTGGTGTAGTGGGGTGCTGGGGGTTCTCCCCTTCCCGATTTGTTTTTACAATTCAAGGCTCTGAGCGCTCCCACCAGTATCGGCCCTGGTTTAGGTTATGTGGGGCTTGTCATTTGTAAAATACGTGAACAAGCTATTTGATTATACGACATGTCGTTTATCTTTTCACAGAATTATCGCCAAAAATAAATAGCAAAATTTAACGCGCGATCTCGCCAAAATGAGATTGCAGGTAAGTTTTTGCTCTTTATTATTGTGATAATTTTGTTGAAATGAAAGCAATTCCTACATGTAACTAATAATATACCCCCCCCCCCCCTCCACCCGGACATACCTTTAACTATAAGTAGAAGGGGGCAACACAACCATTAAATTGGAATTGCCCTGAGACCCGGGACTATTGGCACTAAAAGGACAAAATGAGAAAAAAAGGTGAGGGCGGCCTGCAGCCATAGGGGGAATGAGCAAGAGCCCCCACCCAAAAATATCCCCCCCCCCACACCTCTAAAAAAATACAGACAACATTTTTTAATTTGTATCCATTTTTCATTCACCTGCGCATTAACACAAAGCAGTACATTCGTCCAGTGGGTTGTGTGCACAGGAATGATAATTATTATATTTCCCTGTACTGATAATACCAGCTTCTGGTATCAATCATTCGAAAGCTCGTTTCTTGTGTGTTCTCAATAAATGAGGTCGGGATCAACTCGCCACTGGGTCAACTCGCCACCAGTACTTTTTCCGGGTCAAGTCGCCACATGTTAGCGGCGACTTGACCCACTTTTTGTGGCGAGTTGACTCACTTTTGATAAGTTTTTTTCCAATATTTTTCTACTTATTTTTAACATTTTTTCCCCAAAAATAAATTTGATTGTACTCACTGTTCACTCCGTGACCGTCCGGCAGTGATTTTCACATGAAAATGAATAAGAGAAGATACGTTTGGGTTTGTTTTTATTGCACAGATTGTTGAATCAGCTGCCGTTGAAAGGTGATGACGGCTCAATAAAAAGCTTGCGATATTTCTATAATCCTTATTTTTCCAAATATGTGACTAGTCAGGGCTTAAAGTTCGTCCGATATCGCGAGAATCTTAACTAGGTTCTCGCGAAATATATTCGCGCGAATCCATATAGGCCAAAACATGAAATTCTGCAAACGCCAGCTGAATGTTGCTGGAGAGATCACGAAATAAGTTTCCACACATGGTTTACCACATGCTTCACATTTTCTTGAGTTTCGTATCAAATCAAGTCAGGGCTGCTAATAGCAGCCATGACTTGATTCGATACCAAACTCAAGGAAATGCGAATAGACAGTTTCTCATGATTATGTATCTTATGATACAAAACGATCAGAGCGTAATTATGAATCAAAGACATCAGTCTTTCATAACGTGAATCCAAGAGTAAACTGACGCAAATCCACTGATCCCCCCAAAACGTTTTCCAAGTTTTCAATGTAACTGTCGATTTTCCCCCATTTATAAATAGAATATTTCACAATTATAAGATTATGTGCTGGGAGGAATGCTAAAGGTATAAAAAAAATCGTCAAAATATGATATTTCCCTACTGTATACAGTGTGTAGTGTGAAACCTGTCTTATATATATTTTTTTTCTGGTGGCGAGTTGACCCGTGGACAGTTGACCCGTGGCGACTTGACCCGGTGGTGACTTGTCCCGGTGGCGAGTTGACCCATTCCCAATAAATGATACCATAAATTCATTTTACCAACATGAGAAAATGGAAGTCCTGCTGTTGTGACTTATCACACATTGAAATTCCACTGTTACGGCCACTCACCGAAGTTAATGTTCAAGAACTTAGTTTGTACATGCAGTCATTTTATTTTGTAGGTTTTGGATTCAGGAAATAGTTCCGAGATGAGCAAACGTTATAGCGAGGTCATAAAGGAAAATCCACAAGGAGTTGCGTCACCAGAGCCACCATCTTCGCCAAACCAGGCACCATCTGCATCAAGTACTCCATTAGATAAAACACCAACACCAGCAACAGAACAAAGACAAAGGCAAACTACCACAAAGACAAAAAACGTTAAAAAGGTAAAAAAAATATGTTACTACATGTAGATTCCTTTACAAATTGAACGTGTGACAGTGACATAGCTATTCCACTGTCTGGTCACTAATCTTGTTGCAGCGACTGTCTGATCACCGGTTTTAATTACCCAACAATCAACTATAATTTATAATTTATTGCCACGATTTTAATAACCCAATAATCAACTATAATCACCTGTAGTCACAGAAGCCACACCAATAGACTTGCTGGGGTCACTTGCATATCCATTTTTATTGGGACGTTGTGTCAAAATGAAAAAAATTATATTATTTAAATAAAAGAAATAATTAACACTTGGGAACTTCTTAAAATAAAAAAATCGACAAAATGATCGATCAGTTTTTTTTTTATATTTTTCTTCCAAAACATATATTATGACCCGTAAGAAGGGTCAAAAGATGTGTTTTTGAAAAAAAATATGAAAAACTAAATAAATTTGGGGAACTTATTAGAAGCAAAATATTGAAAAACACTCAAGCAATGTTTTCATTTTTTTTTTCTTCCAAAACGTATCTTATGACCCCTCAGTAGGGTCATCAGATGTGGTTTGGACGAAAAAAAAAGAAATAATCAGCACTTGGGAACTTCTTAAAAGCAAAATGTCGAAAAATGTTCGATCATTTTTTTTTTCCAAAACATATATTATGACCCCTGAGTAGGGTCATAAGATGTGTTTTGGAAAAAAAATATGAAAAACTAAATAAATTTGGGGAACCTGTTAGCAACAAAATATTGAAAAATGCTCGAGCATTTTTTTCATTTTTTTTTCTTCCAAAACATATCTTATGACCTCACAGTAGGGTCATCAGATGTGGTTTGGAAGAAAAAAAAAGAAATAATTAACATTTGGGAACTTTTTAAAAGCAAAATATCGAAAAATGTTCGATCATTTTTTTTTTTTCATTTTTTTTCTTCCAAAACATATATTATGACCCCTAAAATATGAATGTTGATTTTTGTGTACGACGATTTTTTTCAGTTGTATGAGGTAAAGTGGTCAATGCCTTTTCACAGAATATTAGTCAATATTCTGACTGTTTTGGTAAATATTTATGTATATGTAACATTGCTTGCTTTTATAAATTGTGATTTCTCATTTTGCTTCAACTTTTTTCCATAACATTATCAAACCACTGTACTGTTATATTTTTAGAAATGTAAACAGTTTATTCTTGTTGAACAGAAATTTTCAGAGCTCTGTCAAACGATAATAAATTTGTTAAATTTTTAGTTATATTATGGGAAGAATTTTCTGCTTGAAATTTCATTACTTCTTCATCACTTTTGAGAATTAAATGTTAATGTACATGTACACGAGAATATTCAGTACTTTGTCGCCCCTCCACGCTCTTCAATGACACAAGGCATAACCTTGAATAAATGGTTGATGTAGTTATTGCAGTCATGTGGGGTTAACGCTGACCAGTAGTCTTTTATGCCCTGAATTAACTCTTTCACTTTTGGCTTCACCGTTTTCCTCAGATAGTACTTCATGCCCGCCCAGATGTTCTCGATTGGATTCATATCTGGGGATTCTGGAGGTGATTTCCAATGATTAATGCCTTGAGCTGCCATAAATTCTAGGGTTGATTTACTAGTGTGCTTAGGGTCGTTGTCTTTGAACAGACGATGACCCTCAGATCCTTGAAAGTACATTTCAGCAGCCGGAATGAAATAATTCTGGAGAATTAATTGATAGAAATCACTATCCATGATGCCCGTGAAAATGGCTAATTTTGTGGCACCTTTTCGTGAAATGCCACCCCATACATGCACTGAATACGGATGTTTTGGTTTTGGGATGAAAGAAGCAGGTTCTCCTCTTTTTCTGTAACTCTTACTCAGACTGCTTTGCATCCTAACCGTACACTCATCCGTAAAAATAACATTGTCGAACTCTTCTTGTGTTTCAATGCACTTTTTGGCAAAGTCAAACCTTTTTTTCTTGTTCGCGTCCCTTACCATCTGACAGTACTTTGTGCCACTTCTGCACCAATTTAATTTCCTCCTGGCATCACACACAGTAGACGGAGCAATTTGTAACCCTAAGTCCATGTACATTTTAGAAAGTTCAACTGATGACGTTTCTGCGTTGTCTCTCATCGTTTTGTCAAGAAGGTTTAAATTGTCATCTGTTAAAAGTTTTGGCCTTCCACTCCTGGCCCTATCACATATTGTCCCTGTGATTCTATAACTCCTGATCACCCTGCTGATGGTTCTGCGATCTATATTCATTCTCTCTTCTTCTTTTATGATTCTAACTATTTCAGCAAAGTTTGAGCCTCCTTCATTCAGACTGACAATCTTCTGGCGTATAATATACTGGACCCTAGTTCGTTTAATAGAATTCATTTTGCTAACTGGGTGTATTCAAGGTGAGTTGGGAGACTTGGTCATTATATCATTACGAGCAACCAATGATACAAAAAGAGAGGAATGTTTTCCTCGTAAAGGGCGTTTTCGAATCCTCGTAAAAGGCGTTTTCGAATATTGTAGGGCCAATGGTCAGCATTTATTTTTCTCCTTTGAAAACGGAAAAATAACACTACTAATAAAAAATAACCCCAATTACGCAAAATAAACACACTAATCATGAGAGCTACTAATAAAATAATTACCGACAGTAGCAAACAGAAGGGATCAAACAAACGAATTAAAACACGTGGTTAATTGACTTTACTTAATCCAATTACCAGAGGACCATGGCAAATCAGTGACTGGCCAAAGTTTTATTATGGAAAGGGAATATCGGTGTTTTAAGTTTTAAATTGTGTTTTGTCTTTTCATATTGGCTGAGTAAATAGCAACTGTAATATCTATCTTGACAATTAACAAATACAAACGTGATATCTATCGTTGATATTCAATGATTGGTAACCGACAAAATTCCTCTTTTTTATTATTTTAAACAACCAAGAAATAAAGTTCACGTTTACGTACATGTATATGTATCCTGGTAAAAAGAATCAAGCATAAAATAATTTTCCCCGACCCCATCTGTGGGAGGTGGCACCTCCGCGCCGACCAAGGCACTTGAAGCAGCATACAGGCCTTACAATCGAAAAGAGCAAAGTGACATAGACAGCTTTTCGGTGACCGGGGTTCACGCCAACATAGGCGTATGTTTCAGGGAGGCTTGAGGACTGCAGTTCCCCTCCAGTCGGGGCAAATACATTTTTTTCGGCCAGTTTTTATGATTGTTTCGGGCAAGTTTGACTGACCTACTCACTTGGGCAGTTTTATCTTCAATAAAGGATTATGTCCCATCAGTTCTAACTTGGATACAAAGTCTGTAATATAATGTTTTGGTGTAGTACGTCACACAGGTCGTACCACACCAAAAAAGTATATTACGGACTTCAGGTCCATGTTCGTACATATACCTGTAATACCGTCTTATCAGATTGATATCGCATCTGAGGGTTGTAGACACGCCAGCGTAACAGTTTGTTCTAGCTAATTACAGACATAAACAGGCCGTTAGCTACAACTGTGGAAGGGGAACACCTCCTCCCACACCCAAACCCACCCAAGGACCACTTCACTCAATAATGCTCGCAGCATCACTTTTCGGAAAAATATTTGAGACCCCCCCCCCCCCCCGAAAAGGTGTCCCGTACGCCTAAGCAAGCCCAAATTTTGTGACTCTGTTTGGTCGGAAATTTTGTGGTGTGCCCCCCCCCCCCCCACTCCCTCCAACTCACACACAAAACGCCCATATTTTTATGCTATTACACGTATAGGCATAAATTCGCCTAGAATGGTCCCAATAATTTTCCTACGGGACTGCACATTATCTTCCCAGTGTCTACGCCACTGACACCGAATGATCACACTGACTTGGTTGTGATATTGTCTGAACACGACTCAATTGATGCATGTGCTCGGGTATCATGAACGACGAGTTTCGCTTATGTAAACGAACTTAAACGAATAAAACGTTTACTTAAACGAAGGTAAACGAAACATATTCGTTTACAAACGCACTGAAAACGAAAAACGCCGTTATATTTCGTTTAGAAACGCAATGCCAAACGGAACCGTAAACGCCGTTATTTTGCGTTTACATGTACAAGTTATTTCCGTTGGTACTGTAGCTTATCTTGATTTTGTCAAGTTAAGCTAAAGATGAAGTCAAGTTCAGCCCGTCGTTTATACTTAGACTGTCTACTTTGGAGGACCCGAACATCAGGTATACAGTACGTAGAGAGTGTATTACCACTAAATCACCCGCCGAGTGGAGATTTCATCCACGCAATAATTGCGAATTTGTTGCAAAGCATAACAATCACAAGCAAACTTCCAGCCAATGGACCTCCGGGTTAAACCCGGAGGTCCCTTGGCTGAAACATTGCTTGTGTTTTTTGTCCACATGTACAGAATTTGAAAGTGATACTTTGGGTGATAACTCCACTCCGCGGATGATTTTGTTACAATCCACTCTCCACGTACTGTACATGTAAACAAGAGGCTCCAAATGGCCTTAATCGCTCACCTGCCAAAGTGGTTAAAAGACAATTTGGGGGATGCATTCAATTAGACATGGTTCATCAACACTACAAGAAGCCTCAAGGAGCCTTAATCGCTCACCTGCCAAAGTGGTTAAAAGAAGTATTTAGTTTAGTTAGACATTTAGTTAGACATAGTTCATCAACACAACAAAGGAATGAAGTCATGAAAGGCAAATATTATAGAAAAACTCTAAGCAATGGATTTGAACAAACCTGAACATAACGTGCCCTCCCCGCCACCCTCAACCCGAGCCCCACCCATGGATAGCTCAAATATTAAGCCAGGGACTATAATTGAACAAACTGGAATCTGATCCAGCTTGAGATGTTATATACCAAATACGAAAGAATTCTGACCGGTGGATCTGAAGAAAAAGGTTTTTAAAGAAATTCCCTCATATTGCACCCAGTAAAAATTCAGGCTCCCATAGGTAGTCAAAATTAATAACCCAGGGGCTAGATTTGAACAAATTGGAATCTGACCCTCCTAGAGATGTTGTATACCAACTATGAAAGGATTCTGACTGGTGGAACTGAAAAAGAATATTTTTAAAGACATTTCTCATATTGCACTAAGTTAAAATTGGGGCTGTCACAGGGAGCCCAAATATCAACCCAGGATCCCATTTCAACAAACTTGAATCTGACCCCTCGAGAGATGTTGTATTCCAAATATCACACGATTCTAATCGATGATTCTGGAGAAGATTTTTAAAGAAATTTACTAATACTGCACTAAGTTAAATTTCGGGCAGGTAGCACGAGGGGACGAGCTCACCTGACATGGTAGCCTAAATATCAACCCAGGGAATTGATTTGAACAAGTTGCATCTGCCCCTCTTAAGAAAAGCTTATACCAAATACCAAAAAGATTCTGACCGGCGGATCTGAAAAAAAAACAAGATTTTTAAAGAATATTCCTCATATTGAACTAAGTTAGAATAGAATATGACCCCCCCCCCTCTCAGGATACTGCATACCAACTATCGAAATATTCTGATTGGTGGATCGGAAGAAGATTTGTAAAGAATATTCCTCATATTGAACAAATCTGAACATTTGGGCTCCCAGAGAGAGCACAAATATGAACCCAAAGATTTGATTTCGACAAACATGTGAACTAATCTTCCAAAGATGTTATATGTGAAATATGTAAGCTTTTGGAGCAGTGGTATGGGAGAAGAAGATTCTTTAATTGTTTTTCCCATTACTCACAGTGTTAAAAAATGATGACTCAGCATTTTTTTCAAAGTCATGGAAAAGTACCCTATTATAAAACCAATGGCAAGTTTTTGTGACCATTCCTTTTTGCTTTCCCCGAGGAAGCTTCAGACAAAATCAAAATTCTCAGTGCCGTGTGGTTTAGGAGATATGGGCGTTTTAATTTTTTTTCTATTTTAGTTCCTGTGGTTCCCATGGGGTGACAGGAAAAATGTTTTTGGCATAAATTAGGTACTTATGACCCAATAAGCCCTCATATCAAATTTGGTTCAAATCGGCCTCTCAGTTTGGAAAATAGAAATTTTGGTATAATTCAGGCTCCAACAGGCTCCAACTATGAACCCAGGGACCTTAACAAACCGATATCTCGCCTCCAAAAGGATACTGTATATCAAATATCAAAACATTCTGACTGGTGGATGTGAAGAAGATTTTTGAAGAATTTCCCTCATATTGAACTAAGTTGTAATTCGGGCTCCCAGAGGGAGACCAAATATGAACCCAGGGACTTGGCTTGAGCAAACTTGAATCTCACTCCCTTAAGGATGCTGCACACCAAATATCAAAGCATTCTGACTCCTGGATCTGAAGAAGATGTTTAAAGAAAATTCCTCATTTTGAACTAAGTTATAATTCGGGCTCCCATAGTGAGCCCAAATATGAACTCAGGGACTTGAATTGTACAAACTTGAATCTCACTTCCTAAGGATGCTGCACACCAAACATCAAAAGATTCTGATTGGTGGATCTGAGATTTTTAAAGAATATTCCTCATATTGCACTAATTTGAACATTTGGGATCCCATACAGAGCATAGGGCTGTCACGATTAATCGACTGTTGAACGGTCACGGCGAAATCGATTAGTATTTTTCGTTGTCGAATAATCGGTAAATTGTATCCCGTTTTAGACGTTTAATAATTAACAGAAAATTTGATGAAAAAAACTATTGTTTCTAAAGGTAAAGAGTTGAGAACATCGATGTTAAACCCCAAGACGCTTTTGGAAGCAATAGTCTTCCAGGTACATTCATCAAAGCTTTGATGTTCTGAACTTATGAACCGTCAGTGTAATAATCAAGACCGGTCGGCAGTTGAACATCAAAGCTTTGAATGCACCTAAAAAGAATCGTCTTCGTTGTTTCCTTGAGGTAGGTCAACTGACTTGAACTTCATTTTCATCGACTTCAAAGAGAGGGAGAGGAGGGGGGGGGGGGGGTTAGGTACGACTAATCGTCGATTATTTGCGACGATTAATCGATTCCTAAATTAAAAAATCGTGACACCTCTAACAGAGCCCAAATATGGACCCGGGGAATTGATTTCAACAAATATGTGAATCAATCTTCCAATAATGTTATATTTGAAATGTGGAAGCTTTTTGACTAGTGGTTTAGGAGAAGAAGATTCTTTAATGTTTTCTCCATTACCTACTGCTGACTCAGTACTTTTTCAAAGTCCCCCAAAAGTACCCCATGATAAAACTGATAGCAATCTTTTTTACCTTTCCATTGTGTTGGACCTCAGGAAGCTTCACATCAAATAAAAATTCGCAGTGCCGTGTAGTTTTGGAGATATTGGCGTTTTAATCTTTCTCTATTTTTAGCTCTTGCGGTTACCACGAGACGACGGGAAATTTGGGGGGGGGGGGGGGGCATAAATCAATTACTAATGACCCAGTAAGCCCTCATATCAAATTTGGTTCAAATCAGCCTCTCGGTTTGGAAAATAGAAATTGTGGGCGGGGCGAAAATTCTTGCCCCTCCCATAACGACGGCAAATAGAGCCCCTCGAACTTCTCTTGAACAAATCTGAGTCAAAAGAAAGCTGCACACCAAATATCAAATCTCTGCTACTGTTGGTTCGCGAGAAGAATATTTTTTAAGATTTAGGCTCACGTTTTGGTTGTGGCCCTACCGAGGGGCGTGTCAACTTGATTTGAACAAATTTGAATTGACATATGATATGGAACAGTCACACTCAATTTGGTCCAGTAGTTTGTGAGGAGAAGTCGATAATGAAAAGTTCACGACGGACGGCAAGTGATAAGTTAAACTCCCTTCGGTGAGTTAACAAGCACTGTTCCGTTCCCGGGTGCTCATTGGGAGGTATTTGAACTGATACTTCCCTCTGTGGGTTGCCTGTACTCCACTATGTACGTGCGGTATGTATCCGCATGCGCACTGGCCAAGATGTAGACAAAAAATAGTCTTTCAGTAACAGCGGGACAGAAGATTCTGTTAGAAAAGATGAATGGCATCTCGTCGCCTGAGTGGTAGAATGTCTTAACCACAAGTTACTATTTTTATACCACACCGATCTTCAAATACGACCCCCCCCCCCCCCCCCCCCCCCCCCCAATCATCAATCCTTTATCACATCACGCAATATGAAGGATCTCTTATCAAATTCACTTTTCCAATTGATACAACACTACGACTGTCTTACCCGCGCTGTCTCCTATTTGTCTCCAGTATCAATGTGCGTGCTGGTTAGACTATTCATTTATTTATTGGAGTTTTAACGACACTTTTGGAAGCCAGGGTCACCTTGTGTCGGACAGCTTTACGGGTGGAGGAAGCCGGAGTACCCGAAGAGAACCACCGAGCAACTGTCAGACTGACTCCACACTAGCAGGGTTAGCATTGGTTGAAGATAAGTGCATTGATTAGACCATTTCAGTGTGCAAAATTTCAAAAATGACCCTAACCGACTGACCGTTCACGTGGGTTGGAGATGGCTAACCGAGCGCTCGGCTTTGTCAAAAGTCTTGGGAAACTGCTTTTTTATCATTAACAAGTATTCATATACTGCATGGAATTGAAATATATATAGCCTCTCAAGGCAAAAGTCTAACACAATCGACCAAAACACAAGAAAGGCTGCTCAACTGGTAGAGTACTAGAAGCCCATATTTGGGCTTTATTCGGGGGGCGCGGTGGCTCAGTTGGTAGAGGTGCAGGCTGCAAGCCGAGGGGTCCTCGGTTCGAATCCCACCTGCGGCAACCGCGTTGTGTCCTTGGGCAAGACACTTCACCTCGATTGCCTACATGGGGGCACGATGACGCTGTGTACTGAGGCGTACTGCACGTCGACGGTGCGCATGTCTTCAACCAATCTAACCCTGCCTGTGCTGCGGTGCAGAGTTCAGAGTTACGATGTTGGAGAGCTGACAGCTGCTCGTCGTTGCTCGGCCGTTCTCTCCGGGTACTCCGGCTTCCTCCACCCGTAAAACTGTCACGGTCACGATTAGCCATTGTGCATAAGTATGTGACCTTAAACACCAATAAATAAATAAATAAATAAATAATTGGGCTTTATTCTGAACTGCAGGTACCTAAAGTTAAAGGCTTCATATTCTCTGGATGTCCTTCATATTATCTCGTAAGTAAAATGACTTCATCTCCATTGATTTGTATTGTTACAATTTATGGGAGAGTGCCTGCAGGCACTCTCCCATGAATTGTAACAAGACGAAAATGTGTGAACAAATCTTGAGGCTGAGAAAAAAGTTAGCCCTCTACCAGTTAATTGACTCAGACTTTACCATTCACGATGCAACTTTTGGCTAACCGGTCATCCGTTCGCGTAGATTTAAATTTGCGTAACTTCCACGCGAAAGAAACGAGCGTTCTCGTCAAATTTTTCACACTTCATTTCGTACCATCGAGCCGCAAGTACAAGTAGATGGTCGTATCGTTCGTTTCAGAAAGGTTGAGCAATTTATCCAAATGGTTGTTGTTGTTGTTTGTTGGTGGTTAACGTCACATATTTATGCACCATGGCTAATCGTGACACAACATGGAGATGAAGTCAAGTTTAGTCAATCGTTGATCTACATGTTGCCCATTTTAGAGGACTTTCACCCCAAGAATTGGTGACTGGGTCCTATTTTACTAGTAAAGCGGAACTGGTTTACCACAGTAAACAAGTGCTGCTTACTTCCCGGGGTTCCCACGGGGAATCCAAATGGTAACCAAATTAATTCCGTGTAGAAATGTCGGCACGAACTAGTGCAAAGATCCGATGTGCAACGTACTTTCACTAATTTTGAACCGAAAAGACGGGGTTCTGACGCACTCACATTCAAATTACTCGACGCCATCGTTTTTGATGTATAACAACGAAAAACTGTTTGGATATTTATCTGTTCTTAATAACCTAGTGGTGATAACTCAACCGTACCAATAGGACCAAATTCAAACGAGAACTGAACAGAAAGCAAAAGCCATATATCAGGCTTGGGTGAAACAAGGCGCCATCTGATGGGCTGCTAATCACATATTGCCGGTCGAGTAATGGAGCCCAACGCCATCGAAAATCATGTTATAATTAACTGTTTACCTTATATAAACAGCATACACCTTTGCTGAATAACTAAATATTTTCATTTTTTGTCTCGCAAACATAGCTTAGAATAGAATTTAGAATTTATTGAAGCAATAAACACCTACTTGAGGCAGATTGCCATTTTAACAATAGCATTATTGTGGTAATACAGTGAACCAATAATGAAACAATATGAGCCCTCATTGGAACGAGATCGACGAGCTCAGCGGGGGTCATAAGCTATGTTTTTGAGGCAAACATTAAAGAAATTAGAGCCGAAACGCTTAACCGATTAATCGAGTAATCAATGATCAACATCCTGATCGATCCACAAAGCAATTGATCGATTAACCGTTACTTTTGAACTACTGTGTTATATGGTCAACAAAGGAACAAACTTTCTCCAAAACAGGCAAACATTGTCACACAGACTCACGTCAATTATATGAGACAGACTAAAGCATGCAAGTTACTTGCTGACATACTTGTTTACTTGCATGATACTGTTTAAATAGCTGGAAATGGTCATTCTTAATCCTTTACCCATTACGTGTAACAGACGATACTTGCAAAATAAATTCATGAATTACTAAAAAAAATTAATTTTTCTCTCAAAAACATAGCTTATGACCCCTCATTGGAACGGGCTAAACGAGCTCGTTCCAATGAGGGGTCATAAGCTATGTTTTTGAAACAAAAATTGAAAATATAATAAATTTGAATGGAGATTTTTGTACATAGGCCTAGTTGGCTTTGTTTGTTACGTTGGGTAAATGGTTCATGTTGTAAATCATCAACGGTATGGCAATTATTCAGTTATCTATTTGGACAAATGATTAATCATTTAACCAAAGGTTAATCCACGTCACAAATCGATCAAGAAAACCCCTTAACCGTTTCAGCTCTAATAGAAATACAATAACAGTTGGCTCAGCTTGCAAATTTTCTGAACTGCGTTGATCAGCGTTAGTCATTTCGTAAGCTAAAAGGTTAAATTACACATTATGTGATAAAACGAATGTCAAATTTATCACGATTTGACATAACATTTCTGAACCTCGTTCACTAAAATCGATCTCAACCTTCTGTAAACCTCGACTTGGATCGAGTTTAGTGAACTCGGTACAGAAATTTCATATGAAATCGCGACTTATTCAAGATTCTTTTTATTTTTGTTTTCCTTTTTGGTCTCGTCTCTCAGAATAGGATCTTGCGAATCTTAAATTTCGGTTCAAATCGAATCTCGAATCGAATCGAGCCGCGATTATCGCATCAAATCTCGAATACAATACGTCCGCTTTTTCAGGTAGTCAAACTGGTAGATCGTATACATGTTTAAGGCCGTGGATTATGCCAATATGGCAAATATAGTGTTTATCGCCGCTGAAGAATTGTATTTTCAGTTATTGAACTTCACCCATTCACCAGCGACTCCTTTTCAGTTTGACGAGCCATTAAAGGTGCGGAATGTTCCCAGAAACGTAATCAAAATAGTTTCGGAGACTGAACTGAAGCCTTCGAGTTTTCCTTTAGAATAAGAGTTAAAGGGGAGATAATAGAAAAGATTCTGAAAATAACTCGAATCACTCGAATATTTACGAATTATCACGACTCGAATCGATTGAATCCTCGGGATAATTTCGAATCTATTCAATTTCGAAGCTTCGTAGCGCACACTCTCAGAAATAAACGGACCGATATGAAATTGAAGGTTGGTTGCGACGTATCACTTGGATTGGCTCAATAACACGATTCAATGATACGTCTCAACTAATTTCTTTAAAAGAAAGAAAACCAATCAAACCACCAATGAAATTCTATTGAGAATTACACGCTTTTTATGGTCTGGAAACCAGTCTAGCCTTTAAACAGTCCACCCGTTTAGATTCCCTTGACAGGAATATGTCAGTTCGCCGGAAAAGCGAACCATAGGTTCGCTTTTCCGACCAACCGAAATATTCCAGACGACTGAATCTAATACCATAAACTTTCATTTTCTTTGAATCACTATAAGAAATGTTTCTCAACTGATATGTCATTTGACAAATCTATTTATTTATTTATTTATTTATTTGTTTGTTTATTTATTGGTGTTTAAGGTCACATATATAATGCCCAATGGCTAATCACGATCACAACATGGACATAAAGCAAAGTTTAGTCAATTGTTTACACCCATGTTTTCCCATTTTAGAGGACTTCCACCCAAGCTTTGGTGACTGGTCTTATTTTACCAGTAAAACAGAGTTTATTTACCACAGTAAACAAGCACTGCTACACTTCCCAGGGTTCCCACGTGGAGGTTTGACAGAATCTTTAATGACTTTACCATAACTATTAGACATGTGTGTTTACTAAATAATAACTATTAGACATGTGTGTTTACTAAATAATTAAGAAGGCAGTCTCATCATTGTTGTGGTTTTATGATAACGTAGTTTCACGAATTATGTTAATATCTTGATGTTCTCAATGTGAATCAAGTAATTATTGATTGGAATATACTCGTACACGAAATAATATCTGTCACAGATTCACTTCCCGGTATTCTCACAACTATTCTGTGTTAACGTGAATGTTTGTGTATTGACTTAATGACAAGATATGTAAAAGCAAACACCGAGGGCCTTGCGAAACACACATTTTCGATTCGATTAATCTCGAATCGAATGACGTCTATTATTCGAAATCTAACCGAACCTTGAATTGAGTCGGTGGCGTCTTGATGACCGATGGTGGGGGGGCGGGGGGGGGGGAGGTTCTATAAATCAAAGTCCCGCCTGATAAAATAACCCAACTATATCATCGAGGCATGCCTTGATGATGCAGTTGGAACATTAAACTGCATGAATTATAGTTCATCGTCAACATTGCTTGTAATGTTTATTTATTGTGATTTATTGTTGTTTAAGGTCACATACTTCTTCACAATGGTTAATCGTGACCACAACATGGAGTTAAAGTCAAGGTCAGTCAATCGTTTATACCCCATGTTGCCTATTTTAGAGGACTTGCACCCCAAGCATTAGTGACTGGGTCCTATTTTACCAGTGAAACAGAGCTTGTTTACCACAGTAAACAAGCACTGCTTCACTTCCCGGGGTTCCCACGGGGGAACACTGCTTGTAAAGCTTAAATTTGCCTTTCACATGGGTGAGTAGTAGTGATTCTGGAATTAGCCTGGTTGGTGACAGGTGTTATTTATGTTAATAGAGCGGAAGTTACACTCAAGTCTTTTATTTCAACATTATTTTCGTACGATTTCCATCTGAACTTTACGTTTTGTGAGACAATGACGATGACTGACACCAAACAATATTCATTCGAAAAAGATTCGTGAGGAAACGACTCGAGTAGCAGATTTCGAATCCAATCAAATATGAACTGAAGATTCAAAATCTAATCGAATGAAGAAGTTTCTCAGGTTCATAATTTATTTATTTATTTATTGGTGTTTAAGGTCACATATTTGTGCACAATGGCTAATCATGACCACAACATGAGTATCCACCCAAGACCAGAGTTAATAAGCCATGTTGCCCATTTTAGAGAGGGTTTGCACCTCTCAAGCATTTACCAGTAAAACACAGCCTGTTTACCGCAGTGAACAGGCACTGCTTCACTTCCTGTGGTTCCCGCGGGGAGAAAGGGCTAGGTAATAATAAATTAAAATATTGTACCTGGGGTGCAACAAGGAACCATCTGCAATGCCTTAGCATTGCAGATGGCTCCTTGTTGCACTTAAAGGACGATCCATGGTTAATTTGATCTTATTTATAATCATATCCCACTAAAATCTTTAATTTGCCACCAAACAAAAATTTCACTTAGCACCAAAAAATTGTGTGTCCTCATGAACACTACTGGACTACCCTTTGAAATTTATTGCTTGTTGATTCAGGATTCATTGTCTAAGAGAAGAGGTTGATTCAATGACTCATTCGACACTTTTCAATGATCTTGTAGACAATTTTAAGAGTATTCCAAACTAAACGCTTATAGCTTTGAGTTAGACTTTTAGGACACAGACACTAGTTAACACATAGGACTTAAATTTGAGTCTGCTCACCTCTGATGTTGTACAGAAGGGACTCACACTGACCTATGACTAACAGTAAACAAGACAATAGGTGAGCATAGGAGATGCAGGCGTCGAGTTGTGGCTATTTTGTTCATGCACTCTCTATTGAAAATCAGAAAAGACATCGCACTGAGCTCAAAATTCGTAAAAATTGACCCAACGAGCTCAAAATTTGTTAAAATGGACTAATTAAGTAGACCATGGCAGGGTATCGTATTTTGGACCTTTCGATTTGAAGTCCAACGTCGTAACCACTGAGCCACTGCATTCCCTAGGATATTCAAGAAGCCCTACATGTATGAATCTTTAGCTTTTGATTAGACCATTAAATAAATGTCTATGTTCTCAGGCAATTGTGCGGGGATCGCAGGTCCATAAAATCACTCCATTCATGCCATCTCATCCAAACATTCAGAGAAGTCGCCTCTGACTTATACATAGTTCAATTGTTCAAAATAACAAACAATCTGTGTTATAGGCAAGAAAACATTTTGAATAATTGTCAAACAGTTATTTCAATAATTATATTTAATTATAATCACAACACACTTGTTTTGTCCACTTTCTTCTCATTTTACCATTTACATAACATCTGTCGACGACGGTGTCAAAATTAATTCCGGTACAATTAAAAAATATTTATGAACGTGGCAACCGTTACTTATTCCCAGTTCCTTATTCGACCTTCGTTATCAACCAATTTTGTTGGTTGATAACAAAAGTGAAATAAGGAACTGGGAGTATATTTATTAACAAAAGTCAAATATATTTATTAATAAAAGTCAAATAAGTAACTGGGATGGGTTTTTTTTCTGAAATGAGGGATCTGATTGTGTCTCTTATTTATTTATTCATTCAGTAAATTGTTTATTAGAGAGTAACGACACTTTCGACACCCAAGGTCACCTCGTGGCGGACAGATTTACGAGTGGAGGAAGCCGGGGTACCCGGAGAGAACCACCGACCAACGGCGAGCAACTGTCAGACTCCCCAACGTACTAACTCCACACTAGCAGGGCTAGCATTGGTTGAAGACAAGTAGACCATCGACGTGCTGTATGCCTTAGTACGCCACCGTACCCCCGCGTGGGCAATCGGGTGCCTAGCACAACCACACAACGCAGTTAAGGAACTGGGAACAAGAGGGCATACCCCCACGGTGCATACCGCCAAACAATGACAAGAGAAGAAATGAACCATGATACTGTGAAAGCTATTCCCATAAACAATCTTTTTTTCCAAATTTGATTGAGAACCATTAACTCCAAACCAGAGGTACAAGGCGAACAGACAAAAAAATGGCTATTTTACGAGGCATACAGTAAAATTATTGTCTTTGTTTTACAGCAAGGTAATTGTAAAGGCCAGAAACACCTGTTACTGAAGCCTAGTAACGATCGGACCATCAACATAAGAGATGTAGAACAAAGGCATAATGCCACATGTAAAGAGGTGATTTGCATGTATTTTCTTTGTTTTACTGTAGGGTCATGACTCAATTGAAAGCCTTTCCTACA
The DNA here is from genome assembly GCA_031216915.1 of Pictodentalium vernedei. Taxonomy (NCBI): domain Eukaryota; kingdom Metazoa; phylum Mollusca; class Scaphopoda; order Dentaliida; family Dentaliidae; genus Pictodentalium; species Pictodentalium vernedei. Next base: position 465,081,042 of record CM062291.1, read on the forward strand.
AACAATCTTCATTCAAATTTCATGGCAATCTGACAACCCAAATCTGAAATATGAGGCGAAGAGACAAAAAATTGGCTATTTTACGAGACAAACAGCAAATTTTTCAAAGTTAAAAACGGGGATAATTCTAAAAACTGAAAAGTAAGAAATATTATTAGAGACTCACTTGAAAGCAGTTCCCATAAACAAGCTTCATTTCAAATTTCACTGAGATCCAATAAGCCAAAACCGAGATGTGACACGAAGAGACAAAAATAGCCTATTTTTGTGTTTTCAGAGGGCCATAACTCACAGAAAAAATATTCCAACAGCAAAATGGCTGATGCTATTTAAATACCTCATGATAGTGAACACATGTATGAAATTTCATCGAAATCTGAACAGCAATGTTGAAGTTATAACGCGTACAGACATCTGAGTGAGGACGGAAGGACAGGCGTACGGACGAACGCACAGACGGGGGCAATCCAGTATAACCCACTTTTTCACCCACTTTTTTAAAAAAGGTTGGGTTATAATAAATAACGGTTGTAACGTCCCCAAATATTTTCTCCACAGCTTGGGCCTCCTTCAGCTTGGAAGTTTCATTCACTACAGTCTCATGTGTTTTATCCAAAAATCACACAATACGAAAACTGTTGGGAAGACTAGCAATACAATACAGAATGAAAGTAAAGGTAGGATAACTACAAGAAAATCATTGTTATATTTTTGTTTGTTTTTTCCAATCATTGACCTTAACGCAAGGATGACACCGAGACAGCTTCCCACGAAATAATGCCAAATATTGAAATTATCGCCAAGGGAAAATGGGATCTAAAATTTCTTTTTTCCGGCAACATATTTCGCCTGGAACTATATTTTCACTGTGTCTTTCATTTTTATAAAATCCAAAATATGGACAATTTTTTTTTTAAAATAAATAAAAAAAATAACGTTTAACTGTCACAGTCTAATATTTTCTGGAGCGAAACACTCTAGTACAGGATGGATAATTAGGGCTGTCACGATTAATCAATTGTCGATCGGTCACGCCATAATCGATTAATATTTTTCGTTGTCGAAGAATCGGTAAATTTTATCCCGTTTTAGACGTTTAATAATTAAAAACAATTGATTAAAAAACTATTGTTTCTAAAGATAAAAGGCCAAGAAAGTCGACGTTAAACCCCCAAAGCCGTTAGAAGCACGCGTATTTTATGTACATTCAAAGCTTTGATGTTCTGAACTTTTGAACCGTAAGTGTAATAATCAAGACCGGTCGTCAGTTGCAAACTTCGGAAGTTCGCAACTGAGGACCGGTCTTGATTATTACACTGACGGTTCAAAAGTTCGGAACATCAAAGCTTTGAATGTACCTAAAAGAGGATCGTCTTCGTTGATTAATTGAGGTAGGTCACCTGACATGAACTTCATTTTTAACGACTTTTGAGAGAGTGAGAGTGGGGTCATCTTGGTACGATTAATCGATTATTATCGATTATTTTTGACGATTAATCGATTTCCTATATTTAAAAATCGTGACAGCCCTTTTGGGTAGTGCATCACATTATACAGGATATGTACACAGTCAAAATCGTATAATTGTTGATCCATTCGTGGTACGCTTTCCTTTATTGTTGTCGTCAGTACTGAAAATTTTCCATGAATACTACACACAAAATTTATTTATTAGTTTATTGGTATTTAAGGTCACATATTCCTGCACAATGTCTAACTGTGACCCCAACATGGACATAAAGTCACGTCCAGTCAACAGTTTATACCCACGTTGCCCATTTTAGAGGACCTTCATCCCCACCATAAGTTTCCATCAGGCCCTACAAAGTATATCTTCTGTTTCTCAGGCCATTTTTTGTAAAATTGCATGCAGATGGGCGGCTTTATTTTATTTTTTATTTTTGTAATTACGTCTTTGCCATCAAAAGTTTATATTCTTGGTTTGTTTCATGTTTTAGGTCTCATAATCTACAGAATGGCATGGGCAGTGGTGTATTTCGTCCCTTGAGTGCAAGAAGGCTTTGCAATGCCTTGTTGCACTCAAGAGACAAAATTATGAATTTTATTAAGTTGGGTAAAATATCAAACATAAACCGTTTAATTTTTATTTTTTTAAGTTTACATTGGTTATAAAAAGAGAGCATGCGGCAGCCAAAATGACAATGCGGGAGGCCCTGATTCTTAACTTTCTCATGCCTTAACCAATGAAATGATTATATGGGTTAAAAAGGAACAATACAATGCACCCCTATTATCTTGAAATCACAAGGCCGTTCATTTAGCCAGTCAGCTATTCATCAGGAGGCCGTGAGAAAGCTTGCATGGCGCCTGTGATACAGCCACCCTGAAAGTTAAAGTTGTCCAAATGTTTTCGAAGGTCGTTGCCGTGTGTACGAAATAACTCATACTTCTTCCAAATATTTATTTATCGGGGTTTAACGACACTTTCATAAGAAATCGCGACTCTTTCAAGATCCTATGTATATATGTGGGGGTGGGTTATAAAGAAACTTCTGGTCTCCGAGGTAAAATATAGGTAAACTCAATACTTCCAAAGAAAGATAGTGAAAAACCTAGTACTATTTACGGATAGAAATTATTTATTTATTTTATTTATAATTATTTATTGGGGTTTAACGACACTTTCGACAGCCAGGGTCAAATCGTGTCGGACAGTTTTAAGGGTGAAGGAAGCCGGAGTACCCGGAGAGAGCCACCGAGCAACGGTCAGCAACTGTCAGGCTCCCCGGCGTACTAACTCAGTACGAACAGGGATAGTAATGGTTGAAGACAAATACACCATCGAAGTGCTTGCAGTACGCCTCAGTACACAGTGCCATTGTGCCCACCCCCCCCCCCCCCCCCCCACACACACACACACACACTTGCAATCGGAGATAAAGCGCTTTGCCCAAGAACACAACGCAGTTACTCCTGGTAGGGATCGAACCATGGACCTTTCGGTTTGCAGTCCAATGCTGAAACCACCGAGCAACATGCTCCCACTTCTTCCAAACAATAATAAACAAAAAGGTTGGAAACTTCCGTTTATTATTATTAATTTTAAGAATTACTTTCGTAAAATGAAAGTAATTCTTAATAATAATAATAAGCGAACGTTTTTCGTGTGCTTGGCTACTCGATGGGAGCGCGGTGTTTTAGTGGTTACAGCATTGGACTTTAAACTTAAAGGTCCACGGTTCGATCACCGCCAGGGGTAACCGCGCTGTGTCCTTGGACAAGGCACTTAATCCAGACTACCCACCTAGGGGCACGGTAGCGCTGTGTACTAAGGCGTACTGCACGTAAATGGTGCACTTGTCTTCAACCAATGCTAACCCTGCTTGTATGGAGTTAATACGTTGGGGAGTCTCACAATTGCTCGCCGTTGCTCGATGTTTCTGGGTACTCCGGCTTCCTCCATCCATAAAACTGTCCGGCACGAGATGGCCTGGTTGATGAAAGTGTTGTTAAACTCCAATAAATAAATGAAAGTGTCAATGACACTGTAGAGCAACTTGACAAACTTGAACTTGGTAAGTTTTAAATGAAATTGCAAAATTGAAGATCATTGGTACCAATGTTATTTTTTGAAATTTCAACATAACAGCATTGTGTGTGCACGACGTCAAGAGTAATCCATGCATTTTTAAATGTAAACTGTAAGACTGGCTAAAGGAAGAATGGTGATACACAAATGCAATATGTTCAGAGGTTATTGTAAATGGCAACTTTTTTCCCAGAAATGAATGCTTATCAATAGCTCTTATCTAAAGTTCTTGCCTAATGAGCACACCAAGTTCAAAAATAATCCTATGATAAATGTGGCCTGTAGGCCATGTCAAAGAATGTTGATGCACAAATGCAATAAATTCAAAGACTGTTGCTAACAGCAACAGTTTTTGATAGAAATGAAAAGAAAATCAATAGCTCCTATCTTTGTCACCCTGCATAAGCATACAAAGTTTCAAAACAACCTGATAATGAATGTGTCCTCTGCGGCATGCCAAAGGAAGATGTTAATGCACTAAGTAGAAGGTCACTGCTTGTGGCAATGGGTTTTTTTTATGGAAATTCATAAATATACCCTGCAGAGAGTGCAAAAGGGATAAGTTGATGCACAAATGCAGTAAGTTCAAAAGTTGGTGATAACGACAATAAAATTTTATGGAAATGAAAAAAAAGCAATAGCTCACATCTAGAGGTCACACGGAACACACATACCAAGTTTCAAAGTGATCCGATCATAAAAGTGCCCTGAAGGCCGTGTTAAAGGGAAATATTGAGGTCTGACTAAACTAAGTTCAAAGGTCACATTCTTTGACAGAAATAGAAGAAAATTGACAGCTCCCATATAGATGTCACCCCACACAAGCTCACCAAGTTTGCAAGCGATCCAATCATAAATGTGCCCTGTAGGGTGTGTCAAGTTTTTACTAAGTTAATTGACGGTCATTGCCAGTGGCAACATTTTTTGACGGAAACCGATGAAAATCCATAGCTCCCATCTAGAGGCCTCCCCAAACAAGCATGCCAGGTTTCAAAGCAATCCGATCATAAATGTGCCCTGTAGGGTGTGCCAAAGGGAAATATTGTGGTCTGACTAAACTAAGTTCTACGAACGTTGGCCATGGCAACATTTTTTGACGGAAACCGATGAAAATCGATAGCTCCCATCTAGAGGTCTCCCTAAACAAGCATGCCAGGTTTCAAAGCAATCCGATCATAAATGTGCCCTGTAGGGTGTGCCAAAGGGAAATATTGTGGTCTGACTAAACTAAGTTCTACGAACGTTGGCCATGGCAACATTTTTTGACGGAAATTGAAGAAAATCGATAGCTCCCATCTAGAGGTCACCCTAAACAAGCATGCCAGGTTTCAAAGCAATCCGATCATAAATGTGCCCTGTAGGGTGTGCCAAAGGGAAATATTGTGGTCTGACTAAACTAAGTTCTACGAACGTTGGCCGTGGCAACATTTTGTGCCGGAAATTGAAGAAAATCGATAGCTCCCATCCAGAGGTCACCCGGAACAAGCATACCAGGTTTCAAAGCAATCAAATCATAAATGTGCCCTGCAGGGTGTGCCAAAGGGAAATATTGTGGTTTGACTAAACTAAGTTGTAAGAACGTTGGCCGCGGCAACATTTTTTGACGGAAATTGAAGAAAATCGATAGCTCCCATCTAGAGGTCACCCCAAACAATCATACCAAGTTTCAAAGTAATCTGATCATAAATGCGACCTGTGAGGTGAGCCAAAGGAAATTGTGGACGTACGTACTAACGTACGTATGTACGCCGACGGACGAGAAGTGATGGCAATAGCTCAACTTGACTTTGTCAAGTTGAGCTAATAAATAAAAATGAAAGTGTCAATGACACTGTAGCTCAACTTGTCAAGACAAAGACAAAGACATGTACATGTATAGTATGTGATACAGCATTGACAAACATCTAGGTAATGACCTGATAACAAAGGTACATATAAAGTATTGTAACGGTCTGTACATAAATACTGACCGTTGCCTGTAACAAATGTTAGGTAAAGTATTGTAAAGGTGGGTGACAGTCAGATGCTAAACTAGAAAAGAAATCTTTGCGTCCCAGAATGGGTCTGACTGAACCCCAAAATATTTGTTCTCATAGCACAGTGATAACAAAGGCACCCCAAAACACACTCATTCCTGTCCCAAGGTGAAAACAAAGGTACCCAAGAAGTTTCGTGAAGATCAGTTCACAAATATGAGCTGTGTAGAAGTTGTGACAAAAAACTGATTGGACCTAATTTCGGTACAAAATGGCCACTGGCTGCCATCTTGAATTTTGGACCGCACCCAGAAACACTCATTCTCGTCCCAAGGTGATAACAAAGGTACCCAAGAAGTTTTGTGAAGATCGGTTCATAAATACAGCCTCTAGCCCGAGCCGTATTGACATGTGCACTTACAGTGTATAAGTAGCACTGAATAAATCAAAGTTCATCTAATTTGCATAATTTCTGCACGAGAAAAAAACCTGTACTATATGTGATGTATTCCATGTTACTAAACATTCATACAAAAATTTATTCAAATCAGAACTTTCATACAGAAGTTCTGTACAAAAGACTGATTGCACTAATTTTGGTACAAAATGGCTGCTGGTGGCCATCTTGAATTTCAGACCACACCCAAAAACACTCGTTGTCATCCCACGGTGATAACAAAGGTACCCAAGAAGTTTCGTAAAGATCGGTTCATAAATACGGCCTCTAGCCTGAGCCGTATAGAAGTTGTGTACAAAAAACTGATTAGACCTAATTTCGGTACAAAATGGCCACTGGCAGCCATCTTGAATTTTGGACCGCACCCAGAAACACTCGTTCTCGTCCCAAGGTGATAACAAAGGTACCTAAGATGTTTCATGAAGATCGGTTCATAAATACAGACTCTAGCCCGAGCCGTATTGACATGTGTACTTACTGTGTGTAAGTAGCACTGAAAAAATCAAAGTTCATCTAATTTGCATAATTTCTGCACGAGAAAAAAACCCGTATTATATGTGATGTATCCCATGGTACTAAACATTCACACAAAAAAATATTCAAATCAGCGCTTTCATATGGAAGTTCTGTGCAAAAATCTGATTGCACCAAATTTTGTACAAAATGGCTGCCATCGGCCATCTTGAATTTCGGACCGGACCCAAAAACACTCGTTCTCGTCCCGCGGTGATAACAAAGGTACCCAAGGAGTTTCGTAAAGATCGGTTCATAAATACGGCCTCTAGCCCGAGCCGCATTGGCATTTGCACTTACAGTGCTGAAAGTAACACCAAAAAACATCAAAGTTAGTCTAATTTGCATAATTTACACACGAGAAAAAACCCCGTATCCCATGGTACTAAACATTCATACAGAAAATTATTCAAATCAGAGCTTTCATATGGAAGTTCTGTACAAAAAACAGATTTCTGCATCGTCGGTACAAAATGGTGGCTGGCAGCCATCTTGAATTTCGGATCGCACCCCAAAACACTCGTTCTCGTCCCACAGTCATAACAAAGGCACCCAAGAAGTTTCGTAAAGATCGGTTCATAAATACGGCCTCTAGCCCAAGCCGTATCCAATTGTTGACGGACAGACGGACAGACGGACGACGGGCCATGGCATAAGCTCAAATTTGAATACTCGATTGTCATCTACACTTATATTTATTTATTCGGGTTTAACGACACTTTAACAGCCAAGGTCATATCCTGTCGGTGACAGTTTTAGGGTGGAGGAAGCCGGAGTACCCGGACAGAACCACCGAGCAACGATGAGCATCTGCCAGCTCCCCAACATCGTGACCCTACGTGGACAATCGGGGTGAAGTGCCTTGCCCAAGGACACAACGCGGAAGTCCGAATCGATCGCTCAGACGGTCACCCACCCAAAGACTAACCGGTCTCGACGTTGCTTAACTTCGGGGATCTGACAAGAACCGGTTATCGCAACGCTACCGCGTCCACAACCTACACTAATAACAAGAGCTTACATACAAAGGGCGCAGGAAACAGAAGGGTATTTTAAACTAATTTTGCATAATGTAAATTGTAGGCCGGACAAATTATCACACTTTTTTTCAAATTAGCAGCTTTCAGAGAAAAGGTTGTAGTTCGGCGGTCAACAATTTTTTTCAGACATACAAAAATGTCTGACAGATTTGACGGAGCGGGGCGGGGTTGAGCGGGCTGGGGCTTGGCAGGGCGTTGCGGAGGCCAACAATTTTTTTCAGACAGACAAAAATGTCTGACAGAGTTGGCGGGACGGGGGGGGGGGGGGGGGAGAGAGGGCGGAGCGGAGTCTAGTTTAAAGGAATAAAAACAGTTTTAAATTTTATTAAAAAAGTTGATTACTTTAAGAAATGGGTGAATCTTGTGCGGGCTCGTATGATAAAAAAGATCTCTTGGAGATCCTACAGTGAAATACCACCCAAAACATCCATGTAACTTCAAATCGTGTTTCAACCAACATTCACTGCGAAAAGTTGAACGTTAATGTTAATCCGGAAGCATTCCGATGACTTTTCAAACTATGGTAGAAGTGTTGAGTTCAAAAGCGAGAAATTATACGCATTAAATATTTGAAAAGTAGACAATAAACAAAAAAGTACCAAGAAAAGATAAAATTTTCCCTCATTTGTCTGTGTACAAACTCTGGATGATGAAGTACCTTGGTAATCTTCATCGCCAAAGGTAATGCAAAACGAACAGCAATCGAGCACCGACCTTGTGTATCTTAATTTGAACAAGCCCAAACGAGCTGCTTCCATGGGAGAGATATTAGCGAGAATTATTGAAAAAATATACATCTCTATTGGACATTTTTCGTAACTGATCGTTCTTGTTCAGTCTGTTGGGTAAAGGTATCAAGTCATAGAAACAGTCAACAGACTTTATGTGGTCCTCTGTGTGGAAGAAGAATGTGTCCTTTCATCACTTTTGGATAATCTTGTTCACATATAAGACTTCCATTAATAATACTGTAGCGATCGCCGGGAACTAACTGACTGTGGCACGTCACACACGTAAAACACTTGAGGTGGTAAGCGTTTCCTTGACACTTCATCACCAATTCACTGGGAGGAATGTTTTGTCCACATGTTGCACACGCACCGGAGCTGGCAAATAACCTACAAAATAGAATACAAAATTCTTAAGACTACACAATACCTATCAACACATCACTGGTACAGTACGTGGATTGTAACAAAATCACCCGCGGAGTGGAGTTATCACCCAAGTTATAACTTTCAAATGTTGTACATATCGTCAAAAAACACAAGCAATGTTTCAGCCAATGGACCTCCGGTTTTAACCCGGAGGTCCATTGGCTGAAACTTTGCTGGTGTTGGTTGTGCTTTGCAACAAATTTGTAATTATTGTTCGGGTGGAATCTCCACTCTGCGGGAGATTTAGTGATAATACACTCTCCACGTACTGTATATATATGGTGACGGTGCGTGTTACCATCTCGCCTATACTCAGGCACGGAGCTAGTGTGGGGGTAATCGGGTGGGAGGAGTCGATTTTGTCGGTACATTTTGTTGTCCGTTGGATAAAATGCTGGTGTCTGGAAGACCAACAGTTTCTCTGAAAGCCGTTAATTTGAAGAGAGTTCACCATTCTTATTTATTTTTTATTCATTGGTGTTTTAAGGTCATATATTTCTGTACAAAGGCTAATAATGATCACGACAGTTTTACGAGTGGAGGAAGCCTGAGTACCCGAAGAGAACAACCGATAAACGGCGAGCATCTGTCAGCTCCCCAACATACTAACTCTACACAAGCAGGGTTAGCACTGATTGACGACAGGTGCAGCATCGACGTGCAGTACGCCTTAGTACACAGCGCCACCGCGACCCCCCCCCCCCCCCCACACACACACACACATGTGCAATGGGGGTGAAGTGTCTTGCCCAAGGACAGTTGACCATTTTAAACCTCTAACCAACGCACACGATGAAAGAATTGTTATTTTTGAAATTTCTGCAATTAAAAAAAAAAACATATCATGTGAACCCTCATTGGAACGAGCTCGTTCCAATGAAGGGTCACATGGTATGGCTTGTGGAAGATTTTTGAAAAATATTTTTTCCAAATGCTTATTCATTTATTGGAGTTTTAACGACACATTCGAAAGCCAGGGTCACCTCATGTCTGACAGTTTTACAGGTTGAGGAAGCCGGAGTATCCGGAGAGAACCACCGGGCAACGGCGAGCAACTGTCAGACTCCCCAACGCACTAACTCCACACAAGCAGGGTTAGCGTTGGTTGAAGGTAGGCGAACTATCGGCGTGCAGTACGCCTTAGTACAAAGGGCCACCGTGCCCCCACATGGGCAATCGGGATTAAGTGCCTTACCGAAGGACACAACCCAGTTATCCCTGGTGGGGATCGAAACGTGGACCTTTCGGTTTGAAGTTCAAAGCCTTACAATCAGCAGATTGGTCTTCAACCAATCTAACCCTGCCTGTGCTGCAGTGCGGAGTTACGATGTTGGTGAGCTGGCAGCTGCTCGTCGTTGCTCGTTGGTTCTCTCCGGGTACTCCGGCTTCCTCCACCCGTAAAACTGTCACGGTCATGATTAGCCACTGTGCATAAATATGTGACCTTAAACATCAATAAATAAATAAATAAATAAATAAATATTTATTCGTGCTTAACACCACATAAGCAGCTAAGGTTATATTGTGGCATGGAAACGGTATAAAAGAAAACAAGTCGTTGACAATTATGATTTAAAATGATTCAATATAAATAGGAAATACTAACAACACAAGTGCCAAAGATATGAGTATTATTTATTTATTGGTGTTTAAGGTCACATACTTATGCACAATCGCTAATCATGACCGTGACAGTTTTACGGGTGGAGGAAGCCGGAGTACCCGGAGAGAACAACGACGCGCAGCTGCCAGCTCCCCAACATCGTAACTCCGCACTGCAGCACACACAAGGTTAGATTGGTTGAAGACATGCGTACCATCGACGTGCAGTACGGCTTAGTACAAGGCGTCATCGAGCCCCCATGTGGACAATCGGGGTTAAGTGCCTTGTCCAACGACACAATGCGGGTAAAGATGTGAGTAGTTTGAACAGTAATGAGTGATTTTATGAGAAAAGTGTATATATAAAGACTCGTAGAGTTTAGTTTAAACGAATAAAAACAGTTTAAAAATTTATTTATTTATTATTTATTTATTTAGAGGTGTTTAATGTCACATATCTCTGCACAGTGGTTAATCATGACCACGACAGTTTTACGGGTGGAGGAAGCCGGAGTACCCGGAGAGAAGGGTTCAGAGCAACGGCGAGCAACTGTCAGCTCCACAACATACTAACTCCGCACAAGCAGGGTTAACATTGGTAAAAGACATGTGCACCATCGACGTGCACTACATCTTAGTACGCAACGCCACCGAGCCCCCACGTGGGCAATGGGGGTGAAGTGTCTTGCTCAAGGACACAACGCGGTTGCCGCAGATGGGATTCGAACCGAGGACCTCACGGCTTGCAGCCTGTACCTCTACATACTCAGCCACTGCGCCCCCTTTTAAAATTTATTTAAAAAGTTGATTACTTTAAGAAACTAGTGAACCTTGTGCGGGCTCGTACGATGAAAATGATCTCAGAGATCGTACGGTGAAATACTGCCCTCTAGCATGATCAAAATATGTGCAATGTAAAATAATGTGTTAGATCCTCTTTCGGCCTGTGTCTATCGTCTTCTTGGGCAATACAAACCGCTCAACTATTGGAAAAACATAGAACAATCGCTAGACACTTCAGAAATAGTTAGCCACTTCTCCCAATGTAACGGTTATTTAAGAAATAACTGTTGTTTTCCTTCGGTTTATGCGATATAAACCGAAAATATTCAGCACAAGCTTCATAACTCGCGTAGCGAGTTATGATTTAGCTTGTGCTGAAAATTTTCGGTTTATGTCACATGAACCGAAGGAAAACAACTGTTATTTCTTATAATTTAATCCGGCTGTAATATTAGAATATAAAAACTATGTGAAATGAACGAAAAACTTTTAATTTTCGCAAAAGACAACAGTCAAACTCAGGAAAGTGTGTCACAAACATGTCACGTCAATCATTGTCAAATTGTTTGTTGTTTTGATTTTCGATCGCAGACGACAGATATTTAGCAAGTCACGTAACAATATCATTAAAAACATTTTTTTTTAAGTTCCCCCAAAATCATGTTTGGATGTATGATCTTTTATTCGTCTCTCACTTCGGTATATTTTATTCAATTCAATTGTTCCCGAGAAATTATCATTATATTCTCGCTGACTGGAGGCGATGAAAAATCGATCATTGATCTTTCTTCACAAGCTTGTTATCCATCTATCAGTCTGCCGTCACGCCCTCACGGTGACAATTGGATTGAGTGGGCGGGGCTTCCTGAGTCTTCAAAGTTGGATCGGATGTGTGCGAACGTGAAGACATTCCAAATCATTACGTGATTTGGTTTTTACGATTTTGACGACTTTCACGCTTTATGCTTTCAACCAATCAAACGCAGAGGCGGGGCAAATGATTAAATTATATCCCGTTAGTAAATCAATTTTTATTATTATTTTAGTTTTAATGTTCACATTTAGTTATTTATATATGCTGTTTCATGTCACTTTCAGCATCTTATACACAGAACGTCACACGCGTCTGAATGGGCTAATTGATATGGCACGAGTGCCGCAGGTCTCGAGTTTTATCGTCCCGCGATGGTATAAGTGCCATATCGATTAACCCATTCACACACGTATGTCGTTCTGTGTTTATTACATGCCTTCACGTCTATGAAAGCAATTATTAGGACACTCAGCACTTCATTTGACAACTCGTCCCCTGAGTTCCAATGTGTTCTATGTGCCAGTAGGCACATAGAACGCATTCGAACTTGAGGGTTCGAACTATCAACAAAAAGAACGCATTTTATCGCAACAAAATTTGCGAGGGGAATCCGTGTTACTATATTTAGCTATCGCCAGCGATTCAAATTGTAATTGCGGTGCACGATTTGTAGAAAATTCCGGTGTAATTTCGCTTCTTTTTATTTAAAAACAGACCGTTAACAATTTCAGGTTTTCATTTTCCGCATGGTTTAGTGTTGCTGTAGATGGGGATTTCATGGAGCTGGCGTGTAATAAAAGCTATATGTTGACCCAATGAGGAGTTATAAACTAAGCAAGAAATGAACATTTTTACTTATTCAAGGAATTCTGCTTCGAGTGTTTCCTTCTGACCATGTGAGGTAAAGGGTTAATTTAATCGGATTTATACCATGATTACATATTCTACCATATAAAAATCCATGACATAAATTTTAGCTTTACACACCAACCGCGGTGAACACGCCAGCAATGGGATTTCAATAGTTAAAATTTACACCTACAGTATGGGAGCGCGGTGGCTCAGTAGGTAGAGGTGCAGGCTGCAAGCCGAGAGGTCCTCGGTTCGAATCCCACCTGTGGCAACCGCGTTGTGTCCTTGGGCACGAGACTTCATCTCCATTGCCCGCGTGGGGGCACGATAACGCCGTGTACTAAGGCGTACTGCACGTCGATGGTGCGCATGTCTTCAACCAATGTAACCCTGCCTGTGCTACAGTGCGGAGTTACGATGTTGGGGAGCTGGCAGCTGCTCGTCGTTGCTCGGTGGTTCTCTCCGGGTACTCCGGCTTCCTCCACCCGTAAAACTGTCACGGTCATGATTAGCCATTGTGCATAAATATGTGACCTTAACCATCAATAAATAAATAAATAATAATACACCTACAGTGGAACTACATCCAAGTTGACCATTGGTGATCTCGACCTGAATGCAAACTTGTCTAAATTTATCGCTCGTAGACTCGCGAAGAGTGAAATGAAAGCTGCAATTATTTATTACGTTTAAAATGAGTTTACCTCAGAAGGTACCAAAAATTAACAAACATGCGATGTCTCATGTTAATGGAGCATCCATAACTCGAAATAGTATGTTGTTATGTTATAAGCCCATTGCCGATTAGCCATCTTTGACGTTAATGATATGCAAGGTCAGAGGTAGCTTCGGGTAAACACTTCGATCAGACTTTCTGTCAAGACTGTCATATATGCGATAGAAACAACCAAAATGTTTCGCTTGAACGAGAAAATGTGCATTTTCGATTTAATACTTATAAAGATAGAAAAAATAAGACACTTTCAACACTTCATGTAATGGGCAGACCAAAATAATATTGATTTTTTAGTGAAATGAATACCGCAATGAACCCCTTCCCACAAGCGAAGATGGACTCGGCATCATGGTTTTGTTGTGTTGATGAATAACAAAACTGCAGATATATCACTGAAATGACACACAAATGTCTGCGTGAGTGAAAATGCAAACCATGGGTATTCAAACAACCAACCCATACGAATATTTTCAAGCATAACACACAGATGTTCCAGTTGGAAGAGGTTGGGGTGGAGGGGGGGGGGGGGCGTGGTCCCTAAACAGCGAATGAAAATAGTCTGCTAGTAGCAGTGTCGCGTGTCCACTAATAATATTTTGTCCATATAGAGTACAAGTCAAAATGAGTTGAAGAATAACCACTACCAGTATAAACTACAGGTGTAATGTTTCCTATACTAATAACACAAGAATCGGACATAAAAATATATGTACATGTATTCTGTAACCATTTATAAATTGTTTTGGGTTTATACACAGTACTTAAGATGGTTAATTGCATTGAAATTCCTATTGCATTATTTTTTCCAATGCACAGAAGTTCAAAATGTAATTTATAATGTCCATGAAGGAATATTATTTCAGGAAAACTAATTTTTTTGGTTGACGTAGCTTTGATATGAGAAAAACCATACCCATGAGTGGTGGGAATTTACCCTTCTGGTACTGTTAATTATTTTTGTCTCAAACATTGGAAAATGGATTGATAAGAATCTCCATAATCCACACACACCACGGCCTAACCCTTAATTAACAAATTGACTGCAACTAGACACATAATTCATGAATTAGCAGGTAAAAATGTTTTTTAAAAAGTTTTGTACAAGCCACATAATGTGATCTATCATCGGAACAAGATTGTTCTCTCGCGGATCACATGATTCGATTTGCTTGAGGCTTTTTGTGTAAATTTGAAAAAATTAAATTTAATTTTCCAGTTTTAATGTTATCTGTGGGTAAAGGTTTAAAAAGTAAAGTACAAAATATATTATACTGCTTTTTTGTGATCAGATTACTACAGTTGTAGATTATTTCAACAAGTCAAAACTTCTTATTTTAATTTGTTTTATAATCACGAAATATTGAAATGTGGCTATGGCTACAGTCGAATAATTGTTAATAGAACTAATCTGTAAATGAACAATTATTTATTTAATAGCCAAGTATGAAATGTCTGGAAAAAAGACTTCACATGAGTACAAATGCATGGTACAAGGTAGAAGCATATGTTCAAGTCTACAAATACTGTATGAATCAAAATAAGTCGTAGCATAACTGTAATGAACAAAGTACACCAATAGCACAAGAACCCGAAATCATTTTTCGGAAAGCTTTCTGTGAGAGCTTTCCCGAAAATGATGTCAGGTTCTTGTGTTGTTGGTGTAGTTGAAGATGCATACTAGTAGTTTATAGTGGTTATTCTACAACGTATTTCGACTCGTACAGTACGTCAAGTGATTTCTGAATTCCACTCGGAGGTCCACTGGCTGGAGTTTTGCTTGTGCAAAACAATGCACATGGGCATCAACCACTGACCATACCTGACAGCCAGTAAAAACTTGTAACTCACAAAGCAAATCGGCAGTTTAAGGAGCACTGATAAGTTAGTTATCTGGTGGTCCATAAATTGCAGATTAGCTTTTTGACTCCCAAACTTTCTACAAACTGGCAAGAATATGTTGGAAATATATGTATATCCACCTACTTAGAGGAGAAGTACAAAATCACCCTGTGTGTTCTGTAATACAATATCCATGTATGCACATTTTGGTCATGTATCCGAGGTCGGGGAGAGGGTGGGGGCCCAGGATAGTAACCCCCAGAGCCTGGAACTTGGGGGCGGTTGGCCCTGGAGTAAAGGATCTTGGTTTCGTCTGCCCACCCTCTAGTCCAAACATGACCCGAAAGATTGTAATTTAATTTTTTTGGTTTGGTACGTTCATTCAAAGAGCGTTCCAAAAAAGAAATATATTAAAATACGGGCTTTCATGCCATGTTTGACCTAGTCCCCCTCCCCCATGGTTCTGACTCCTGTGCCAACAGTTAAGAAGAGGGCTGTATCGTGAATGAAGCTATGCACTTGACCAACGGCTGTAATTTTGGACTGCATAATTCTTGAAGTGATAACTTTATTAAATCAACTTGACGTAACCAAGTTATCACGCCATGAATTGTGCAGTCAGTATAGCTATGGGCTGTTGATCATTGAATACTTATTGATCAACTTGGACATTTGAAACCTGCTGCGAATGAACGTCATTTGACGGCCAAAAATAACGGGATTTTTTATCCTAAAAGCCACCAGAAGATTCCATTTAATAACTGATTTAAAAATTTTGTTGACAGAAGCGTCATTTGAACAAAGTAGAAAAGGTATACTCTTAGATGGTCTGTGTTATTTATGTCTGAATGTGGCTAAGTGGTTTTCAAGAATACACGTTTACAAAGTTAACGGAAAACGCACAACGGACCACAGACGCCAAGTGATTGATGACTTTCAGTCAGGTGAGATAATAATAAAATTTGAATGGCTTTTTTGTGCACAGCGCTGGGGACATTTCGTTATGCTAGAAAAAGGGTTATATTTATGCTGCTCAAATCAGACTTCAGACGACTTGCCCCCCCCCCCCCCCACCCCTGGCGTTGGTGACCGTGATTATACCATTATTTATTTATTTCTTGATGTTTAAGTTTATTTTGATTTTCTATGGCTGAATGCTGAGCACAATACCAACATAAAGTCACATTTAGAAAACCGTTTATACCTATGATGACAATTCTAGAAGACTTACATCCAAAGAGTGGGCTGTCGGGTGTTATTTATTTATTAATTTATTTATTTATTTATTTATTACACGCCTGTTCTATGAAATCCCCATCTACAAAAAACTAAACCGTGCGGAATATAAAAATCTTTTCCGCACATATGTGCGGAACGGAAATCGTTGACGGACTATTTTTTATAAAGAAGCGAAATTTCACTCGAATTTTCTACAAATCGTGCACCGCAATTAGAGCTGTAGGTTTTTAAATTTCTTGTTCGGTTTCGGTTTTGATTTTTCAGGTGGAATAAAACCTCGGTTCGGTTCGGTTTTCGATTTGTTCATGAGGCCAAATAAAATTCAATAAAACTCATTCTTATGTCCGGAGTCATAACTGAATGGCAGTGAAATTGAGTGAAACTCAATGAATGCCCGAAATAAGCTATAATACATGAATAATCAGGAAGGCCAATATAATAATTACCTAAATATACAGAACTTTTATTGTGCTTGGCCATTTTTCGAGGTCTGACACCTATACGCAACTTGAGGAAAGTTGCAAACACAACTCAACTGAAATGTCGGAAATTCACAGAATGTAGCCTTCCCAGAGTAGTGAGAGTACCCAGACACTGCCATTGGCAGTGTCTGGGTACTCTCACTACTCTGGGATGAAAACATTCTGTGAATTTCTGCAGCAAGAGAGTATTTAACAAAAAACGAAAAACCTTAGATTACGGGATGTCGAGGGTTTCGGTTTCGGTTTTTTAAAAAAACCTAAAAACCTCGGTTCGGTTTCGGTTAACCTACAGCTCTAACCGCAATTACAATTTGAATCACTAACGACAGCTAAATATCGTCCCCTGAGTTCCAATGTGTTCTATGCGCCAGTAGACAGTAGAACACATTGGAACTCAGGGGACGAAATAGTAACACGGGGTCCCCTCGCAAATTTGGTTAGCGATGAAATTTGTTCTTTGTGTTGATAGTTGTCAAATGAATTGCTGAGTGTCCTTCTAAAAATTATTTTTACAGACGTGATGGCGTGTAAGAAACACAGAACGACACTTGTGTCATCACGGAAGGATGAAACACTAGGTCTGCGGCCTCTCTTTTTATCCTTCCGCTCTGACAGGCGTGCCATATAGATTAACCCATTCACACGCGTGTGTCGTTCTGTGTATGTCCAATCGCTTATACCCATGTTGCTCACTTTAGAGGATTTCTACCCCGAGCAATGGTGATCGGGTCTTATTTTTACCAGTGAAACATAGCTTGGTTACCGCAGTAAACAAATACTGCTCCACTTCCAAGGGGTCCCTTGGGAAGTATTAACAGTCATACTTAAACATAACTTGTTTACTATAGTACACAAGCACTGCTCCATTTCCAGGGAGTAGAACGGGGAAATTATACCAGTAAAGCGAAACTTGTGCACCCAAGTAAACAAATGCAACACAATTCCTTGGTGCTCCCGAGAGGAACAACGTTGTAAAAACGCGAGATACTATAGGGGGTTTTACCAAACTACATGTGTTTCGTCAGGCTGCCAAGATTCAGTATCAATCGTTAGATATTACGTTTCATCCGTGGTACGCCACTTATTTCTATCATAATCTGTATGTCTAGATTCTTTTCATCAGAAAACGCAATCGTCATTATTTTCATCTAATTAGCGCCATTTTCAACTTAAAATATCAAAACCATTCAATTAGTGTAACAGCTACTAGATCGCTCCCTTGTTAAAATCCGGCATACGGCTATTCCATTTCAATTTCCGTTCCTGTTTTTGGTGTAAAACCTTTAAGTATGAAAATAATGAGGCGCGCCACACGTTTCAGCCTAACCAGCAAATTGGGGATAAATGAAGCGAAGTGAATTCGATCCCCAATTATCTAATTTAGTTTTCTCTAATGAAGTACAATCGTTCCAACTCTCTCAGCAAGAAGCGTCACGGAGAAAACGAGATCTTCTACTAATGAGACCTACTGCCGAGAAAAGTAAACAACGTTTTTTTTTACGCCAAGTGCGCTGTTAGACGGGATTTCTCACTAATTCCGAACGGCTAGTCCAATTATTCCAGTGAAGGGTGTTCATAGAATTTCTGATAATTTCTGATAAGTTTTTTTTGAAGTTTGCTTCTATAATTTAATGAGGATGATGCCGCCCGATGAACGTCCAATAGTTAGAAGCGAGTAGACAGATAGTATTGCCAATCCCGCAACTTTTTAAATTAATCAGCAAAACATATCCAACAACGAGCAGGATATGACAGAAAAACCCAATTAAATCTGTTTTCCTTTCCCCTGTTAAGCATTGCGAATAGTGACTTTCCTATAACACCTTCAGCTCCAATCAAAATGGTATATTCATAGACGAGAACATTTAGCAAAAGCTCTTATCACAGACAGACAGACAGACAGACACACGCACACACAGAGACACAGACACACACGCACAGACACAGACGCACACCCATAGACGTACACCCACAGACGGACGGACGGACGGACGGACGGACATCCACAGACACACACCCACAGACAGACATCCACAGACACACACCCACAGACAGACAGCCACAGACACGCACCCACAGACACAGACAGCCAGACGGACGGACAGACATACACGCACACACACACAAAATGCTGAAAATTTTAATTTTATGTCTCAAAATACAAAGCATACAGTGCGGCCACCGTGGACTGGTCACTTCCCACAGGTGGACAATATTTCACGAACGCAATAATATTAGATTCCAAACCCTAATTATAGGAATAATCATCAAAAATTTAATTAATGAAGCACCGGGTACAACCCGGTGCTTCATTGATTAAAATGTTGATGATTATTTATTTATTTATTGGTGTTTAAGGTCACATATTTCTGCACAATGGCGAGTAGCGACCGCAACATGGATATGAAGTCAGGTCCAGCCAGATGATGCTTATTTTTTTATTCCCTGGTAAATGTATGCGTGGACATAATTACCCACGCGTGGATTACGTCCAGTCCACGGCGACTGTACTGTAGAACCACTCGTTGGAATGAGCTCGCCAAGATCGATGGATTAAGCTATATTTTAGAGCTAGAAATCTAAAAATCTGAATAGTGTTCGTTGTAAAATGCGCTCGATAGATTTTATTTATTTATTGGTGTTTAAGTTCACTCTCAGCATCTATGGCTATATCACCATCGCAACCGAGGTATGAAGTCAATCGTTTATACCTATGCTGCCCACTTTAGAGAACCTCCACCCAAGAGTTGGTTAAAGGGTTCTATTTTATCAGTACGGAAGAACTTGTTTACCACAGTAATTATTTATTTATTTATTGGTGTTTAAGGTCACATATTTCTGCACAATGGCTTATCATGACCATGACGTTTTACGTGTGGAGGAAGCCGGAGTACCCGGAGAGAACCACTGACCAACGACGAGCAACTGTCAGCTCCCCAACATAGTAACTCCACACAAGCATGGTTAGCATTGGTTGAAGACAGGTGCACCATCGACGTGCAGTACGCCTTAGTACACAGCGCCACCCAGCCCCCACGTGGGCTATGGGGGTGAAGTGTCTTGCCCAAGGATACAACGCGGTTGCCGCAGGTGGGATTCGAACCGATGACCTCTCCGCTTGCAGCCTGCACCTCTACCAACTGAGTCACCGCGTCCCAATTTTACGACCGTAAACAAGCACTGCTGAATATCCCGTGGTTTCTAGAAGTGGGGAGGATTTTCCGCTACGTTAGTGAAGGTTTAATTCGATTATGCCATCGAGTATCTGATTCATGAACACTTTTTCACTAAAACACCCATTGAGTGGATGTTCTATCCCAGTGATACAGTACGTGGAGTACATTATCACCAAGCAGCACATGTGGTAGGGGAATTTCCACCCGGATTATATCTGTGGATTTCTGGTAACAAAGCATAATAAAAACAAAGAGATCCTTGAATTGACATATAAGGACCATGCATATCAAATTTGGTTCAATACGGCCCCGTGGTTTATGAGGAGACGTCGACGATGTAAAGTTCACGCTGGACGGCCGACAGGCAGAATGTGATCACTTCGGCTCCCCCTGATTTTCAGTCAGGTGAGCCGGGGGGGGGGGGGGGGGGGGGGTAGGAAAAAATTTGCAGACACCGATGCCGATTTTTTGTTTTTGACCGGTCGGAGGACCAACCCCTTGTAATTTTTTTCCAGTTTTACAATTTTTTTCCGGGGTTATCTGAACCACTCACCCCCACTAAATACATGCTTCTGCATCATCCTTCCCACCATACTGCACCATAACCAATTTTATCATACAGTATTGAGTGATTGACCTTGTACAGTAGGACTGGTCTTGAAAGAACATCCGTTTTATCATACCAAAGTGGTCTCTTAAGGCAGATGGTCTCCCATAACAAATCAAATATAGAGTAAAGCTGGTATGTCCAGGTATGTCCATATAAAACATGGTCTCCAAAGACATCGGTCTCTTGAGGCATGTTCTACTGTAATTCATTAACACTCTTGAATGTCATATCATTAACCTTTTACCTATAGTTATCTCTCTATGTGTTCAGACATGTGTTCAGACATGTCGTAGAAACCAACAATATATATGGTTCAGAGAGCTTTGTAAAATATCATACAAATTGTTACTTTTTTGACGGTTTGGGTGGGGCATGGCTGGGTTGGGGGAGGGGATTTATTACTTATTTTAAGTCCAGCCCTAGAAGGTCTGGTACATGATTTTGTTGACACCTGTGTTCTCAGATATGTTTGAAATAAATTAGCAGTTCAATCAGGTTCAATGTTTAGTAGTTTTTGTGTTACAATGGCAATAAGAGTCATTGGTGTTTTCGTAATAGGTCTGGATACATCGTTGTACAGAACTGTTCCTGCAGCTGAAATTTGTAACTGTTCCCGACTTCACATAATTGTCTTTGCTCCTCATCTAAGCCAGTCGATCTCACCAGGGTGAACATATTAGAAATTTAATCAAACGGAACACCCTCAAGATAACGTATCCTAAGAGAGCAGTGTTTGATAATTGCAATTAGTGATGCATTTTGACTTGCATTATTCAATATGTCATACATTGTATCACTATAAGCCGAATCATAGCTCAGCCGCAATAACAGTTTTATAATCGTATATGACCCATGGTAGGTACCCCCAAATAAATTGAGTGTCTTTTTATTGGTTCTTGAATGATACTTCACTGATTATGGTATACAATTTTGCCCAAAAGTGTCTGAGGAAAAATTTGCAACCATCGGAAAAAATTTTGTTTTCGTCCTCCTTGACCACCCACCGGTGGCAGCATCAGTGTTTTGCAATTTTTTTCCAGCCCAACCCCCCCCCCCCCCCCCCCCCAGGTGAGCTAAACATTTTAAAGAATGTGCCTCATACTCGCATAAGAAACCCAAGTATGGACCCAGAGATTTGATGTGAACAAATCTGCATCTGCCCCCTCCACCCCCCCCCCCCCCCCCCACAATAATGATGTGTACCAAATATTGATTGATTCTGACAGGTGGATATGAAGAAGGTGAATATTCCTTATATTGTAATAAGTTAAGGTTTGGGCTCCCATAAGAAGCTCCCAATATAAACCCAGGGACTTGATTTGAACAATCTTAAATGTGCCACCCATAAGTATGCTGTATACCAAGTATCAGAAAATTCTGATAAATATGAAGAACTTTTTCATTATATTGCATCAAGTTAAAATTTACGTTAAGACTAAATATTACTCAAACAACTTGATTTGAGCGACTTTGAATTTGATCTCCATAAGAATGCTGAACACCAAATATCAAAAGAATATAACTCATGGATATTATTAGTTACACCGTGTCTGATCACGTGGTACGGGTTTTTACCTACCCGAAGCCAGCCGTATCCCATGAGGACGAAGGCCGAATGGGATACGGCTGGCTTCGGGTAGGTAAAAACCCGTACCACGTGATCAGACACGGGTTAACGAATTTATCTGTTGACTTTCCGTTTTAGAAGTACAATCTATTCCATGTGTGAACACACACAGCATGAGATCTTTTATCTTCCATTGTTGAGCCATACAGGTTTCTGTGGAATTTTTGTGCAAAAGAGTTTTTGTGAAAATATGCCGATATGACTAGTATAAAAAAATTATTGAATTTCTTTTTTTTCTTTTGTGTCTCAAAAACATAGCTTATGAACCCCACATTGGAGGGTACTCGACAAGCTCATTCCAATAAGGGGTCATGAACTATATTTTGGAGATAAAAAATTAAAATATAATACATGTACACTGTAAAACTGGAATGACGATTTTTTGCGAATTGTGCAGGCCGTGATCAGACATGGGATAACAAATTTACATCTATTGACCTCTACGGGGTATGGACAGTTTGTAGATTTCGGAACGAGGCTTCCACTGGGTATGGGAAATTTGTCAGTGGCTGGGCAGACGTATCGTGGGTTTCAATCAATGTGGTCTCATACCACGTATCTATCAACCAATCAAATCAAAAAATTCACTTTAGTCAATGGATAAAAAGAAGATTTTAAAAAAAATATTCCACATATTGCACTATGTTAAAATTTGGGTTCCTTCATAAATAGA
Organism: Pictodentalium vernedei; assembly: GCA_031216915.1. Taxonomy (NCBI): domain Eukaryota; kingdom Metazoa; phylum Mollusca; class Scaphopoda; order Dentaliida; family Dentaliidae; genus Pictodentalium; species Pictodentalium vernedei. The sequence continues at coordinate 465,104,168 of CM062291.1, forward strand.
CTGTGCTAAAGGTTTTGGGGTTTTGGGCCCGGGCAGCCATCACGGTTGATCGATCGCAACCAAAAGGGGACGTTCTCATCTAGACATTATGCGGAGTCATCCTACAAAGTTACAATGAAATCCCTTCACAAATAAGACCTGTAGACTGTGCTAAAGGTTTTGGAGTTTCAGGCCCCAGCAAACGTCACGCTTGACCGATCGCGACCAACAGGGGATGTTCACATCGTGACATGACCTCGAACCTGCATATGAAATTTCGTAATTATCGGACAAGAACTACGGGGTGTATTCTGTGCTAAGGAAAATGTGAACAGATTCACCGACTTCCAGACTCGCAGACTTCCACTTCCACACGCGTGATGGCAATAACTTATCTTGACTTTGTCAAGTTAAGCTAAAAATGGACCCCGGGACTTGATTTAAACACACTTGAATCTGGCCCTCATGAGGAGGTTTCATACCAAATATCAAAAGATTCTGACTTGTGGTTCTGAAGAGGATTTTAAACAAATATTCCAAAGATTACACCAAGTTTAAATCCCGTCTCACATAAGAAGCCTAAATATGGACCCAGCGATTTGCTTTGAACAAACTTGAATCTGGCCCCCATAAGAATGCTGTATACCCAATATAAGAATATTCCGACTGCTGGATCTGAAGAAGATTTTTAACCCTTTACCTAACACGAAGAGCAGCCGACATTTGTAAAAAAAAATCTTGAATAACTAATTTTTTTCATTTTTTGTCTCAAAAACATAGGTTATGACCCCTCATTGGAACGAGCTGGACGACAAAAAATGAAAAAAAATAATGGAAATTAAGTGGAGATTTTTGAGAATAGCGCTGGCCGGTTTTGACCGTTACGTGGGTAAAGGGTTAAAGAATATTTCTCATGTTGCACCAGGTCTTGCACGCATGAGAAGTCCCAAAATGGATCCAGGGACTTGATTTAAACAATCTTGAATATGACCCCCACAAGAATGCTACATACCAAATATCAGATGATTTCGACAGGTGCATCCGAAGATTTTTAAAGAATATTCCTCATATTTATTGGTGTTTAAGGTCACTTACTTGTGCACAATGGCTAATCATGACCGTGACAGTTTTACGGATGGAGGAAGCCGGAGTGCCCAGAGAGAACCACCGAGCATCGACGAGCAACTGTTAGCTCCTCACCATTCTAACTCTGTTCAAGCTCCACTCAAGTAGGGCTACAGCGGTTGAAGACATGTGCACCATCGAGGTGCAGTAAGCCTTAGGACACGGCGTCATCGTGCCACCATGTAGGCACCCGGGATAAAGTGCCTTGCTCAAGGACACAGGCGAGTCGTCCCGAACCGGGATCGAACTCGGGACATCTAGCACAGAAGTCTAACAGTCTACCACTGATCCACCGCGCTCCCATGGCTCATATTGGATTAAGTGAAAATTTGGGCTCCAACGGGGAGTCCAAATATTAATCCAGGGTCTCGATTTGAACAAACTTCAATCTGATACCCTCAGGATGACAAATATCAAAAGATTCTGATTAGTGGTTCTAAAGTAGATTTTTAAAAAAAAAATTGTTGGGGGGGGTGTGTCTAACCGAGTTATGCCCCCCCCCCCCCCCCCACACCGGACGTAGAAACTTTATTTGAACAAACTTGAAATGTCATACGATGAAGAACGTTAATGTCAAATTTGGCTCAATTCAGTCCAGCAGTTTATGAGAAGTCGAGAAGTCGGTAATGTAAAGTTCCTGCCGGGGATGGGCGTCGACAGAAAGTGATCAAGCAGCGCTTGAGCTTCGCCCAGGTGAGCTAAAAACGTTGTTCGAGCCAATGGTTCTATAGGTAGGATGGCTGAGAATTTGTATGTGCTTTCAAAGCGTTTTGACAGAATTTTCTTACTTCACAAGTGGAAACTCCACTCCGTTTATGATTTTAGTGTTCACCAAGCAATGAGGGTTAATGCAGCTACTGTCGGTATCAGGTAATGTGTACAATGGTCGACGGATTTATAATTGAGGGTTCACGAAGCTACTGTCGGCATCAGGTAAAGTATATAACAATTTTTTTCCGCTGCCAAATACCAGCAAACCATTACCTTAATTGGAAACAATGACACGGGAGTTTTCCAAAACTCCAAGATACGCTGTTTGAGGCTCATATAAAAAAAAAACCCAAAACATAACGGAATTTTTTCCTGCAATTTTCCAACAATTTTATTAATTTATGCATTGGAGTTTAACGACACTTTCAACAGACAGATTCATATTGTGACGCGCTGTTTTACGCAGGCCTGGCTTTCTGAAAAATGCAGGAGGGCAAAAAATCGCTCTCTTCAATCAGCTTAGGAGAGCAATTAGCTTTACACAGCATTTTAACTATCCAGTTGAACGAACTCATTGAAACTGAAACCAACAGACTACATCAGTGATTTTATTAACTTTACTAAGGTAAAGCAAAATCTCTTAGACATTTAGATGTCTCAGTCAACAAGCGAACACACACTTGACAAGACCTGTGTGTGTACCCAGACCTGTTGTCCAAGAAAGTCATATGCCTACCACTACCACCTTCAACCCCCCGGGGGGTTGAAGGTGGTAGTGGTAGTGGTAGGCGTATGACTTTCTTGGACAACGGGTCTGCTTGAATCTACAGTCAGATCCTGGTGCAAGTGCTTCAAGTGACAGGATATTAGTAATGGTAGTATATTATAGTGTCAATATTCCTTGAATAATTACCCCTCAAACTGTGATGTCAGTTGTTGAACTTGAAACTGACAGAAAAAAAAATATTGCTGTGACCCATTTTGCTTCAAATGATTGCAACTGTGTTTGGGTATGGTTGCAGCCATTACCTTATACCACTAAACCACTTTCAAAATGAAATCACGTGATGTTATGTGACTTCGAAGTTAAATTACATTTTTGCTTTACAACAAAAATTTAATGTGAGCATAATACATGTAATCTCAATCATCCCAGACCAAAATATTTAGGAGAGCAATTTTTCGCTCTCCTTAATTCTTTCAGGAGGGCAGTAAGGAGAGCTAAAAAATCGCTCTCCTGAAATTGCCAAGCCTGTTTACGAGCAGAAGACGACTAAGTATACGGACAGAACCACAGAGGAGCGGCGGCAAGTAACAATCGACGTGCAGAGATCTTTTGCACACTGCGCCACCACAATCCCATTCAGGTAATTTGGAGGCGTCTTGCCCAAGAACACAACCCAGGTGATGCGAGACAGGATCGAACCCTACGATCTGAAGTACAGGGTTCGAAACAATGAACATCCCGTTCCTATTCCACAATCGCCTGGTCCCTTTAACGTTTACAGATAAGTATCGTGCGACCCCTTTATTAGAACAAGCTCGTTCCAATGAGGGGGGTCACATGATATGGTTTTGTTGATTTTTTTAAAAAAAATTGTGGTTTTTTTTCAACTACAATTTGTATATTACATGGGCGGACGCTGCTGATTCGTCAGGGAAAGGGTTGACACGAAAAAATCTGATAACAACTAGCCAAGTTAACACGTAAACGAGTGTTACGGAATGGTAAATAGAAGAATGTGCGGGCGGATGGACGGACGGATGAACGGATTCACTATACTCATGACCTGCGGCCGAGTGGTCGGGGAGAGGGGGAATAAAAAACACAAAGTGCCATTATGGACTTTTGAATTGAACGGGAAGATACACGAGCCGAATCTTTGCTTTCACTGATTGGCTCTTACGGCTGGGGTGAAACACACCCAAAAATAATTTACAATTACAATTTAAAACACTTAAGATTTCCTTTTATGGATCACTGAATACGACCCAGTGAGCCATGAGGTGTAGATTTCTTTGTGCAACTTTTTCATACACACTGACTATCGTTCGGACGAGACATACAATATTTGAGCTCGTTGACCAGGGGGTTAATCTGGGTTACACCCAGTGGTCCACGAGCTAAAATATCGCCGGAGGTTCCGGTACCCTTTTTCTGAATTTATATTTGTAGTTGAAAGCTCACTAACTTGGCTTTAGCAAGGAAACATTTCCCATGCACTGAATCATTTCACTTCATTTATTGGTGTTTACGGTCACATTATTCTGCACAATGGCTAATCATGACCACAAAACTTTTACGGGGTGAGGCAGCCGGAGTAACCGGAGAACCGGCGAGCAACTGTCAGCTCCCCAATATACTAACGCCACACAAGCAGGGTTAGCACTGGTAGAAGACAGGTGCACCATCGACGTGCAGTACGTCTTAGTACACAGCGCCATGGTGTCCCCACGTACAGTTAAACCTAGAAGTCCTGTCACGAACTGTGCGCTTATCTAGGCTTAATTACGCGTAGGGATTGCGCGCAATTGCCATATCGAATGGCATCCGAAGCACGACAGGTTCTCCTGGTTGCTCATAGCAAACACAGGAATGTTTCTGCCAATGGACCTTCGGGTTACCCGGAGGTCCATTGACTGAAACATTGCTTGTGAACAGGCCATATGTACAGAATTTGATTGCCTTACTATGGTCATAACGCGTACAGTTAAAACTGGAAGTCCTGTCCTGAAATGCGCACAAATAGCACGTCGATATGCGCGTTAATCTACGCGATATGACCATAGAAAGGCTATCAAATTCTGTAAATATGGCCTGTGCACAAGCAATGTTTAAGCCAATGGACCTCCGGGTACCCCGGAGGTCCATTGGCAGAAACATTGCCCGTGTTTGCTATAAGTAACCAGAAGAACCTGCCGTGCTTGGGATGCCATTCGATAATGCAATTGCGCGCAATTCATACGCGCAATTAACCCTAGATAAGCGCGCAGTTCGTGACAGGACTTCTAGTTTTAACTGGAGATTAACGCGCAGATCGACGTGCTATTTGTGCGCATTTCATGAAAAGGCTTCTTGTTTAAACTGTAGGCAATGGGAGTGAAGTGTCTTGCCCAAGGACACAACACGGTTGCCGCAGGTGTGGTTCGAACCGAGGGCTGCTTGGCTTGCAGGCTGCACCTCTATCAAGTGTTCACCGCACCCACTAATGCACTGAATGATACAGGAATTGTAGACTACCGTTCAAGCACGACATGACAGACTGTCCACTCGGCAATATTTATAGTTTCTAGAAATAAAACACAGTCAATAGCAAATTTCAAGCTCGTTAACCACTAGGATTACACATTCCTTCATGAGCTGAGAAATACAGTTAAAACTAGAAGTCCTGTCACGAACTGCGCGCTTATCTAGGCATAATTGAGCATAGGAATTGCGCGCAATTGCCATATCGAATGGCACCCCTAGCACGGTAGGTTCTCCTGGTTACTCATAGCCAACACAGGCAATGTTTCTGCCAATGGACCTCCGGATTACCCGGAGGTCCATTGGCTGAAACATTGCTTGTGCACAGGCCATATGGACATAATTTGATAGCCTTACTATGATCATAACGCGTAGATTAGCGCGCAGATCGACGTGCTATTTGTGCGCATTTCATGACAGGACTTCTAGTTTTAACTGTAGGTAATGCTTTTTTCGCTTTGGTCTCACGCAGAATATCTATTTTAGAGGTTGTTCAATCTCTCGATAAATCTTCACGGAACTGTGGGTATGCCATTTAGCACAGCTCAGTGGAGCGATCCCGTGGCTGACTCGTACCAAAATTGCACGAGCCACGATTTGAAACAAAAATACAACAAGACAAAAACACTACTATAAATATATGATATTTTCTGTATAAAGCAAGATGGACTCCATACAGAAGAGGGTTAATGATCTTGGAGGAGTCAATACCATGACATGGGAGAATTCATTATCATTTGCTCACACAATGATCACCTATAATCTCCACTTCCGGTTGTTTATCTTCCTCGCAATAGTGTCAGTTTACTTTGATGAAGGGACAGAAGACTGTTGTCCACTTGAAATAAACTCACAAAATCTATGCAAACAGAAGAGAGATAATTTACAAATCTTTACAAATTGGTATACATACAAAGATATTGTGCAAGGTTCAGTTATGTGAAAACATTTGGGATGAACCATGCAGTCTTGTCGCACCATTCACGTGTCACAACCTCCAGTCGTATTGTTCAAGACATTCCACCAAATAACCCCAGAAAAATCCCAATTGTACTCCTGTCGTCCACCCACTGGGGACATATCTATAAAACTGTACAATATTGATTTCTAAAATTGTATTTTTCAGTTATGACTTTAAATGGGTTGAAATGAACTATTTGCATTTCCAAATCTGTTAAAATGTTAATGATTCATTCAAGTCAGTTATATTAATAGGTAGAAAATACAATTTTAGAAAATACAATTGTAAAAGTTATACAGTATTGGCTTCCGGTGGGTTGAATTGGGAGGTGAGTCCGAGAAAATCTTCGGAAAGTTTATGCATCGAGAGTGGATGTTGGAGCGAAAGAGCGCATTGGTCAGCGCGTTGGACTTCGGCTCAAAAGGCTGACGGTTCAGTCCTGGCCAGCGACATCAGCACCGTGTCCTTTCGAAAGTCACTTAATCCCAACCGTCCAAGAGGGAGCACAGAGACGATGTGTACCAATGCGTACAACACGTCAAAGGTACACTTGCTTCAATCAATGCTAACCTTATTTATACCGGGTTAGTGTGTTAGAGTTACTAACAGAGCCCTGATTGTTCTCTACGGCTTCGTTGAAAGTGTCGTACATCCTCCAAACACATGTAGAAAAGGGAGCGAGGAATACACAATATGGTCATTGAAGTAAGATTTACTTACTCCCTCAATGGACATATTTTGTGACACTGAAGTAAGGCTGACTTACTGCGTCAAATGACAAACTTTTTGACATTGAAGTAGAGCTTGCTTACTGCGTCAAACGACATACTTTTTGGCAATGAAGTAAGGTTTGCTTACTGTGTCAAAGGAATACTTTTTTACTTTGAAATAAGGTTTACTTATTGCGTCAAAAGACATACTTTTGGACACTGAAATAAGGTTTACTTACTGCGTCCAAGGACATACTTTTTGACACTGAAATAAGGTTTACTTACTGTGTCAAAGGACATACTTTTTGACACTGAAATAAGGTTTACTTACTGCGTTAAAAGACATACTTTTTGACACTGAAATAAGGTTTACTTACTGTGTCAAAGGACATACATTCTGACACTGAAATGAGGTTTACTTACTGTGTCAAAGGACATACTTTTTGAATTGAAGCAAGGTTTACTTACTGCGTCAAAGGACATATTTTTTTTTACATTGAAGTTAGGTTTTCTTACTGTTAGAAAGGACATACGTTTTTACCTTAAAGTAAGGTTTACTTATTGTGTCAAAAGAATTGCCTTTTCACCTTGAAGTAAGGTTTACTTACTGAGTCGAAGGACATACTTTTTGACATTGAAGGTTTACTTACTTTCTCAATGGACATACTTTGTGACCTAGAAGGCTTACCTACTTTCTCAATGGACATACTTTGTGACCTAGAAGGTTTACTTACTTTCTCAATGGACATACTTTGTGACCTAGGTTTACTTACTTTCTCAATGGACATACTTTGTGACCTAGAATGTTTACCTACTTTCTCAATGGACATACTTTGTGACCTAGAAGGTTTACTTACTTTTTCAATGGACATACTTTGTGACCTAGAAGGTTAATTATTTTTTCAATGGACATACTTTGTGACCTAGGTTTACTTACTTTCTCAATGGACATACTTTGTGACCTAGCAGTAACGTTTACACCCGAGTCAAAAGATATACTTTTTGGCATTGAAGTAAGATTTACTTACTGTGTCAAAGGAAAACTTCTGACAGTGCGGTAAGATTTACTTACTGTGTCAACGAAATCCTTTTTGACATTGAAGTTACGATTAAATAATGTGTCAATGGACATATTTTCAGACAATGAATTTATTTATTTACTGGTGTTTAAGAGCACAATGTTCAATCGTGACCGCAATATGGATAAAAACGTTAAGTCCAGCCACTCGTTTATACCAAGCCCTCTGACTTCAGAGTGTGAAGACACATTAATGATTGCTCTCAAATGCCTTTTTGGACCTTCCATCCCAGTATAACTGAAAGAAAACCATATCAGCCCTGGGCGTGTCTTGTCCTCACACCTGGACTCTCCAGGTGAAAGGCAAGAGCGTCCACCTGACCTTGGAATATGAAATGGAAGACACCACCCAAATACCCTCGGGGGGAGGTGGTACCTTTGGTGGAAGGACTTTCTCTCACACTGGCCCTTACCGGAGGGTGTCGGGACCAACAGAGAAAAAGGAAGAAAAGACGATAAAGAGTCCATCCACCGACTGTAGGAACGCGTTGAAGCATTGCACTAAAATCTTGCATCATTGCTAAATAGTTCAAAGAAAACAGTAGGGTGATTTGTTGAATTCTGGAGCCTAAAAACACAATTGACTTCTGGCGTGTTTTTTTATTGGAATTTCATAAAAAAAGCATGCCGGTGGCCGGTCATTTCCTTCAAGTCAATACTTCTATCTTATTTGTTGTTCTACCCAAGGCATTGGTTACCATGTTTTTATTTTACAACTGAAGCGGAACCTGGGTATTACTAAAATTATCGAAAAACAAGCACTGCTTCACTTCCCGTCATTCCCAAGGGGATACTACGAAATTACCCGACATATTTTGCTGTTGATAAGGCACCACATGCACGTAATATTCAACAGGTGACGTCATCAACATTTGAAGCTGGTCCGGTGGAATTATCAGAACTTTCCTCGACCTAATGCTTAGGGACTGACTCCCTTTTTACATGATTCCGAATGTTCAAACAAATGAAGAAAGTGATATCAAAGCAAAACAGAAAGAAAACTCCCAAAACCTAAAACTCCAATCAAAACAAATGCCTTCATTCTGATTAAATGGGGAAATGAACAGGAAAATTAATTACCGCGTAACTGGTACACATTTGTCTAATTACAATTAATCGATTCAACAGTTATATCGCACACGATGTTCGCGCACCGAATGCACCAATACAGTAAAGAGTTCTATTTGGTATAAGTTATACAAAACATTTCGATCCCCGTCTTGGACGGGGATCGAAATGTTTTGTATCACTTGAACCAAACAGAAATCTTGAACGACCCGCGTTGTGTCCTTGGACAAGGCACTTTATTGCCTACATGGGGGCACGATGACGCCGTGTTCTATGGTGTACTGCGCGTCGATGATGACTCATGTCTTCAACCGCTGTAACCCTGCTTGAGGGGAGCTTGAACAGAGTTAGAATATTGAGCTGACAGTTGCTCGTCGATGCTTGGTGGTTCTTTCCGGGTACTCCGGCCTCCTCCACCCATAAAACTGTCACAGTCACGATTAGCCATTTTGCATAAGTATGTGACCTTAAACACCAATAAATAAATAAATAAATAAATAAATAAATAAATAAATAAATAAATAAATAAATAAATATACAAAACATGAATTTATAAAAATATGCACAACGAAAATACCAAGAAATTCGAGGTACAGTACATTAAGAGTGACATACATGTATTATGTATTTATTTATTTACAGGTGTTTAAGGTCACTTTCAGCATCTATGGTTGTATCGTGACCACCACACAAGGGTGAAGTTGTGTTAGCCAATCGTCGACAAACCTGAACTGTACCGCAGCAGTAATACAGGAGTAGTGGTCGAGGTATAAAAGGCATTTACCAACCAGCCTGGTTGGTCGGATCTCTTAGTCTCGTAGTAAATCGGTCGTGTAAACGGTTGAGTAGTAGAGATCCAGGCCCGAAGCCAGCAAAATTTAAAAATCCGACATAGGAGAGGAGGGGGCAGATTGTTGTATGCCGATGGCATATACGAGGTGCGCAGCACCGAGGTGGGGAGGGTGTGACCCACTCCCGTTGGTGGGGTTCAGGGCGGTGCTCCCACCAAGAGGGACACACCTGCGGGTGGGAAAGGGGGGGGGGGCAACCCCGTGAAATTCTAAAATTCTAGATCCTCCGGATGCCCCATTTGTGACTTGTACAGTTGAGGAATTTAGCTATGTGTTAGCAATATAAAGCGTGACATTTCAAAATCTAAAGCTCTTTGCTTTTGATAGTTCCTGTCGGAAGCTGGCATCTAGTCTACACATTGTAAGTCTGCAATTATTTTCCGGCAGAATATGAACATTTTCTACAGGAATGTTCATAGGGACGCGCCCCCACCACCTACCCACCATGCAGACACGGGACTGTAGAGGTCGACAGTTTGAGCCTCGGCTCCTACACTTCTATCTTTTACACGTACACAGTACTCTGTCCACTTTACGGGACTTTCATCCCAAACCGTTGGTGACGTAGTCCTATTTTACCGATCTATTTATTTACTTACAATGGTGTTGAACCCTTTACCCAACGTAACGGCAAAACCGGACAGTGCTATTCACAACAAGAGCACCGCTGGGCATTGCATCATACGCCCGTGAACTGTTCAAATTGTACCATTTTAACACATTTGCAATTTTTTTAGAGTGCGAGAAATTTATACTGGCATATATATATATGTTACGGTCAGACTTTGAATCAGTGATTTTGTGAAATGACTAAATTTTTCAGTCATTTGAGGAAAAGACTTAACAAGTTTGAAGCCAATCGAAAAACAAATACTAAAGTTATCATCCGGAAACCAAATATTTGACGAAGAATTCTAAGTCCAACAGGGGACATAATTCAGGCAAAAATTGTTCAGACCGACCCCATATTCGAACTTGACCTGTATTTTGTTGTGATTAAACCACATACCAAATTTGGAGCCAATCGGAAAACAAATACTAAAGTTATCATCCGGAAACCAAATATTTGACAAATTCTATGTCCAACAGGGGCCATAATTCAGGCGAAAAATGTTCAGACCGACCCCATATTCGAACTTGACCTGTATTTTGTTGTGATTAAACCACATACCAAATTTGGAGCCGATCGGAAAACAAATACTAAAGTTATCATCCGGAAACCAAATATTTGACGAATTCTAAGTCCAAATGGGGCCATAATTCAGGCGAAAAATGTTCGGACCGACCCCATATTCGAACTTGACCTGTATTTTGTTGTGATTAAACCACATACCACATTTGGAGACGATCGGAAAACAAATACTAAAGTTATTGTTCGGAAACCAAACGGACGGACGGACGGACGGACAGACGGACGGACAACGCCATACTATAATACGTCCCGTTTTTCAAACGGGCGTATAAAAATCACCATCCAATTTTCAATATTTTTTTCACTTTTTGTCTCGACGAGCTCGTTCCAATGAGGAATCATAAGCTATGTTTTTGACGGAAAAATGAAAAAGATTAGTCATTCAAGAATTTATTTTCAAGTGTCGTCTGCCTTTCGTGTTAGGGGTTAAGATCCCTTACAGCACCTGTGGTTATACCATGTTCGCAATATAGAAATCACGATGAGCCTATTTATTTATTCATTTATTTATTGGTGTTGAAGGTCACATACTTATGCACAATGGCTAATCGCGACCGTTACAGTTGTACGGGTGGAGGAAGCCGGAGTACCCGGAGAGAACCACCGAGCATCGACGAGCAACTGTCAGGTCCTCAACATTCTAACTCTGTTCAAGCTCCACTCAAAGCAGGGTTACAGCGGTTGGAGACACGTGCACCATCGACGTGCAGTACGCCTTAATACACGGCGTCATCGTGCCCACATGTAGGCAACCGGGATAAAGTGCCTTGACCAAGGACACAACATGAGTCGTCCCGGACGGGGATCGAACTCGGGTCCTCTAGCATAGAAGTCCAACAGTCTACCACTGAGCCACCGCGCTCCCCATGAGCCTATCGTTTATACCAATGCTATGATTCACCGGAGCCTATTTTACCAGTAAAGCAGAACTTATTCACTACAGTAAACAAGCACTGCATCACTTCCCTGCGTTCACACCAGTGTATTTTACCCAGGGGCGTCATGCTAGGAAAAAATCGGGAGGGGGGGGGGGGGGGGGCGGAGCGGTAACACCATCTACGCGGAGCGCCACCATCGGTTGGCGCATAGCGTGCCCCAAAATTTTGGCAAAAATGCCTCCCAGATTGCCGGAAATGGCACTTCCCAGGCCTTCACCGAAAATATTTGGGGGCAAGACCCCCCCCCCCCCTCCCCACCCCGTGCACCGTTGGCATGACGCCACCGATTTTACCAGTGAAACAAATTGTTTACCACAATAACCATGGACAAGTCTACATCCCACAGGAGACCGGATTATCAGTAAAACACTCACCGTTTTTGTTGGCGAGAATTTCAGGCTTATCTGATCATATAACCACTATTTTGTTGGTAAATCACTCGTTTCTTGATGAAGTTCTGCTTAGTATTGTGCGTGTCTCTGGGACCCTTTAGTGAGTCGGTACTTAAGATCTAAGGGGACAGGGCCCCAAAAGTACGGAGATGCTAGACAACCCATCACCACCGCGACCTCTCCCTTCATGAGATGGCAAATCTGGCTATGGAGCCCGATGCCTGTCTAGTGCGGAGACATATTGCTTAGGAATTGACTCTATCAACCCCAACTAAGTACGAAAGTCGTCCACGACTTCCAGACTGGTCTCGAATTATCTCCGAGGCATGTGTATTTAACATAAAATAGGGCCACGCACCACTAGACAGATATCAGATTCAGATCGTCAATTATTGGCGCAATGAACATAATATACCCAGCTCTAAATAGTTGGTTCAAAAGAAAGTACGGCGAATGTGAGAGAGAGATAGGCTTAATTACTCGCAAACACAGCCGTCTACTGCACCGTTCAAAACCCACCACAGCCGTCCCTCTTCATCAACATTTAATGACCATAGGGACACGGCTAATACGTTCGGCAGTTCGAAATATTCACGCATTACTTAGCGAACGTTGTCAAAGAGGAGTTTTGTTTGAGAATCGATTTTCAAGGTTTATCGGCAATTTTAATGAATTCGAAATGAATGTTAAACATGTGACAGCGCGAACTTATCTCCAGCATCTGTATGGAATTCGGATCGCTCATGCGTTTCAAAGCAAGATCACAGATACAATGGCACTGAAATCAGACTCTACAAATCTGAAACACCAGGATAAAACTGACGCTTGTTGCTAACATTAAGTCACATATGACACATAGCTCACCAATTTTCCTACTATTTTACATATTTGTACAATGTTGAATATCAGAGGTACAATATTAATAAGAATATTATAACACAGTAGAGATGGGAAATATACCGAAAAAACGAACCCACACCGATATCATGGGGATACCGAAAAATCGAACCGAACCAATCGTTGAATACTGATACCGTCTGAATTTTCATCTTTTCCTCCATTTACTTTTTATACAGTTAAAAGGAGCGCCGTGGCTCAGTAGGTAGAGGTGCAGGCTGCAAGCCGAGAGGTCCTCGGTTCGAATCCCACCTGCGGCAACCGCGTTGTGTCCTTGGGCAAGACACTTCACCCCCATTGCCCATGTGGGGGCACGATGACGTCGTGTACTAAGGCGTACTGCACGTCGATGGTACGCATGTCTTCAACCAATCTAACCCTGTCTGTGCTGCAGTGCGGAGTTACGATGTTGGGGAGTTGGCAGCTGCTCGTCGTTGCTCGGTGGTTCTCTCCGGGTACTCAGGCTTCCTCCACCCGTAAAACTGTCACGGTCATGAGTAGCCATTGCGCATAAATATGTGACCTTAAACATCAATAAATAAATTAATAAATACACAGTTAAAACTAGAAGTCCTGTCACGAACTCTGCGCTTGCCTAGGCTTAATTACGTGTAGGGATTGCGCGCAATTGCCATATCGAATGGCATCCAAAGCACGCAGGTTCTCCTTGTTACTTATAGCAAACACAGGCAATGTTTCTGCTACTCGGAGGCCCATTGGCTGAAACACTGCTTGTGAACTGGCCATATGTACAGAATTCGATTGCCTTACTATGGTCATAACGCGTAGATTAACGCGCAGACCGACGTGCTATTTGTGCGCATTTTATGACAAGACTTCTAGTTTTAACTGTACAATATTAGTAAGAATATCATAACACAGTAGAGATGGGAAATAAACCGAAAAAACCGAACAGACACCGATATCATGGGGATACCGAAAAACCGAACCGAACCAATCGTTGAATACCGACACCGTCTGAATTTTCACATTTTCATACATTTACTATTTGTATAACCCTGTTGAGGCTTGATAACAGTTGGTTGAGTTGAAAGGTTCATTTTCACGAAAGAAGTGGCAGATTTTCTTTTCAGTTTTGTTAACCATCAAGGGAATGGGCAACTCTCCCGAATTCCCACTAGACTACACCTGCACATGCCTACAGGCTTACAGTTAAAACTAGAAGTCCCGTCATGAAATACGCACAAATAGCACGTAGATCTGAGAGTTAATCTACGCGTTATGACCACAGTAAGGCAATCAAATTCTGTACATATGGCCTGTTCACAAGCCATGTTTCAGCCAATGGACCTCCGGGTAACCCGGGGGTCCATTGGCAGAAACATTGCCTGTGTGTGCTAGGAGTAACCAGGAGAACCTGTGCTTTAGATGCCCTTCGATATGGCAATTGTGCGCAATCCCTACGCGTAATTAAGCCTAGATACGCACACAGTTCGTGACAGGACTTCTAGTTTTAACTGTAAAAGTGATTTCTTGTCAAGTCGTGGCTGCCTGTTAAGGCAGCCAAGACCTGACTAGAAATCACTGCCCAGGTGTTTTATCTATTGTCAGCAGGACCTCCTAAAATGACATGGCCAAGGCACGTGCTCTGAGATCGCAAAAGCCTGAAAGAGGTCTTTAAACATTAAGGTGCGTTCAGATCAAGTTTCAAAATTACTGTAGATATGATTTGTGGTCGTAACAGAATGTCACTGTTGAATTCATTGTCATTGTCATTTATAGCGTTGTGGTAATGATACAACTTATTCTGTTTTTCCTGATGTGAATTCCTCTTTGGAACTATCACCATATCTCGGGCAAGTCAGATACTGAATACCGAACCGATACCACGGTTTGATCCCTTAAAAATTCCGTTGATATAGATGATGCTATTTATTGTGGCGGATGGTGCTAATTATTGCTACATAAATTATTTTCCGATGTAAACAGCAATGTTGGCGTAGTAAATCATAGAAGGCGGAAAAGCCTCGTAACACATTATTTCTGTAGGCTAACATCACGTTATTTAGCGTAACCTGCTATCGGGGTACTGTGTAAGCTCTTTAAATAAAGGCCTCATAACACCACCCCACATATAAACTGTAGGTGGTACTGTGACCGGGGGGGGGGGGGGATACAAGGACTCGTCCGCCACAGTTTTTCTAGCAAAATTCCTGCCTAATTCGTGCCTGACATCCCATTAACTGGATCCTGTCCTAAAACCCTAATATTTGCGACAGTAATTTTACCATAGATATTCATTCACTTCCCGGTACTTAAGCTAACAACAAAATTCCAGAGTGTAGCAAGAATGTCTGCGTGTTTGTTTATGAGGTTTACCGACACTTTCAAGTTTCAACAACTAGGGATACATTGTGTAGGAACCGGCGTAAATAGTTACTTATTGACTCCGGGTAGTAAAGACCGTGGCTCTTCACGTATGGGGACGCATACTTTTAATCCAACACGAGCTGAAATGAAGTGGGGGATACGTTTCTGAAGCCACTGGCAACAGAATAATATTTTATCCTCTTCTTCTTTCAGCCGGATCACGCTCATGACGGTAGGAGAGGCGAAGGTAACCGAATGCTGAATATACGGTATTTTAGCCAGGCGAAAAACAAACGAATAGGCTGTCATTGTATACCAAAAGTGGAGGACGGATGTATGCGTCAGCCTTGTCACTTTATGAGCAACATTTGAAACCTCTGATGGTGAGTTTTGGTGACATTTATATCATTCAGTGATTTTAAAGTTTCCTTGTGGTTAAACTAAAACGAACACAATAATAACTATTTCTGTTTACAAATTGACAGTGTATGAATGGACAACCTGTACATATAATTGTTTCTATAGTTACATATAGGACAAGGTTTCAACTTTTTAAGGCACCTTCTTTTGACCATTCACCAAACAAGGTCTTGAATGGGTGACCATTTCAGCGACTGATTCGTGCTCCCGCGTTGTGTCGTTCGGCAAGGCACTTAACCACGATTGCCTACGATTGGGGCACGATGACGCTGTGTACTAAGGCGTACCGCACGTCGATGGTGCACATGTCTTCAACCAATCTAACCCTGCCTGTGCCACGGTGCAGAGTTCAGAGTTACGATGTTGGAGAGCTGACAGCTGCTCGTCGTTGCTCGGTGCTTCTCTCCAGGTACTCTGGCTTCCTCCACCCGTAAAACTGTCACCGACACTATATGACCATGTCTGTTAATGTGTCGTTAAACCCTAATTTATTATTTATTTATTTAGTTATTGGTGTTTAAGGTCACATATTTCTGCACAATGGCTAACCATGACCGTGACAGTTTTACGGGTGGAGGAAGCCGGAGTACCCGGAGAGAACCACCGAGCAACGACGGGCAACTGTCAGCTCCCCAACATACCAACTCCACACACAATCGGGGTTAGCATTGGTTGAAGACAGGTGCACCATCGACGTGCAGTACGCCTTAGTACACAGCGTCACCGTGCCCCCACGTGGGCAATGGGTGTGAAGTGTCTTGCCCAAGGACACAACGCGGTTGCCGCAGGTGGGATTCGAACAGAGGACCTCTCGTCTTGCAGCCTGCACCTCTACCAACTGAGCCACCGCGCCCCTCCCTCGTTAAACTCTAATAAATAAATAATAAATAACACAAGGTCAATACCGACTACAGTACGGCTGCCGTGGACTGGTCACTTTCCACGGAGTGGACAGTATTTCCACAGGCGCAAATAACAGTAGACTACAAACACTAATTACAGGAATAATTATGAAAATATTAATGAAGCACCGGGTACAACCCGTGGCTTCATTAATTAAAATTTTGCTGCTGGTGATTTGTTATTACTTGGTAAACGCATGCGTGGACATTACTGCCCACGCGTGGATTATGACCAGTCCACGGCGACTGTACTGTAGCTCTGTTCACAAAAATCGCCATTCAGTTAATATATGTTGTCATCTGTTGTCTCCAAACCACACAGTACAGTCACCGTGAACTGGCCGTAATCCACGTGTGGGTAGTTATGTCCACGCATGTGTTTACCAGGTAATAAAAATCATAATCAGCAAAGTTTTAATTAATGAAGCACCTGGTTGTATCCGGTGCTTCATTAATTAAATTTTTGATGATTATTCCTATAATTAGTGTTTGGAATCGAATATCACTGCGTCCGTGGAAATATTGCCCACCCGTTAAAAGTTACCAGTCCACGGCGGCCATACTGTAGCGTGTGACCCCCCGAGTGGACCGGGTGCGTTGAGCTCGTTGCAATGGAGGGGGGGGGGGGGGGGGGGCAAAGCTTTGTTTTTGAGACGAGCTAAAAATTCGCAAAAAATTACTAATTAAGGCCCATAACTCTGTAATGAAAAATCGTGTCGGGCAAATTTTCGAAACCACTTGAGATATTCTTGTCAAAAAAATATTAGTCAAATCGGAGAACGTATGTTCAAGTTGTTGCGCAAACGCGCTCAAAATTCGCAAAAGTTGCCTAATTAAGGCCCATAACTCTGTAAAGAAACATCAAACCGGTCCAGTTTTCGACCTCGCTTGAGATATTATTGCAAAAGACCTGTATGGCAAATATTAGTCAAATCGGAGAATGTTTTTTCAATTTATTGCGCAAACAGAGCGAGAAAACGCCCGGACTCACACCGACCGTCAGTCTGTCACCAAACCATAGGTCTCGGTTGTTAACACAACTCGACAAAAAAAACCCTTTTGGTTATTACAAAAAGTATTTTGCAAGTGTAGACTTCTATTCCAGTGTGCAGAATTTGACGAGAACGCCCGTTTCGTTCGCGTGGTAGTTTCCCAAATTTAAATCTACGCGAACGAATGACCGGTTAGCCAAAAGTTGTATCTTGAATGGTAAAGTCTGAGTAACTTAACTGGTAGAGTGCTAATTTTTTTCAAAGCCTCAAGATTTTTTCACACATTTTCGTCTTGTTGCAATTTATGGGAGAGTGCCTATAGGCACTCTCCCATAAATTGTAACAATGCAAATCGATGGAGCTGAAGTTCAGAATAAAGCCCAAATAAGGGCTTCTAGCACTATACCAGTCAACCAGCCTTTCTTGTGCCTTGATAGATTTTTAGAGGCAAAATTTATCAATTCCACGCAATAAATGAATACTTGTTAATGAAAAAAGTTTTCCAAGAATTTTTACATACAGTACGTGGAGAGTGTATTATCACTAAATCACCCACAGAGTAGAGATTCCACCCGAGCAATAATTGCAAATTTGTTGCAAAGCACAACCAGCACCAGCAAAGTTTCAGCCAATGGACCTCCAGGTAAAACCCGGAGGTCCATTGGCTGAAACATTGCTTGTGTTTTTTTACGATATGTTAAAAATTTGGCAGTTATAGCTTGGGTGATAACTCCACTCCACGGGTGATTTAGTTACACTCCACTCTCCACGTACTGTAGCCGAGCGTTTGCTTAGCCATTTCCAAACAACGTGAACGATCAGTCAGTTAGTCATTTTTGAAATTTTGCACACTGTATTCGTGTTTGATAAAGGTTTAATCAGATGATTTGTTTATTAGGGTTTAACGACACTTACATCATTCAAACCAAGTCGGACAGTTTTACTGGTGAATAAAGCCAGAGTACCCGGATAGAACCACAGAGCAGCGACAAGCAACAGTCTAACTCTGCAACTTATTAACTCTGCCCAAGCAATGTTAGTGCTCAGCGGTTGAAGGCAAGTGTACCATCGACATGCAATACGCCTTAGTACACAGCGCTACAGTACCCCAACGTCGACAATCGGGATTAAGTGTCTTAGCTAAGGACACAACTCAATTACCGCTAGACAGGATCGAATAGTCGACCTTTCCGTTTAAGTCCAATGCACAAACCACGGAGCCATTCTGCTCCCGTTAACGTTGGATTTGGCCTTGTGGTATCAAATCACCCTTACGTGAGTTCCCTTGGCAATGCCAAGAACAAAGGCATGCTGCAACCTAATTTTAATTCTAGGGCCATTTGGCAATATTTCGTGCGCAAACCCGCTTCCTGTAAAATACACCTTTATCATCACGCACAGAGCTCTGGGGATGCGACTCGCAGAACACGGATTGAATTGATGAAAGTTAGAACTTGTTATATTGCAAACTTTTTTTATTGGAGTTTTAACCAAATTTCGACAGCCAGGGTCACCTCTTGTCGTAAAGTTTTACGTGTGCAGGAAGTCGTGTATAGTAAGTCGGAATACCTTACCAGGAGAGAACCACAGAGCAGCTGTCAAGACTCCTCAACGAACTAACTCCTCAAAAGCCGGGTTACACACTAAACACTAAAGTGTTAAAACTGACACTTCCAAGGTGTTACACCCATTCCAACTCTTAGGGTTTGATTTTAACACTCAAAGTGCAATGCTTTACGCACTTAGACATTACAATCGTCAGACATCTGAAACACGAATGAATGGCACTTCCCATGTGTCTAGCATTGGTGGTTCTTCCACCGGAATCGTCCATAATTTGATTTGCGCTTGGTGGGTACATAATTAAAAGGACACAACGCAGATGACGCGGATCAGGCTTGAGAGTTCGAGTCTGATCCGCGTCATCTGCGTTGTTTCCCTTTAAGTGTCGCGACATTACACTTGTCAAGTGGTATTATTGTAACATCTGTCAAGTTATGGGATATCTGCACTTGAACAAAGTGCTAGTTCAGCACTTATTAAGTGTTAAGTACAGCACTTCAAGTGTAGTTTTTAACACTTTAGTTTTTAGCGTGTAGCATTGGTTGAAGCACCATCGACGTTCACCACCTCAGTACACAGCGCCTACGCGGGCAATCGGTATGAAGTGCATTGCCCAAGGACTCAATGCAGTTACCCCTGATGGGGATCGAACCGTGGACCTTTAGGTTTGAAGTCCAATGCCGTCACCACTGAGCCATTCACCCCCTCGTAATGCAAATTTAGAAGTAAATTGTGAAACTCTTGCTGAGGGGATGCCCTTGGAGTTCAATATACCTGGCACCTTTGGAACTCGAGTGTATCAAGTCAGCTGTTCCCTTCTAGTATAGCCGCACAATGCGAGAAAACCAGTCTTTCGATTTTGAAAATCGTAGGCGCGTTATACATCGCTCGCTACTATTTAAAGTGAGGCGCGCTATCCTGTATCCAGCCCCGTCGAGTGATGGCCGTGTTGTTGGCAAGAACAATTAACATGCAAATTGCAATGAAGAAGGCATCCAGTAACTGATAGCACTGTGCATTCAGTACGGTATTTGGGCACATCCATATTGGGCGGCAACATGGAAGCTGGGCGATTTGGTGCTTTCATGGTTTTCATTAACCCTTTACCTAACGCTAGTAGCAAACGACACTCGTAAAAAAATTCTCGTATAACTAACAATTTTCATTTTTTGCTTCCAAAACATAGGTTGTGCCCCCTCATTGGAACGAGCGCGACGCGCTCATTCCAATGAGGGGTCACAACCTATGTTTTGGAAGCAAAAAATGAAAATATTAAAAAAAAATGAAATGGCGATTTTCATGTATAGCGCTGGCTGGTTTTTCCGTTACGTTAGGTAAAGGGTTGAATGAATCCCAACTTTTGGATCAAGACGATGTATTATGCTCCAAGTAACAAAAGAAAAGAGCACACTGCGGCTGTAATTTATGCAGAGCTAATAAATTTGCTCCATTGGTGAATACTGAATGGTGATTGGTCCAGGGAGCACGAACCTCTCAGAGAACACCAGGTTTTTCCAAACAGTAGAAATAAATAGAATTTATGCTGAATACATTCACACTGTTACTAAAACCCACTGCCAAATATTCGTCCCTTGTTACCTAATAAAAAATAATTGGCTGTTCACACAGAAATGATATCGCAACTGGAATGAATTACCAGATTTTGATCGCTCTCTTAGCAGAACCTAGGCGCGCTGTTGTTGGCTCGCAAGAAGTTAACATTGCGGGCGCCATGGCGCGCAAGAGCGATAGCGCTCCTCAAAATCGAAAGACTGGAAAACCACAGCAGGATGACGGATTTTTCAACGGAATAGCCGTCGACCGTCGAAATCGTGGTCACGTGGTGAAAGAGTTTTGATCGAAAAGGCGGTCAAGCATCGAAATCGTATTATCAAGAGTGTTAACGAACAAGCCTTCTCTCAGCACTGTTCCATTGAAATAGCATGAGTGGTTTTACTTATCCCGAAACAGTTCAATTTTAGCACGTACGTCATACATCGGAGGTATTTCGACACTCACAAACACGTTAATATTGTTTTCGTTCGTGTTATAAGCGCTGAGAGTTTTGTTTTTGTTTTACTTGTTCATGATTAATATCATGTTCGTAACCACGAAGTGCACTCCAGTAAATTCTCTGTATTTGCTTTCAGTCACATTAATACGGGGAATATTTTATCCCAGTTTACGAGTACAGCTGTCTTCAGAAATCAAAGCAGGAGCTAATACTATAAAAGCTTTATGATTGTATTTTATAGAATTTGTATCTACAGTACGCGGAGAGTGGATTGTAACTAAATCACCCGCGGAGTGGAGTTATCACCCAAACTATAACTTTCAAATTTTGTATATATCGACTAAAAACACAAGCAATGTTTCAGCCATTGGACCTCCATTATTGCTTGGGTGGAATCTCCAATCTGCGGGTGATTTAGTGATAATACACTCTCCACGTACTGTATTAATATAACTGACAAAACAAGAGCTCACGTATCACTGAAGCAACACAATGTTCCCTACAGGACTAATGAGCATTAATAATTATACAGATGTTATAACCTAGATGTAATCAGCGTGAATTCCATTGAAGCGTTTCCAAAACAAGTCCGGAAAACTGATATTTTGGCGCTTTTCCATATTTCCAAGGGCCATAACTCACAAAGAATAATGCAATCAGCATGAAACTCAAACTTGATCTGTAAGTCATCGTTCTATAGTAGGTTACCAAGAATGAAATCATTCGGTTGAAGCATTTCCAAAAAAAGTCCGGAAAACCAAAGTGTGACTGACAGACTGACGGACTGACAGACTGACGAATGGACAGTGTGCAAACCTACAGTTAAAACTAGAAGTCCTGTCACGAATTGTGCGCTTATCTAGGCTTAATTGCGCGTTGGAATTGCGCGCATTTGCCATATCGAATGGCATCCAAAGCACGGCAGGCTCTCTTGGTTACTCATAGCAAACACATGCAATGTTTCTGCCAATGGACCTCCGGGTTACCCGGAGGTCCATTGGTTGAAACATTGCTTGTGCACAGACCATATGTACAGAATTTGATAGTTTTACTTGGGTCATAACGCGTACATTAACGCGCATATCAACGTGCCATTTGTGCGCATTTCATGACAGGACTTCTAGTTTTAACTGTGTAGTCCCCTCCGGTGATGCCGGAAGTGGACTAATAAAATGAATTATTAGCATTTTACAAGATGTGGCAATCTACAAAGCTTCAAAATTCGATTCCAAAGTCCCAAATGATTCGTTTCAATTCGATTTCAATCGCGCCAATTCGAAGTTTTTCGAATCGTCGAGATATTCTCAAAATTCTACAAAATTGTCTACTTTTCAGCCCTCCTTCAGTCGTAAGGTCTCCTGTGTACATTCTACAGTTAAAATTAGAAGTCCTGCCATGAAATGCGCACAAATAGCACGTCGGTCTGCGCGTAAATCTATGCATTATGGCCATAGTAAGGCAATCAAATTCTGTACATATGGCCTGTGCACAAGCAATGCTTCAGCCAATGGACCTCCGGGTAACCCGGAGGTCCATTGGCAGAAACACTGCCTGAGTTTGCTATGAGTAACCAGGAGAACCTGCCGTGATTTGGATGCTATTCTATATGGCAATTGCGCGCAATCCCTAAACGTAATTAAGCCTAGATAAGCGCACAGTTCGTGACAGGACTTCTAGTTTTAACTGTAGATTGTACAGTGGATCTGATGATAAAAGAAGATTTCAAGTTGGTATCGCATCCGGAATTACATTGATTCCGCTCTGAAATATTTCACTTTTTTACTTGAGTTACACGAGTGGCCGTTTCACACAATACTTAATGGAGACTGATATTTACGATTGTGAGAAGGTGAAATATCCACATCTTGAAAAGCGGTGAGATTCGATTCGATTCGAAATCTAATGCCTGATTCGATTCGAGATTTGATTCGACCCGAAATTTGAGGTTCGCAGGGCACTACCTTGTGACTCCAACAGTTCAGTCGTGATGTCTAGCCACGTTTTGGCTACATGCAGAGTAGTATATCTTGCACGTTTCAACCCAATCAGCAGGACCCCGGAAGTGACATAGTCACGTGACCCAGTGGTGCCATGTCGGGTTGTTATGGTAGCCCGCATAAGCGGCCATGTTGTGACGTAATTACATAGTGATACGTGATGTCAGTGCGCATGCGCAAAGCGTATTGTTAGGATGAAACGTGTTTCTGTCGTCCATTTTGTATATTGGAGGCTGCCACCTTAGTTTCTATGTTACCCGAAGGGCTCACAAAGGACATAAGTATGTTCGGATGGTGTGTTCGATTTAATGGGAGTAAATAAGATTACCGCAAACACCCCAAGTTGTACTAGTTCGAATTCCATAAATATGACCTTTTGCCTGTCCTAAAGGTTTTTGGGCTCGGGCTCACATCAAGGCTGAATGATCGCGATCAAAATGGGACGTTCTCATCTATACATTATTTGGAGTTATCCTACCAAGTTACAATGAAATCCCTTCATAAATATGACCTGTAGACTGTGCTAAAGGTTTGCGGGCTTCGGTCCCCTGTAGCCGTCACAGTTGCCCAATCACGTCCAAAAGGGGACTTTCTCATCTAGACATTATATGAAGTCAACCCACCAAGTTACAATGACATTCCTCAATAAATATGACCTGTAGACTGTGCTAAAGATTTTCGGGTTTGGGGCTCGGGCAGTCGTCACGGTTGGTAGATCACGTTCTCATCTATACATTATTTGGAGTTATCCTACCAAGTTACAATGAAATCCCTTCATAAATATGACCTGTAGACTGTGCTAAAGGTTTGCGGGCTTTGGTCCCCTGTAGCCGTCACAGTTGCCCAATCACGTCCGAAAGGGGAAATTCTCATCTAGACATCATAAGGAGTCATCCTACCAAGTTACAATGAAATCCCTCCATATTAAACATGACCTGCAGACTGTACTAAAAGTTTTTGGGTTTCGGGCTTGGGCAGCCATCACGGTTGACAGATCATGCCCAAAAGGGAACGTTCTCATCTAGGCATTATACGGAGGCATCCTACCAAGTTGCAATGAACTCCCTTCATAAATACGACCTGTAGACTGTGCTAAGGGTTTTCGGGTTATGGGTTCGGGCAGCCACACCGGTTGACCGATCGCGACCAAAGGGGGACGTTCTCATCTAGACATGACCTCAAACCTACATATGAAATTTCGTGACGATCAGACAAGAACTGAGGGGTGTAGCCCGTGCTAAAGGAAAATGTGAACAAACTCACGGACTCACAGACTAACAGACTTCCGAACGCGTGATGGCAATAGCTTATCTTGACTGTGTCAAGTTAAGCTAAAAATGACTCTAATCGACTGATTGTTCACATGGTTTGCAGATGGCTAACCAGACGCTCGGCTTTGTAAAAATTCTAGGGAAACTACTTTTTTATCATTAACACGTATTCATGTATTGCATGGAACTGAAATATATTTAGTCTCTCAAGTCTAAAGTCTAAAAATCTATCAAGACACAAGAAAGGCTGGTTAACTGATAGAGTGCTAGAAGCCAATAATTGGGTTTTATTCTGAACTGCAGATCGGTATCTAAAGTTAATGGCTTCATATTCTGTGGATGTCCTTCATATTATCTTGGAAGTAAAATTACTTCATCTCCATCGATTTGCATTGTTACAATTTATGGAGAGTGCCTATAGGCACATACACAGGCACGCCTATAGGCAATCTCCCACGAATTGTGACAAGACAAACATGTGGGAACAAATCTTGAGGCTGAGAAAATTTTTTAGCACTCTACAGTTACGTTACTCAGACTTTACCATTCAAGATGAAACTTTTGGCTAACCGGTCAACCGTTTGCGTAGATTTAAATTTGCGTAACCACCGCGCGAACGAAACGAGCGTTCTCGTAAAAATTGTTGCACACTGGGTGGGACACGCACATCCGCAATCGGCAACAAACCTCCATTTGCACTAGGCCAAGTCCAAGCAGCAAATATAAACACGTACGAAATTCTACGTGTTTACTAACAAGAGCGAATCAACTTCTAAGACTTTATCAAGATGCAAATGGCCCGTATGGGAAATTATTATTGTCACCACCCCCCCCCCCCTCCCCAGGTATGTTACTCATCGTCCGAGGGACCAGGAAGCTCAAAGTGGCTGGTGGAGTTCATTTGTAAGAAAAACTGGGCTTGAGACGTTTGTAAATATCTAAACACACCATCTCGTTTTCGGGACATCTTCCCGGTTAGTTAGAGTTCAACGACACTTTTGATAGCCAGGGCCACATCGTTCCTGGCTTTCCACTGCTCGGTATTTCTCTCCGGGTACTCTGGCTTCCTCCACCCGCTAAACTGTCCGACACGAGGTGACCCTGGCTATCGAAAGTGTCGTTAAACCCAGATAAATAAATTCATCTGGGTTAAAGTATTCCACAGCTGAACATGTTTACACAGTATCTTTCACTGTTGTACTGCAATCCTATAACTCCACTCACGCTAACAAAGGTGTCTGTCGATGGTCCTCAAAAATAACAAAGGGTTCTATTTTGTACGGTATTTATACAGGTATATTTTTAGCCGCCGACGAAAACCGTTAACCGCCACCCCCACCCCACGCACCCAATAAAATAAACAAAACAAACAAACAAAAACCTCGTGTCGGACAGTTTTACAGGTGGAGGAAATCGGTGTACCCGGAGAGAGCCACCAAGCAGCGGTAAGCAACTCTCAGACTCCTGGATGCATTGAGGACTACTCGCCACAAGCAGGAATAACACTAATTGAAGGCAAGTGCACCACTGACGTGCTGTACGACATAGCAACAGTATCACCGTGCAGGGTCGCGGTGGCGTTGCGGTAACCGGTTCTCGTCAGATCACCGAAGTTAAGCAACGTCGAGCCCGGTTGATCACTGGATGGGTGACCGTCTGAGCGATCAATACGGACTCCCGCGTTGTGTCCTTGGGCAAGGCACTTAACTCCGATTGTCCACACGGGGGCACGATGACGACGTGTACTAAGGCGCACTGCACGTCGATGGTACGCATGTCTTCAACTAATCCAACCCTGCCTGTGCTGCAGTGCATAGTAACGATATTGGGGAGCTGGCAGCTGCTCGTCGTTCTCTCCG
Source organism: Pictodentalium vernedei (assembly GCA_031216915.1). Lineage (NCBI taxonomy): Eukaryota > Metazoa > Mollusca > Scaphopoda > Dentaliida > Dentaliidae > Pictodentalium > Pictodentalium vernedei. Next base: position 465,130,666 of record CM062291.1, read on the forward strand.
GGTACTCCGGCTTCCTCCATCCGTAAAACTGTCACGGTCATGATTAGCCATTGTGCATAAGTATATGACCTTAAAAGACCAATAAATAAATAAGTACCACCGTGCGACCGCACAGGCAATAGAGATTAAATACCTTGCCTAAGACCAAAAAGTTGTTAAAACGGATCGGAAGCGAACCGTGGACCAATGCTCTAACTACTGAGCCACCGTGACCCAACATTTTCTCAGCACCCCTGGGTGCCTCATAATCAAACATGTATGATTATTATTTTTCGAACAAAATTTCCGCTTGTATGATCCTTATTTGGCCCTGTATGATTATTAATTTTCTGCAATCGAATGTGCGGACCAGCCGCTTATATCTAGAAGTTCACCAATACATACTAGAAAGGTACAAGCAAACACAGGATGCAATGGAATTGAGAGCTGAAAGCGTATGTTTGGGCTCTATTCTGAAGTACTGTTACCGAAACCTAACGACTCAATTCTCAGTGGATGTGTTTCATACTATCGTTGAAATGGAATTAATTATTCTATGGGATTTGCCTTTGGTACAATTTATGGGAGAGTGCCTATGGGCACTCTCCCATAAATTGAAACAAGTCAAAGAGATGAGAAAATTATGATGCCCGAAAGTAATCTTGCACTTACCACTTAAAAAGACTTCTGCATGATAAAAAATGGCTCTGAGCAAAGAAGCTGGCTCACATCGTGGAATTTTCCCACCCTGTACTATTATTTCACCCTATACTATCATTAGGCACTCGAGAGTACGTAGGAGATATAAGTGGAAGATATTGAATCTCATTAGGATTCGGTGAGTGATTAATTTGCATATTTCAGCATGTCCAAAACGATCGAAAGACAAACAAGGAATGTGTTTAGGGGATCATTTAGGGGACCTCGTAAGGAGGGCTAAGAACACGTGACCAGAGACGTCATATTGGATCCATGTGGAAACACTACCAAGGTGATCCATGGTGTTGTTACGGTTACGAGTGTTTCGTCGTCCATTTTGTTTATTATAGGTAGCTTTCTTTGTTTCTATGGTACCATGTGATTACCGTTGGGCTCAAAGACCAACAAATGAAAGTGTCAATGACACTGTAGCTCAACTTGTCAAGACAAAGACATGTACATGTATAGTATGTGACACAGCAATGACAAACATCTAGGTAATGACCTAATAACAAAGGTACATATAAAGTATTGTAACGGTCTGTACATAAATACTGACCGTTGCCTGTAACAAATGTATAGGTAAAGTATTGTAAAGGTGGGTGACAGTCAGATGCTTTGAGTCCCAGAGTGGGTCTGACTGAATCCCAAAATATTTGTTCTCATAGCACAGTGATAACAAAGGCACCCCAAAACACACTAATTCCTGTCCCAAGGTGAAAACAAAGGTACCCAAGAAGTTTCGTGAAGATCAGTTCACAAATATGAGCTGTGTAGAAGTTGTGATAAAAAATTGATTGGACCTAATTTCGGTACAAAATGGCCACTGGCAGCCATCTTGAATTTTGGACTGCACCCAGAAACACTCGTTCTCGTCCCAAGGTGATAACAAAGGTACCCAAGAAGTTTTGTGAAGATCGGTTCATAAATACAGCCTCTATCCCGAGCCGTATTGACATGTGCACTTACAGTGTATAAGTAGCACTGAATAAATCAAAGTTCATCTAATTTGCATCTTGAATTTCGGACCACACCCAAAAACACTCGTTCTCATCCCACGGTGATAACAAAGGTACCCAAGAAATTTCGTAAAGATCGGTTCATAAATACGGCCTCTAGCCTGAGCCGTATAGAAGTTGTGTACAAAAAACTGATTAGACCTAATTTCGGTACAAAATGGCCACTGGCAGTCATCTTGAATTTTGGACTACACTCAGAAACACTCGTTCTCGTCCCAAGGTGATAACAAAGGTACCCAAGACGTTTCGTGAAGATCGGTTCATAAATACAGACTCTAGCCCGAGCCGTATTGACATGTGTCCTTACTGTGTGTTAGTAGCACTGAAAAAATCAAAGTTCATCTAATTTGCATAATTTCTGCACGAGAAAAAAACCCGTATTATATGTGACGTATCCCATGGTACTAAACATTCACACAAAAAATTATTCAAATCAGCACTTTCATATGGAAGTTCTGTGCAAAAATCTGATTGCACCAAATTTTGTACAAAATGGCTGCCATCGGCCATCTTGAATTTCGGACCGGACCCCCAAAACACTAGTTCTCGTCCCACGGTGATAACAAAGGTACCCAAGGAGTTTCGTAAAGATCGGTTCATAAATACGGCCTCCAGCCCGAGCAGTATTGGCATTTGGACTTATAGTGCTGAAAGTAACACCAAAAAACATCAAAGTTAGTCTAATTTGCATAATTTACGCACGAGAAAAAAACCCGTATTATATGTGATGTATCCCATGGTACTAAACATTCATACAAAAACTTATTCAAATCAGAACTTTCATATGGAAGTTCTGTACAAAAAACAGATTTCTGCATCGTCGGTACAAAATGGCAGCTGGCAGCCATCTTAAATTTCGGACCGCACCCAAAAACACTCGTTCTCGTCCCACGGTCATACCAAAGGTACCCAAGAAGTTTCGTAAAGATAGGTTCATAAATACGGCCTCTAGCCCGAGCCGTATCCAATTGTTGACGGACAGACGGACGACGGGCCATGGCATAAGCTCAAATTTGGCTTCGCCAAAGTTGAGCTAAAAATGGTTGTGTTTCGTGTGTCTTCTGTGGTATGAGTGAATATCAATTTCAAAGTACAGAAAAGGGCCCTCCTAGGTATCTCAGACCCTATTCCGACCACCGCCCTCAATCAGGTCTCAAGAGGCACAGGGAGCGTGGCGACTCAGTGGTTTACCGCATTGGACCTCAACGAAAGGTCCACTGTTCGATCACCACCAACGGGATTATACATATTGGGTGGCTTAACAGAAATTTCTTCTTTTATTCTGGTTTTATCTGTACATGCATTGACGAAACTGTCAGTCTAAATGGACAATATACTCCGTTAATTAATGCAGTCAGACCGACCAATAAAGGGACAGCAGTTAATTGCTCATGGGAAATTGTTGGAGATATTTGGAAACGTATTATTTATCTAACTCCCGCTTACTTTCCTGGGAACCAATTACTGATAGCACACTTGGACGCAGTTTCCCACGCTGCGATCTGTCCATCTGGACAAATGAAATTATCAACTTTCATCCAACAGAACGCAGAAAAAGCACCAATACTTACTTCCAAATAACTTTGTATTTTCTTGGTTTCTACAACACATCAAATCCTATTCTATTACCCATGACAACGATTGTTTTTTTGTGGCTTTTTACTGGGGTGTAACGACACTTTCCACAGCTAGGGTCACCTTGTCTCGGATAGTTTTACGGGTGGAGGAAGCCGGAGTACCCGAAGAGAACCACTGAGCAACTACGAGTCCCAACGTATTAACTCAAGACAAGCAGGGTTAGCATTGTTTGAAGACAAGTGCACCAAGTGCAGTTTGCCTTAGTACACAGCTGTACCGTGTCCACAAGTGGGCAACCGAGATTAAGTGCCTCGCCCAAAGACACAACGCAGTTACCCCTGGTGGGGATCGAATCATGCACCTTTCGGTGTGAAGTCCAAAGTCGTAACCACAGCTCTCCGACGACCGTTTGACTTTTATTGGTTTAATTTAGCGCCGCCGAATAAGCGGCAGACCAGTTTCCGCAGACAGGACTTTTTTATCAATAAATGTTATGTTATAAAGCAAACGCATGAACGAGTGGTAGCATTCACCTTTCAAGAGAGTCTCAGTTACAGTATGGTCGCCGTGGACTGTCACTTTCCACGAATGGGCAATCTTTCCACGGACGCAATAATATTAGATTCCAAACATTAATTATAGGAATAATCACCAAAAATTTAATTAATGAAGTACCGGGTACAACCCGGTGCTTCATTAATTAAAAATTTGCTGTTGATGATGTTTATTACCTGGTAAATGTATGCGTGTATATCACTGCCGACGCGTGAATTACGACCAGTCCACGACTGTCACTGTACTAAATATGAAACATATTTCCCAGAGATTGTTCGTTTATTTGAGTTTAACAACTTTCAACAACAAGCGTCATATCGTGTCAGACAGTTTTTACGGGTAGAGGGAGTTGGCGCACCCAGAGAGAACCACCGTGCAACAGCGAGTAATTGTCGGATTCTCTACAGTTAAAACTAGAAGTCCTGTCATGAAATGCGCACAGATAGCACGTCGATTTGCGCGTTAATATACGCGTTATGACCATAGTAATGCTATCAAATTCTGTCCATATGGTATGTGCACAAGCAATGTTTCAGCCAATGGACCTCCGGGAATTGGTCTTTTGGGAATTGGCCTCGCGGGAATTGGTCTAAAGGGAATTGGTCTAGTGGGAATGAACCCATCATCCTTCCGTCGTAATCCCTACATCATAGTACACAGCACCAGGGGCCGACCTGACCATTTAAAGAGCCAGGCTTGGAGCCTACTTTTGAAATCTAGAAACCGGGAGAGTTATAAATTACTGTTCATTGTCAAAATTTGTTCATGTGTTTTACCTAGTTAGTGCTTCAGGCTCTCTCCCACAAATTGTAACAAGGGAAATGCAGCACCCTCACACGAGCACAAAGCCCAATTAGGGGCATCAAGCACTCTACCAGCAGTGCTGGAAATGAACAAAATTGACGGGTGCAGTTTTAAGCTCCCGCAAAATCAGAGACGAGAGTAAATTGCACCGTAAAATGCTAGTATATGAATTTTCGAGGGAATACTGTCACCAAACACCAGAAACCTTAACTCTTTGAACCCATGATATGTCATAAGATCATTAAATAGGATGGGTGTTCAGTATTATTATTATTATTTATTGGGTTTAAGGTCACATACTTATGCACAATGGCTAATCGTGACCGTGACAGTTTTACGGGTGGGGGAACCAGAGTACCAGGAGAGAACCACCGAACATCGACGAGCAACTATCAGCTCCTCAACATTCTAAGTATGTTCAAACTCCGCTCAAGCAGGGTTACAGCGGTTGAAGACATGAGCACTATCGACGTGCAGTACGCCTTAGTACACGGCGTCATCGTGCCCCCATGTAGGCAACTGGGATAAAGTGCCTTGCCCAAGGACACAACACGGGTCGTCCCGGATGGGGATCGAACTCGGGACCCCTAGCATAGAAGTCCAACAGTCTACCACTGAGCTACCGCGCTCCCAGGGTGTTCAGTAAATGTGTGGGGTAGACCATCAATATTTTCAACGTGCAGCCCCGAGGCTGCACGTTGAAAATATTGATCGGTCTACCCCAAATAATGTATATGGACTCTTCTAATTGTTGCCATTGAACTGACATGGAAGATACCACGAGTGTTCAAAGGGTTAAGTGCATAAAGAATATGCTGAAGTATGACAGTAACTTGCCACTGGCCGTGGTGTGCTGCTTTCTCAACACAACACACATTTATATGCCCTCACAGTATATTAGTGCTCCACAATATTTTTCAACGAAGGCATTTTTTAGCTCCCGTAAAATAGAAATCACGGGTGTTGACGGGAGCAATTGCACTAGCACAAGTCTCATTTCCAGTACTGTCTGCCAGTCTATCAAACACTCAACAAGTTAACTGTAGTTATATTACTCGTTGACTCGTTGATAATGATCTTGCTGGAAGCATCAGCTGTGTTGGATATACATCTGTGCATTTTAATTACATTCTTTTTGGCATAATTAAAGTTGTTTCCCAAATGGTTGAAAAATATTCTTATTGCCTCGCAATAACCCAAAATAAGGTCATCGCAGCCAAAGTGACCAACGGAGGAAATGGAATCTTATGATTACGAGCCAACTTAGAAGCCTATATTTAAGAATCAGGAGCCAAATTTTGGGAGTCAAATTCACACAGACTGCTTACTAGCGGGGGAGGAATTCGCTAGAATTGTGCACTTGGTGATACCTTCCTGAAATTTGGCATGATGTAAGGGTAGGCATCAGAGATTTCAAAATCGATCGGCTACAAGTTGGCACCATCCTCTAGCCACCACTAGCAGCGAAATCCAAAATGGCCGCCAAGCGGATCGAAAAAAAGCTATTTTCGCCGATCGCACAACTGAAGCTCCAAACCTAACACCATACATGTGCTGTAATTGATGTGAATGATGGAGTGAAGCCCTTGGAACAAGTTGGGGGGAAGATTAATGGATAATGGGATCAGAATTTCCGTCGATGTGTGCGTCTGTGTGTCTGACTGTCAGTATGATCGTCCGTCCGTAGATAAATTAGTGTTGAATGTTTCTCGGGAATGCAATGGTCAAATGAACATGGTATGAGAGATTCCTGTCAACACATGAACAAGGGTACTCGATAGTATGCAGCAGTGGGGATACTTGGACATTTGATAATCCAATTAAAGTGACAGTCTATTCTCAACTTCCGGCATTTTCGATAGATTTATTTTCTAAGAAAATAAAACTATCAAATTTCTAGAGGAGTTCTGGTTCAATCTCAACACCATAGCGACACGTCTGCCAGCAAGGGCAGTGCTGGAATGAACTCGGGATGCATTAGTTCCCGTTGTTAATTATACAATGTTATCTTGCCAGTATAGAACATTGGCAAAATGGGACTAGAAGGGGTGAGTGTATGTTTGCAGTCATTCGAGGTACAGGAATATTTTTTGACTACAAGTAGTATTCTTCATTTTCGGCCAGTTAAGATGTGGTGTGTTCCAAGTCAGGATTAATGTTGCCGACACTTAATGCCCATCCCTCATGGTATGCTACTTTACCAGGGATATAGAGATATAGCCACCACTGGGAGCCAAAACATGACCTTTGATGTCGATGAGTGGTCGAAATGTTTTAGCGAATAACTTATCGAAATATGATCCGGTATGGCAATTTGATACCTTACGTTAGATTTATTAGATCAACTCAGGTATGGATTCATTGAGACATGAGTGCGCTACAAGATGAAGGATTTCCAAGTTGATTTGCTATGGAGTAGGAACTGACTAGTCACATGTGGCCTATGGCCAGAGAAAGACAAGGATACCATAGATGAACACACGGGTGAACGAAGGTATCAACTGTTGTACAGAGGCAAAATAGTTGGGGATATTGTATCATGCTATGCATGAATTAACACCGTCTTGTGCAGTAAATAACAGACTATTTTCCGAAATCTAAAACTGTATTCCTATACCCCGGACAATGTAGCAAGCCACATGGGATGAACATTTGTTAGCAAAATCAACTCAACTAGAAACATGACATGTGTTAACTGGCCGAAAATGGAAAAAAAAATACCAGAATAGGAGATGACTGGTCCTAACATGACAGTATACTACTCAATATTGTTACAACAGCCACCTTCACACTTACACAAAGGTGTGCACCTTAATCCAGCTTTCAAGCATTTGCAATTGCCCTTGCAGGCCTTGGCACAACTACAGTGGAGCATCAGTGCACATGCAGCACTTGCGTCTCCTAGGTGAGTCCAAAATGGGACCAGAATATTGAGACGTGGATTCCACTCCCATCCGTACTGTGATGGGTCTGGCACACATAAGTGTTTCTGCAGAGCACGATGCCAAATGAAAGATGACACAAGAATTACCCTTTTTACATGTTGATACAGAGCTGCTTTGGTGGGCGGGATGTTTTCCATAGACTTAAGGCCATGTGTGAACATATGCCGTCTCGCATCATTGACACGTGTACTGACACAACTGTTACTGTACATCTTTATGGTGAGTTTTTCGATATGCTGCATATGAGGGGAATCCTCTGAAAAGACTTGCGGATTCTCAGTCAATTCTATCATCATTTCAGTTGATGCGGGAAAATTCATCCATGCATTCCATCCTGTCTTCTTCCCAATGCCGAGCATGCTGGATGTTACATCACAACCTGTGAAGGCGTGGAAGAAAGTCAGGGCCTTACAGTAATCAGGTCCAAGTTGTGAAGCTATCTCATGAATTGGCATATCTTTATATGCCTTTCCAATTCCAAACCCAATCCACAGCTCACTGAGTCCAAGGTCACGGAATGTTGCGAAATGGTGCAAAGACAGAATGACGACATCAGAATCAACCGTGCGAAGAAAAGCTATTTTGTGACCTTGTGAGACTGCATGGTTGAGATGAAGCATCATGCGCGTGTCTGCTTCCTCGTGGTTCGATGGAGATATGTCACATAAGCTAACATCCTTATTGCATAGTACATATTCTCCTGATGTCGTTAACAACTGGTACTCGGATGTTGATGTTAATTTCAGCAGTTCAGCAGACAGGAACTTGAAAAATTCGTCTTTATTCTCACTAACTTTCAAGAATGCCTGCCAATTCTTCCCTTTAGGTAAAGGGCCGTTCTCGGACACCCGTATCAACCTAACTGCTGTCTCACCGAGGCGTTTTGCTCGCGTCTGATTCTTCAAACTGCCTTCGGGGTAACAGTCATAGATCGCATCAACCCTTGTGGTGTTCGTGTTAATCAGAGATTCGATGTATGGCAATAATTGCAATCGAGCATATTCTCCAAACAGATCCGCTTTCTGTGGTTTGATTACATGGACTACAGCAGGCATATCCAAGATGACAACTGAAGCTTGTCTAGCTGCTGAATTCTTCCCTTGTGCAGGAATAGCTGGTAAACAATTGAGAATTTGAGATTTTGTCCCACTCCGTAGCTTACCTCTATCGGATAATGCTGGCGGATCACGTGCATTCTCGTGCATGAAAAACTCATCCATGTTTGAATCAGGCCGGGCTTGCAGTGAAACGAACATCTGGGTAACTATTGCGGCAGTTGCTTTACTTGACATGAGTTTGTCTCGGCCTTTGTCCAGGTTGGCTGGGGGTGGGTTAAGGAAGGTATATATATTTGCCTTGGGAATAACATCATTCAGGGGTACGGTGCATTCCACAAGCCTTTCCTTCAAGAAAGTGGAATATAAATGCTTGCCCCTTTCGGGTAATGACCGTAAACTCTTACTAACTTCGGGGTCCATATATTCACCAGTATCTAATGTCACCAGCTGACCACTAGTTTCATCATAAGGGTTGATAATGAGTCCCTGATTCACCAGATCGAGGAGAGATTTCAATTGATTCAGAAATTTTTTCTGCTCTGATACCGAACTTTCCGGGTGTTCCGTGTTATCTGATGATGTTGTGTGGAAACTTGCATATTCATACTCATCTATAACACGCAGAACTTCTGACCTTGAAAGCTCAATAACGACTTTCTCTTCAGCCTGGCCATAGAGACCTTTTGGACCACTGTCTTCTTTGAGTAGTTGGATACTATGTTCTTGGCTCTGATCTAAACCCATCATACTGAACTTCCTCTCACTACGCTGGACCACAAAATGGCCTTCCATGAATTTGTTGTGGATTGAAGGATGCCGCCTGGGTAGCTGAGACATGTCTCTCAGAAATACGGGGACCCACCGACAATAATTTGTATGTCCTAGGGCAAAAAAGTAACTGCACAACTCATCGATAGAACACAGTGTACCAGGCCAGTTACCGATTCGTTGGTTCCGAACGAATTGACAGCTTGTCAAGAGAAAGTTCCGAACGATTTCACCCCAATAGCGCGCAGTTGGAGATTGTGAAAGAATCCTCTGTTCCCACATTTCAAATGACTCATGGGGCCCAGTCTGCTGACAGTAAATCTCATAAGCATTCTTTCTGAGGATCTCAAGCCAAGCTAGAGTGAGAAGATATGCCTGTCGCGTCCTCTTGACATGTTTCCCACCAAGTAGGGATGATGCTACACCGGGTGTGAATATCTTTGCGAGGTGAAACATTCGCTCCCAACCAGAACCACCCATAAGCTTACCACCAGCTTCTTGGGTGCACATTTCAAGATGCAGGAATCCAATCATACACACCATTCGATCCTCACCTATCTCCTCTGGGAACAGCCATTGACATTTTTTCTGCCTGGCATACAACGGACAGTCACCTTCAATGACAGGTATCTGGCCGGGGTTTACGAAAGCAGTAGCTTCCCTGACCACATACATAGCATGCTTCTGCATACTGAGTGAGTCCGCTTTCTGCTCACTGAAAACAGGGAATACCCCAATAACTGCACGAGGTTTGACATTGTCTTGATCTTCATGTTTTGAAAAGAAGCCTGAAAAGGTCACAGGGACTTCATCAAGCTGCCAGCTGCCATCAACCTTCCCTTTATTGCTGATCTGTGACACATGAGACAACCAGTCATTCTCTCCCACGTTCAAATCTGCATATTCATTGGGCCGTACATTACATTCATCTGGAGATTCAAGCCTGATGTCCCCACCAAAGTCTTCAACGAAAGGAACAAATGCATAGTCGTCTGGGAGTTCAATTTGTGTGTCTTCTGGAACATCTAAACTCAGTGGTGGGGGATCAGTACCCACATTGTCCCTGCTCAGTTGACCAATGAGTGTGATGGACGTACCATGCATATCAGATCTACCAGATACATCAATGTTATCAGTGGTTCCTATCGAGAAAACATTACGTTTGCAGTTAGCTGGGACTACAACACCTTCGTTCTTGAACCGCAGTGAAACAGCTCTCGCGAAACTCCTGCGAACATCCATTACGCGATCATAAGAGACAGAGAGTCCCATTTGATGAAAATCTCTGATAAGATTTTTCATACGATCATGGGCATGCAACTTCAAACCCACATAAAGAGGCATTGGAGTTTCTCTGTCACGTCTCTGGTGAACATTTTGTGCATGTTCGGAGCGTTTCGCTGAATTGCTGATCAACATCTGTGAAATAGTACAAGCCACTCGAGTCTTGGCATTAACAGTCTCATCATCGCCTAAGTTCTGTATACTACATGTGCCCTCAAGTAGAACTCTAAGAAGAGTCAGGAGTGAGTTGGGTACAGGCTCGCTCAAGCAATAAGATGAAAATGATCCCGTGAAAGGAGCTTGAGATATGAGTATGTGTTTACGCAGAAGAAGACCCACATCAACTATCTTTTTTGCCTCTTCCTCAGACACTATACGAGTTAAAGATTCGGACAACAAGGAGCCAACTCGAAACCTACTTGAAATAAACACATCTCTACCCTGTGTGAAGGCGTCCCAGCCATCGCCCAATTTCTGCAACAAATGTTCTTTGAATCGAGTGGAATGTATTTCTTCACTAAGCCAATCAGAACCGACTTGCTTCAACCTCCGACTGTACAGATTCTTGAGATCGACAAGCTTCATCGCGGAATCGTTGTGTTCAACAAATGTTATGAGCTCTGCCATAACGAGAGGGTCATAGGGCAGGCCTGACGCGGAATGTTCGGCGTTCTTCGACTTTTTAGATTTAGCCGCTCGTGCGTCATTGGCAAGCTTACAATAACAGGTTTTGTGATAGTAAAGATCACTAGCAGCGGAATCAAATGCTGCATTGACCCGAGAAAAAACAACCCAGTTCTCGGCTTCCTTTGCCATAATTTTGAGTTTATTGTTATCAGACATTGATCTGCAAATAGGCTCACTGCTGTCACCTTCGCGTTTGTGACAATAAACACACTGGGGCAGTTTCCTGTCACAGCCAGATTCAAAACTTGTCCGTGTTCTTTTAGGACTCAGCGTGGAGCAGGATGCCACTGCCTCATTTCGCTCTCGCTTGTGTAGCACGCGCTGTACGATGTGAGTCCGAATACTGTCACGGCATGTCTTATGATATATTGCCTTATTCGTCAACAGTGACATCGACATACACTCATCACTCTCTCTCATCAAACAATCAATGGTCAAATTATATGGAAGCTCAACGCCATTATCTAGGAAGCGCGTTATGTCTTCCTCAATAGCTTTATAGGCGTCATGAAAACGAGATTCTCTATACGGACGCATCAATTTCTTGGAACTGTCTTGCTGGCAAAAGCAACAACGTTCCCAGTCAGTACTAGTCCGTACACGAAGAGGATTCTCACTCATTCTGTGAATGATTTTTGTGAACAATCGCGTTCTCGAATTAATTTCGACAGACAAATCAGAATTGCTTGCGGAATTACGCCAAACAAGAGATTGTATGGCAAAGAGACTGCTTCATAAAGAGCGTTGTTTCTCCGGGATCAGCGTCATTCAGGTTTGCCTGAATGACGCTGATCCCGGAGAAACAACGCTCTTTTCAAGTTCCAAGAAATTGATGCGTCCGTATAGAGAATCTCGTTTTATTCTACATCATCTCCCACGTCTGTTTCCAACACGTGCGTGGATCAGAGTTCACTTTCGCGCCCTTACAATCGGATGTATAGTCGGTAGACCGTCGAAAAGGAGGTTCCCTTCAGCCGCTGGCGGCCATTTTGGATTGTGCCGCTACTGGTCGCCACCGGTCGGTGTCAACTTGTAGCCGATCGTTTTTGAGAACCTCATAGCCTACACTAACAGTGTGCCAAATTTCAAGAAGGTATCACCAAGTGCACAATTCACCTGTATGTGACGAATTCCTCCCCCGCTATTACTAGGTCGGTCCCTGCACAACACCGCCGTCCTCTCACATAAGTTTCAGATCGAAGTACCTCGCACAAGAGTACAATGCAGATTACGCGGATCAGAATCGGGCCGCCGTGCTCAAGTCCAAACCATTTCGCCAGTGAGTTGTATTGCTCTCTTCTGATTGAGAAAAGAAATATTAGGTAACACCTAGAAGCCTAAAATTGGGAGTGTCTGCTTTGTATGTTTACAGCAGGGACTTATTTAATTAATTAAATTTATTTATTTACTGGGTTTTAACAACACTTTCTCATGTCGACAGCTTTACGGGTGGGGGAAGTCAAGATTACCTGGAAAAAACACCAAACAACTGTCAGACTCCCCAACGTGCCAACACCACACAAGCAGGGTTAGCATTGGTTGACGACAAGAGCACATCTTAATACACAGCGCTCCCTGTGCCCCCCCCCCCCCCCCCCCTCGTGGGAAATCGGGATAAAGTGCCTTGCCTAAGGACACAACGCAGCTACCCCTTATGGGAATTGACCCGTGAATCTTGCGGCTTGAAATCCAATGCCGTAACGACTGAGCCACCGAGCCCCCACAGCAGTGACTTATACTGGCATTTGACTAACAGTGAACATGAAAATCCATATAACTTCAGCAGTCGGTTTTAGACAAATGTCGCCTGCCCATTGAGGCAGACGACACTTCACTAAAAATAACTGCTTAACCAAGTCTTGAAACCATTTTCATGTTCGATATTGATTTATGCTCAATATTTATTTACAGTTAAAACTAGAAGTCCTGTCACGAACTGCGCGCTTATCTAGGCATAATTGCGCATAGGAATTGCGCGCAATTGCCATATCGAATGGCATCCCTAGCACGGTAGGTTCTCCTGGTTACTCATAGCAAACACATGCAATGTTTCTGCCAATGGACCTCCGGATTACCCGGAGGTCTATTGGCTGAAACATTGTTTGTGCACGGGCCATATGGACAGAATTTGATAGCCTTACTACGGTCATAACGCGTAGATTAACGCGCAAATCGATGTGCTATTTGTGCGCACTTCATGACAGGACTTCTAGTTTTAACTGTATATCCAATAAACTGTCCCCAGGTTTGTTAGAGTTAAAACCGTGAAGCAGCCTAAATGCTTTGACTCCTGATGCTGACTTCCAAGTCAGTTCAATGGTGCAGTTGGAGGGGTCCATATTCATTATCCGGGAGTAGTCCATTCAATATTTTTAACGTGCAGCCTTTCTGCACGTTAAAAATATTGCTTGGTTACCCCAAACATGCACTGAGCTGTAATCCTACTTGAAGAAATTATGTCGCGTCATGTTCTGGGACCGGTAAAACGGTTTTAGGGTTCAAAGGGTTTGAAATCAAGGACTTTTAAGACTGATGCACAAATCTGAAGAACTTTCGAAGTCTTCAGAGACAAGAACTTTCAGGGACTTCAAAGATCTCAGTGAAACCAGAGTACTTGTGAAACACGTGACAAAATTACCTTGCTGAGGGATCTTGCTGTTACGTGTTGCAAATCTTGACTGAGAACTATATATTATGCAGGCATGTACTACTTACCTAAAATAGTCGTTTTTACATAAAACCATTCCGCCTTTTGTAAAGCAGGAACGGAGATCACCCAACTGCGCCTGGCAACACGTGCATTTTAGACACGACGTATGCCAGAATCTGTCTATAGCTTGGAGAATGATTCGTTCGTTGATCACACCACCACATCCTGCACATGTCTTAGCGTTCGCCACACTGTTTGATTCCGCAAATGTTCTAGAACTATCATCTGCTGATGCTGTCGTTGCCGTAGTGATGGTAGTGGACAGTTGTAGTGTAGGCGTTGACGTATCGGACAACACGGATCGCAGAGTCTCGTCTCGTTGAGCGACTGCAAAAGAGAAGGAAGAAAAAATATAGTACATGTGGAGAGAGGATTATAACCTCACGATGCCTCAAACAGTGACGACGAAAACGTGGAGGTAGAGTGGGGACGGGGTAGGGGCATGGAGTATTCTCTGTGGTCTCCGAAACGTGGGTATGATACGGGGTGGGGTTCTCACGAGGTAGGGGTGTACTATCCGTCGGGGTTATTGTCTCGGGGGGGGGGGGGGGGGGGACTGCCCACCACGGCCTTGTATGAATATAGTCGCCTGAGTGCTAGAATGTCCTATGTCCCCTACGGGACGATAAATTATTTCCCCAATGGGACATAGGACATTCTAGCATTTAGGAGACGATATGTGTAGTACCATTGTACTGCATGGTTTACTGCCGTACAGATCATGTCAAAGTACAATGATATAACAAACTTAACCACGGTGTACATTGAATGTACCATGGTACAGTTAAAACTATTAGTCCTGGCGTGAAATGCGCACAAATAGCACGTCGATCTGCGCGTTATGACCATGGTAAGGCTATCAAATTCTGTACATATGGCCTGTGCACAAGCAATGTTTCAGCCAGTGGACCCCCGGGTAACCCGGGGGTCCATTGACAGAAACATTGCCTGTGTTTACTATGAGTAACCAGGAGAACCTGCCGTGCTTTGGATGTCATTCTATGACAATTGCGCGCAATTCCTACGCGCAATGAAGCCTAGATCAGCGCACAGTTCATGACAGGACGTCTAGTTTTAATTGTATAATATTATGTACTGTACGTCATGATACCATAGATTACAGTGGTACAGCGTGGAACAGTACCATGCGATATCATGGTTTAGTACCATGGTACACTATAGTTTAGTATAATACACTGTGGTTTATCATGATTTTACTTTGGGCACCATGCATGGTATACAAGGTATCATGTTAGGACCATGGTACACTATGGTGTTTAATGCATTTCCGTTGTATATTACGGTATATTACCACTGGTTGAAATTGAATGACTGACTACCGGATCTGTTTCTGGAATACGTTTTGCGAAACACCGTAAAGTTATTAAAATGACGCAAATATAAATAACGCATTACTTTTAGGGCAGTCACGATTAATCGGTTATCGATCGGTCACGCCATAATCGATTAGTATTTTTCGTTGTCGAAGAATCGGTAAATTTTATCCCGTTTTAGACGTTTAATAATTAAAAACAATTGATGAAAAAACTATTGTTTCTAAAGATAAAAGGCCAAGAAAGTCGACGTTAAACCCCAAAAGCCGTTAGAAGCACGCGTATTTTATGTAAATTCAAAGCTTTGATGTTCTGAACTTTTGAACCGTCAGTGTAATAATCAAGAACGGTCGTCAGTTGCGAACTTCGCAAGTTCGCAACTGCCGACCGGTCTTGATTATTACACTGACGGTTCAAAAGTTCAGAATATCAAAGTTTTGAATGTACCTATTTATTTATTTATTGATGTTTAAGGTCACATATTTATGCACAATGGGCCAATGGCTAATCATGACCGTGACTGGCGTGATAGTTTTATGGGTGGAGGAAGCCGGAGTACCCGGAGAGAACCACCGGGCAACGACGAACAGCTGCCAGCTCCCCATCATCGTAACTCCGCACTGCAGCACAGGCAGGGTTAGATTGGTTGAAGACATGCGTACCATCGACGTGCGGTACGCCTTAGTAGACGGCGTCATCGTGCCCCCACGCAGGCAATGGAGATAAAGTGTCTTGCCCAAGGACACAACGCGGTTGCCGCAGGTGGAATTCGAAACGAGGACCACTCGGTTTGCAGCCTGCACCTCTACCTACTGAGCCACCGCGCTCCCTTGAATGTACCTAAAAGAGGATCGTCTTCGTTGTTTACTTGAGGTAGGTAAACTGACTTGAACTTCATTTTTAACGACTGCAAAGAGAGGGAGAGTGGGGTCATCTTGGTACGATTAATCGATTATTATCGATTATTTTTGACGATTAATCGATTCCTATATTAAAAAATCGTGACAGCCCAAATTACTTTTGCGAAATAATGCATAACTTTTGAGAAATAACGCAACTCTTTTGCGAAATAACGCACAGCTTTTGCAAAATAACGCAAACAGTTTGCGAAATAACACAAAAGTACTGCGAAATTTCGCAAACATTTTCCGTTTAAAAAAGTTACCATATGCATTTCACCGTAATGGGATGCCGTAGGTTTCTTATTTGAAAGGGGCTTTCAAAAGAAATAAAATCCAAATGTTCAAACTGATTGTAGACAAAATATGAAACGTGAGCTTCTGTATTTTTGTACTATTCTTAAGGAAAATGCCTGGAGTTTGTGAAATGATGCGCCCATGGATGACACTAATTCGATAACATTTCAAAATTTCAATCTTTGTATGAGATTACTACACCCTTACTGTTAGGCCTAACAAAGTTAAAAATCTGCCTCTCAGGCCCTCCCGCAAGGTCCTTTTGGCTGCCGCATGCTCTCTTTTCAAAACCAATGCAAACCTTAAAAAATCAAAACATTTTACCCAAGTCAATAAAATTGATAAATGTGTCCCTTGAGTGCAAGAAGGCTTTGCAATGCTTTAGCATTGCAAAGCCTTCTTGCACTCAAGGGACGAAATGCACCACAACCCATGCTATTCTATAGATTATGAGGCCTAAAACATAAAACAAAGGATGAACTTTTGATAGCAAAGAAATAATTATAAAAATAAAAAATAAAATAAAAACCACCCGCCCGAATGCAATTTTACAACAAAAAAAACGGCCTGAGAAACATATATTCTACTTTGTGAGGCCTTATTTATTTACTTTACACGCGTCCAAGAAGATCTCGTGGACAATAGTCTAGATGCAGCCAAGATTTGGCTTGAAATCGCTGCTGAGCCGCTTCACTCACATGGTGTGATGTGTCGTTAAAGATACTGGTAGATTACCTTATCCATTTAGGGTCAAGATAGATTCGGTATGTTTCCCTTGAATTTACTGTGTAAACACGTCTTTTAAATTTATCAAGATTTTTCAAAGCTGGCATTGCCGCTCTCCTTATTTTCACCCGGCTCAGAACGCCCGAAACGTACTTTCAGAAATTAAGGTGGGTTAATGGATGTACATTCATTTATTTATTTATTTATTAATTAGGGCTTAACGACACATTAACAGCCAAGGTCACATCGTGTCAGTGTCGGTGGAGGAAGCCGGAGTACCTGGAGAGAACCCCCGAGCAACGACGAGCAGCTGCCAGCTCCCCAACATCGTAACTCCGCACAGCAGAGCAGGCAGGGTTAGATTGGTTGAAGACATGCGCACCATCGACGTGCGGTACACCTTTGTACACGGCGTCATCGTGCCCCCATATCGACAGTCGATGGTTAAGTGCCTTGCTCAAGGACACAACGCGGGAGTCCGAATCGATCGCTCAGACGGTCATCTATCCAAGGACTAACCGGACTCGACGTTGCTCAACTTCGGTGATCTGACGAGAACCGGTTACCGCAACGCCACCGCACCTCCAATGGATTTACATCAGCACTTTAATGATGATTCACCCGTGTAATGCGGAATGATATTAATGTAATGCAGAATGATATTATGTAATTCGGAATGATATTAATGCAATAATATTCGAACAGCGCGAATGCATATTTTGGGCACAAACGGTCCGAAGCACAAGTAACTTGAAGTAAGCCTTGCACGCTTACCTACAGTACATCCGTTATGGTCTGGTCGTAATCCACGTGTGGACAGTGATGCCTGCGCATGCGTTTACCAGGCAATAACAACCATCATCAGCAAAATTTTAATTAATGAAGCGCCGGGTTCCACTCGGTGCTTCATTAATTACATTTTTGATGATTCTTCCTATAATACGTGTTCAGAATCTAATATTATTGCGTCCGTGGAAATATTGCCCCCCCCCCCCCCCCGTGGAAAGTGACCAGTCCACGGCGGCCTTAATGTATATTAAGTTGCCTGCAACGAATTAAGGGCCAGTGAAAGGTAGAGCTGTAGGTTTTTAAATTTCTTGTTCGGTTTCGGTTTTGGTTTTTTAGGTGGAATAAAACCTCGGTTCGGTTCGGTTTTCAGTTTGTTCATGAGGCCAAATAAAATTCAATAAAACTCATTCTTATGTCCGGAGTCATAACTGAATGGCAGTGAAATTGAGTGAAAATCAATAAATGCCCGAAATAACCTATAATACATGAAGAATCAGGAAGGCCAATATAATAATTACCTAAATATACAGAACTTTTATTGTGCTTGGCCATTTTTCGAGGTCTGACACCTACACGCAACTTGAGGAAAGCTGCAAACACAACCAAACTGAAATGTCGGAAATTCTCAGAATGTAGCCTTCCCAGAGTAGTGAGAGGACCCAGACACTGTCATTGGCAGTGTCTGGGCACTCTCTCTACTCTGGGATGGCTACTTTCTGTGAATTTCTGCAGCAAGAGAGTATTTAATAAAAAACGAAAAACCTTAGATTACGGGATGTCGACGGTTTCGGTTTTTAAAAAAAACTTAAAACCTCGGTTCGGTTTCGATTAATCTACAGCTCTAGTGGAAAGTGACCAGTCCACGGCGGCCTTAATGTATATTAAGTTGACTGCAACGAATTAAGGGCCAGTGAAAGGGGTAAGTGAAGAATTTGAGAAGTTTTGTTGATTTGTTTAGGCAGGGTAATAATTTTATTTAAAAAATATAGTACGCTTTTAGTCACTTTCACGATTCTACTGATGAAAATACAACAGTAAATAACAATCTAATATTATTGCGTCCATGGAGATATTGCCACCCGTGGAAAGTGACCAGTCCACGGCGGCCTTAATGTATAATAAGTTGACTGTAACGAATTAAGGGCCAGTGAAAGGGGTAAGTGAAGAATTTGAGAAGTTTTGTTGATTTGTTTAGGCAGGGTAACAATTTTATTTAAAAAATATAGTACGTTTTTAGTCATTTTGACGATTCTGCTCATGAAAATACAACAGTAAGTAACAGATACCTGTCCGATGCAGCTCATACATTAGTACTGTGGCCACAGAAGCAGACAGAATTTCGATCATATCGCGACTGGGTCGCGATCTGGTTGCAATTCTCTGTCAGCTTACATCCCAACACTACAGAATGCCACTTTACAAAACAGAATTACTGGAACATTAAATACGAGAAGCTGTTTGAGTTTTTATGCGAACTTAATTTCTCAATATTTTATTTATGTTAAGCACTCAAAGGTCTTTATCCTGCTTTGAAAAAAACTACTTATGGGGACAATACGCCGCTAGTATACATTGTAGTATAGTAAAAAGAAAGACTCTCTCAAGTTTTGCTTGTATGCGGAAGATCGTGTAGATAACCACTGTATACAAAGAGTAAGTCATCAGAAGCAATGCGAAATTACTAAAATCTCTCATTAAAAAACGTTCGAGCAGACGAGCTTTCAGAGGACACACCATTTCGAAGCTATGAACGAAGTTGCCCGAAAGTGATTAGAAGTCAACACAACCTCGTAACGTAATTGCTGAGCACAAGAGGTTTCTCATTCAACCTTCACTGCTGTCCAATTGAATGACAGACACAAACTACACTGTGCATTATTTTAGCAATAACTGGGTATCAGTAGATCAAAACCGTTGTATTACTTTAAATAGAGGACAGTTGTGCTTCCTTTCAAAACTCACAGTACGTGTACTGGCAATGGCAATCCGACAAAGATTCCATGGACGCGAACTTTATAAGTAGTAAACTATTATTATTATTATTTATTGGTGTTTTAGGTCACATATTTAGGCACAATGGCTAATCATGACCCCGACAGCTTTACGAGTGGAGGAAGCCAGAATACCCGGACAGAATCACAGAACAACGACGAGCAACTGTCAGCTCCCCAACATACTAACTCCACACAAACAGGGTTAGCATTGGTTGAAGACAAGTGCACCATCGACGTGCAGAACGCCTTAGTACACAAGGCCACCGTGCCTCCACGTCGGCAATGGGGGTGAAGTGTCTTGTCCAAGGACACAACGCGATTGCCACAGGTGGGATTCGAACCGAGGACCTCTCGGCTTTCAACCTGCACCTCTACCTACTGAGTCATCGCGCACCCTTGTCCTTCTTAAAAAGGCAATTTAGTCGATTTTGGAAAATGGCATTGCGCAGAGTTTTCCGCGAGTCATCGGCGAACAATATCGGGATGAAAAATGCTGCCTGCATGTTTTGAGAAAAACAATAAATTTTCACCTTCAAGTTAATTTATTTAACCCTTTACCCAACGTGAAGGTCAAAACCGGCCAGCGCTATTCACAAAAATCGCCAATTAATTTTCATTATTTTTTTCATTTTTTGTCTCAAAAACATAGGTTATGATCCCTCTTTGGAACGAGCTCGTCTAGCTCGTTCCAATGATGGATGATAACCTATGTTTTTGAGACAAAAAATGAAAAAAATTAGTTATTCAAGAATTTTGTTTGCAAGTGTCGTCTGCTTTTCATGTTATGTAAAGGGTTAATCGACATGAATAGCTTCTTATGAATGGTATTTGAAATATATGGGTACTTCTGCATAACGAAAATTGTGGTTTTATCAAAAAGACATATCTTTTTTTTCAAATGCGTGGCTTATTGTGGCTTATTGTCCCTTTTAACATATAACAGACAAGAGGTCACGTGAACAACAGTCAAGCCAAATTACCATGGCAGTATATTTTAATCAAGTCTTGGAAGCCCCGAGAGGATACGACACTTACCTAGAATTACACCGTGAAGCCGACAGACTTCAAAGGTTCAGTGTTGAAGAAAGTCTGGAAATTTACACAGTCCCTCTAGGATTAAACAATTGTCGGTATATTTTAGTTAGATTTATTGTGAGGAAAACCTTTTACAGGACCCCCTGGTTTATGAAGATTGTCTAGTCGGGCGTTTGCCGTTCTCCTTATTTTAAAATTAGGGGGGACTATTGAAAACGAGGGCTATCACTTGCCTAAAAAAGACAGGCCTGATTTTTCTCCCATCATACTGCACGCCATGTAATCGAGAAATATTGGTAGCTCAATCCGACCCCAGCTGTAGTGCTGCGAGTGAAATGCGAAGTTAAGGAGCTTTATTGGAAATCTGCTTATTAGCCTGCTAAAACTATAGGATTAACTTCACTGGGTGAAACAAGTAATTTGCCACAATCATCTCCAACTGTTTAATCCTTTCTCCTATTAATTTACAGCTATTCGCCAGAAATTTGCCTGTCTTAAATCACAAGATCTTCTAACATATACCAAGACAATTATCATCTTTATTTATAACATAAACTATATGTAGGCCGCAAAATAGAGCTGTAGGTTTTTTAAATTTCTTGTTCGGTTTTGGTTTTTCAGGTGGAGTAAAACCTCGGTTTTCGGTTTGTTCATGAGGCCAAATAAAATTCAATAAAACTCATTCTTATGTCCGGAGTCATAATTGAATGGCAGTGAAATTGAGTGAAACTCAATGAATGCCCGAAATAAGCTATAATACATGAAAAATCAGGAAGGCCAATATAATAATTACCTAAATGTACAGAACTTTTATTGTGCTTGGCCATTTTTCGAGGTCTGACACCTACACGCAACATGAGGAAAGCTGAAAACACAACTAAACTGAAATGTCGGAAATCCACAGAATGTAGCCTTCCCAGTGTAGTGAGAGTACCCAGACACTGCCATTGGCAGTGTCTGGGTACTCTCACTAGTATGGGATGGCTACATTCTGTGAATTTCTGCAGCAAGAGAGTATTTAATAAAAAACGAAAAACCTTAGATTACGGGATGTCGACGGTTTCGGTTTTATAAAAAAAACTAAAAATCTCGGTTCAGTTTCAGTTAATCTACAGCTCTACCGCAAAATAGTTTCATTTATGTTCGTATCATTTTTCCTCATTTCTGTTTCCAAAGTATCAACTCCAAATTGAATATATTAACTCTTTATCCAGTATTATTTATTTATTGGTGTTTAAGGTCACATACTTATGCACAATGGCTAATCATGACTGTGGCAGTTTTACGGGTGGACGAAGCCGGAGTACCTGGTTAGAACCACCGAGCAGCCGCCTGCACCCAAACTTCGTAACTCCGTACTGCAGGGCAGGCAGGGTCAGATTGGTTGAAGACATGCGCACCACTGACGCGCAGTACGTCTTAGCACACGGCGTCGTGGACAATGAGGGATAAGTGGCTTGCCAAGGACACAGCGCGGGAGTCCGAATCGATCGCTCAGACGGTCACCCATCCGTGGACAAACCGGGCTCGACGTTGCTTAACTTCGGTGATCTGACGAGAACCGGTCACCGCAACGCCCCCTCTCTGCCTAATAGGAAAGGCAGGCGACACATGCAAATAAAATTCGTGAATAACTATTTTTTTCATTTTTTGCGACCAAAGCATAGTTTATGACACCTCTTTGGAACGAGCTCAACGAGCTCGTTCCAATGAGATATCATAAGCTGCTTTTGTTAACAAAAAATGACAAAAATAATGAAAATTGAATAGCGAGTTTTGTGAACAGCGCTGGACGGATTTGGCTGTTACGTTGGGTAAAGGGATAATTAATCACAAGAGTGTAGTGGGGCGGGGGCGTGGAGTTGGGGCGTGGGGTTGGGGCGTGGGCGGGGATAGGCGTAATGCCCCCTCCCCCACCAAAAAAAAAATAATAAACAAAAAATTCAAAATTCAAAAATTTCCAAACACTAGTTCAAATTTGGGTCCACAGGACGTATTATGATGTTCAGGTCTAGTACGTCCACATGACGCTCCACCCAAAAGATTATATTACGGCCTTTAGGTACAAGTTTGGAATAGGTGAACTAGTTCTAAGGCACCCTAGTCTGTTGAAAACAAGCTGGATTTTATTTCAATTCACAAAGTTTACTCCTTCAAATTCTCTAAAAAGAGCTTTGGTGCCAAAGATTCGCTCTCATGGGTTTGGAATTTCAAAACTTCTCCCATTAAGGAGAGGGGACATCCCTCTCGTGCTCCCCACAGCCTTTGCCTGTGGCAGTCTCGTGGATGACTTTCGGTCCCGAGAGTCCATAAAAACCCAAATATTACCCACCCTAAAAAAAATCATGGCTACACACCTGAATCATAGTGTGGTTTGGTCTTGTGTCTACTTTGGTCGAATTTATTGATTTATTGCTGTGTAAGGTTACATATTTCAGCAATATGACCGCAACATGGATACATGTATAAAGTAAAGTCCAGCCAATCGTTTATACCCATGTTGCCCCTTTTAGAGGACTACCACCCCAGGCAATGGTTAGCGAGTCCCATTTTACCAATAAAACAGAGCTTGTTTAAAACAGTACACAAGCAATGCTTCACTTCCCGGGGTTCCCACGGTGAAACCTTGGTGGAATCATTTGAACATTTACGTTAAACAGTCCCAACGCTTATCTATTGACAACACTGGGACATGTATCATCCGTAAACATGGCGGCTTTGACCTGATGTATACATTACGGTCGTCGTGGAAAGGTCAAAATCCACGCGTGGGCAATATTTCCACGCATTCTTTAACAGTGAATCTCAGACATAAAACAATTCAATCGGATTATCGCCATCAAATTTTCAATTAAAGAAGAATCGGGTATGACTCTGTGCTTCTTTCATGAAATGTTAGCTGAAATGTAATGATTGTAGATGGAGAAAAGCGCCCGTGGGCAACGGTACCCACGTGTGTATTTTTAGCATTCCATGGCAGCTGTACTGTACAGTTAGAACTAGAAGTCCTGTTACGAACTGTGCGCTTCTCTCGGCTTAATTACGCATAGGGATTGCGCGCAATTGCCATATCGAACGGCATCCAAAGCACGGCAGGTTCTCCTGGTTACTCATAGCAAACACAGGAATGTTTCTGCTAATGGACCTCCGGGTTACCCGGAGGTCCATTGGCTGAAACATTGCTTGTGAACAGGCCATGTGTTCAAAATTTGAATGCTTTACTATGGTCATAACGCGTAGATTAACGCGCAGATCGACGTGCTATTTCTGTGCATTTCATGACAGGACTTCTAGTTTTAACTTTACTATAATCTGTAATGTGAAGTTCACACGCTCAGTCAACATAGGCCGGTTTGGTCCTGACGAGCCGACCTTAAAGGGACTATAGTCATTAGTGGGAATGTATTTATTGATTTATATATTTATTCGGGTTTAACGACACTTTCGACAGTCAGGGTCACTTCGTGTCGGACAGTTTTACGTGTGGAGGAAGCTGGAGTACACGGTGAGAACCACAGAGCAACAGCGAGCAACTGTCCGACTCCCCAACGTACTAACTCCACACAAGCAGGGTTAGCATTCAATTTGGTTGAAAACAAGTGCATCATACACGTCTTAGTACACTGCGTTATCATGGGTAATCGGGATTAAGTGCCTTGCCCAAGGACAAAACGTAGTTATCCCTGGCGGGGATCGAATCGTGGACCTTTCGGTTTGAAGTCCAAGGCCGTAACCACTGACCCATCGCGCTCCCAGGAAATGTATGTACAGTTAAAACTAGAAGTCCTGTCATGAAATGCGCACAAATAGCACGTCGATCTGCGCGTTAATCTTCGCGTTATGACCATAGTAAGGCTATCAAATTCTGTACATATGGCCTGTTCACAAGCAATGTTTCAGCCAATGGACCTCCGGGTAACCCGGAGGTCCATTGGCAGAAACATTGCCTGTGTTTGCTATGAGTAACCAGGAGAACCTGCCGGGCTTTAGATGCCATTCGATATGACAATTGCGCGCAATTCCTACGCGTAATTAGGCCTAGAGAAGCGCCCAGTTTGTGACAGGACTTCTAGTTTTAACTGTACAATGATGCTAAATGTCACGATATTGTCCTAACGTCCATTTTTCAAAGCCAGGTGGAAATCTGTGCTCGGTACCGTGCGACGGTTTTGGTCACGGAGTGCTGATCTACAATAAAGGTTTTGCTTGTTCTGTTTTTTAGGAGTTTAACGACACTGTCAACAGCCAGGGTCACACCGTGTCACGACAGTTTTACGAGTGGAGGAACAGGAATACCCGAAGAGAACCAGCAATCTACGGCGAGTAACAATAGGACTCTCTAACTTACGAATTCAGCATCCGCACCAATGGCGTTCAGTACACCGCAGACGATATACAGTACGCGGAGAGTGTATCATCACTAAATCACCCGTGTAGTGGCGATTCCAACCAAGCAATAATTGCAGATTTGTTGCAAACCATAACAAGCACAAGCAAAGTTCCAGCCAATGGACCTACGGGTTAAGCCCGGAGGTTCATTGGCTGAAACATTGTTTGTGTTTTTGTCCATATGTGCAGAATTTGAAAGTGATACTTTGGGTGATACCCCCACTCTACGGGTGATTTTGTTACAATCCACTCTCCACGTACTGTAAAGATTTATGATTTTATTTACTATTTTTTAAAATTTAAAAAAAAAATCAACATGAGCCCGTGCCAATGAGGGGTCACACGATATGGTTTTGTTGAAATATTTTGAAAAATTTCTTTCTTTCAACTGCTGAATTTGCAAATTACCAAAAAAAGTAATAGTATATATAGTGAACATCAAGAATATTATTTATTTATTTATTTGTTTATTGGTGTTTAAGGTCACATACTTATGCACAATGGCTAATCGTGACCGTGACAGTTGTACGGGTGGAGGAAGCCGGAGTACACCGGGCATCGACAAGCGGAGCAACTGTCAGCTCCTCAACATTCTAACTCTGTTCAAGCTCCACTCAAGCAAGGTTACAGCGGTTGAAGACACGTGCACCATCGACGTGCAGCACGCCTTAGTACACGGCGTCATCGTGTCCCCATGTAGGCAACCGGGATAAAGTGCCATGCCCAAGGACATAACGCGGGTCGTCCCGGACGGGGATCGAAATCGGAACCTCTAGAATAGAAGCCCAACAGTCTACCACTGAGCCATCGCGCTCCCAACATCAAGAATATAACATATACTAACAAAAGACCATATTGGTATGTAATTGGGGGGGGGGTGCAGGGGTGGGGGGCGGGGGTGGGGGGGGGGGTCTGGCAGAAAGCTATAGTATATGGACTCATATATGTATATCGCCGTCTGGAACCCATGGACTGTGGTCGATCACCAACTTGATCACTAGCCGTAAGCCAAGCCGGGGCATCGCATCCATGCACAGAGTGAGGCCCTAAGAATGTAGACCTGGGAGCAAATACCCGAAAGATCATTCACATTTGATTTGACGGCATCGTACTCGACACAAGCAGGTCACCGGGTGCGCAATGACACGGCACCTTTTAGTAGGTAGTACAACCGTGACTCCACGTGGACAACCGGGCTTAAGTGTCTTGCCCAGTGGCACAAATCAGTTTCCACTGGTCAGGTTTGTACGGTCGGCCTTTTGGTTTCAAGTCCAGTGCTCTAGCCATTGAGCTCGATCACCCCCACAGAACGGATGAATGGACACACACAGTGCTAAGATACATGTATCAAATTCGTATGATATTCAACTAGACACCAATATTCGGTTTTGTCGCGACGTATCGAACGTGGTGTTCATTTAACCCTTTACCCAACGAATCGGCCGTATCCGCCCGCGTGACATGCAAATTCAGCATTTGAAAAAAACATTTTTCAAACAATTTCAACAAAATCATATCATGTGACCCCTCGTTGGAACGAGCTCGTCGAGCTCGATCCAACGAGGGGTCACATGATATTGTTTGATTGAATTTTTTTGAAAAATTAAAAAAAAAATGATATTTAAAATAATAAATTTTGATATCGTCTGCGTTGGATAAAGGGTTAAATTGTATTACAGATACTACTAAACACGTAGTACATCTAATCCATACTACTGCCAAAGGGGGCGAACTGGGCCAAGAAAAGTTACCGGGAAATGCTCGGACCCGGCGAAAATTTCACTGGCCGTCCACATGGAGAACATTTCAATGGCATTTTTTTTCATCTTCACCACTCATTCGGTCAAAATGATTATTTATTTATTTATTTATTTATTTAAGTTTAAGGTCACATATTTATGCACAATGGCTAATAATGACCGTGACAGTTTTACGGGTGGAGGAAGCCTGAGTACCCGGAGAGAACCACTGAGCAACGACGAGCAGCTGTCAGCTCCCAAACATCGTAACTCCACACTGCGGCACAGGCAGGGTTAGAATGGTTGAAGACATGCGTACCATCGACGTGTAGTACGCCTTAGCACACGGCGTCATCGTACCCCCACGCGGGCAATGGAGATGAAGAGTCTTTCCCAAGGACACAACGCGGTTGCCGCAGGTGGGATTCGAACCGAGGACCTCTCGGCTTGCAGCCTGCACCTCTACCTACTGAGCCACCGCGCTCCCCGGTCAAAATGATTGTTCAGGAGGAGGACCCACCGGTTGGACTATAGTTCGGCCCAAATGGGACAACATTTTGGGTTTACAAATTAAAAGAACGCTGTTTCCTTGCACCTGAGCGACCAATGGCAGTCACTGGCAGACTGGACTACTGGTATTTATTTATTTAATTGTGCTTAACGCCACATCAGCATCGATGACTATATCGGGGTAATGACCGCTGGTATATCGAAATGTCCTCTATGTGGACTGCCATGTGGCCTACCGTGGTATACCCACATAGCAATACCGCAATCGACACCAAAGTAAAAATTCCAACACCGCCCGACTCTATTTCCGTGTCTTGCTAGGGCTGCACGGTTTATCGATAAACCGATATATACCGGTATTCAAACCAATATCGATTGAATACCGGTGTAATTACAAAAATATCGGTTTATCGTCATTATTTATTTACCAACATTTAATGTTCAAGATGACTTGAGTTTTTTAACTGTTGCCCCAAATGAATAATATTGTCACTCTACCCAAGGAATCGTCTGCATGTGCTCACGTAATATACAAATTGCCCAGTTGAAAAAATAATTTTCAAAAATTTCAACAAAACTCTATCATGTGACCCCTCATTGGAACGAGCTCGTTGAGCTCGTTCCAATGAGGGGTCACACGGTATTGTTTTGTAGAAGTTTAGGGGCAAAATCTCACTTTTAAAATAATAAATTTTGATATCGCCTGTGTTGGGTAAATGTTTTTCGAACCGCATCATCAAGGCATGTTGATTCGTTCCGACTGTGATGCATCAAGTCTCGATTGTGGTACCTATGTTAATACATCTCAGCTGTTTTCGATATACCGGTATACCACGGTATGTTTTTGAATACCGATACTGGTATTCAGTTTTGAATATCGTGCAGCCCTATGTCTTGCGACCACAATTATATTTTTTTTCTGCGTGACTGTACCTTCAGGTTACCTGACCAAGTAGGATATTCCAAAGTATATTGACTCACGGACTATTAAAAAAATCTTTACTACCGTGTTATAAGTCAATTCGTCACGCAAAGAAGTCATGTTTGCAGAAACTTACATTTTATGGACAACATTTATTTGACAATAAAAAATTACATATAAACTCGAATACTTCAGGATTTTATCGTTTTAAGTCAATAAATAACGCGTCGATGTTTTTTTTCTCGAACAATCACCGAGATAACTGTAAGTTACAAAGCGCGACTGGAACTTGGCAACCCGGTGGGTTTAGATACAGACAGTACAGTCGCCATAGACTGGTCGTAATCCATGCGAGGGCAGTGATGTCCACGCATGCGTTTACCAGGTAATAAATATCATCATAGGCAAAATTTTAATTTATGAAGCACCGGGTGTACGGTTAAAACTAGAAGTCCTGTCACGAACTGCGCGCTTATCTAGGCATAATTGCGCGCAATTGCCATATCGAATGGCATCCCTAGCACGGTAGGTTCTCCTGGTTACTCATAGCAAACACATGCAATGTTTCTGCCAATGGACCTCCGGATTACCCGGAGGTCCATTGGCTGAAACATTGTTTGTGCACGGGCCATATGGACAGAATTTGATAGCCTTACTATGGTCATAACGCGTAGATTAACGCGCAAATCGACGTGCGATTTGAACGCATTTCATGACAGGACTTCTAGTTTTAACTGTACCCGTGCCTATTTAATTAAATTGTTGATGATTATTAGTTTATTTATTGGGGTATAACGGCACTTTCGTCAGCCAGGGTCACCTCGTGTCGGACAGTTTTACGGGTGGAGGAAGCCGCAGTACCCGGAGAGAACCCCCGAGCAACGGCGAGCAATTGTCAGACTCCCCAACGTACTAACTCCACACAAGCAGGGTTAGGGTTGGTTGTAGAGAAGTGCACCATCAACGTGCAGTACGCCTTAGTACACAACGTACTAACTCCACACAAGGAGGGTTAGCATTGGTTGAAGACACGTGCACCATCAACGTGCAGTACGCCTTAGTACACAACGTACTAACTCCACACAAGCAGGGTTAGCATTGGTTGAAGACAAGTGCACCATCAACGTGCAGTACGCCTTAGTACACAACGTACTAACTCCACACAAGCAGGGTTAGCATTGGTTGAAGACACGTGCACCGTCGATGTGCAGTACGCCTTAGTACACAACGTACTAACTCCACACAAGCAGGGTTAGCATTGGTTGAAGACACGTGCACCATCAACGTGCAGTACGCCTTAGTACACAACGTACTAACTCCACACAAGCAGGGTTAGCATTGGTTGAAGACACGTGCACCATCAACGTGCAGTACGCCTTAGTACACAACGTACTAACTCCACACAAGCAGGGTTAGCATTGGTTGAAGACACGTGCACCGTCGATGTGCAGTACGCCTTAGTACACAACGTACTAACTCCACACAAGCAGGGTTAGCATTGGTTGAAGACACGTGCACCGTCGATGTGCAGTACGCCTTAGTACACAACGTACTAACTCCACACAAGCGGGGTTAGCATTGGTTGAAGACAAGTGCACAATCGACGTGCAGCAGGCCTTAGTACACAACGCCATCGTGCCCCCACGGGGGAAATTGGGATTAAGTATCTTGCCCAAGGACACAACGCGGTTGTCGCAAGTGGGATTCGTACCGAGGATCTCTCGGCTTGAAGTCTGTATCACTACCTACTGAACCACTGCGCTCCCCTTTTGATGGTTATTCTCAGAATTACTGTTTGGTATCTAATATTATTACATCCGTGGAAATATTGACCACCCGTGAAAAGTGACCCGTCCACGGCGGATGTACTGTACAATACTGTAATCACAAATGTATTTATTTATTGTGATTTAAGATGACATTCAGCATCTATTAGTTAAAACTAGAAGTCCTATCATGAAATGCGTTCAAATAACACGTCGATCTGTGCGTTAATCTACGCGTTATGACCATAGTAAGGCAATCAAATTCTGTACATATGGCCTGTTCACAAGCAATGTTTCACCCAATGGACCTCCGGGTAACCCGGAGGTCCATTGGCAGAAATATTCCTGTGTTTGCTATGGGCAACCAGGAGAACCTGTCGTGCTTTGGATGCCATTCGATGTGGCAACTGCGCGCAATCCCTACGCGTAATTAAGCCTAGATAAGCGCACAGTTCGTGACAGGACTTCTAGGTTTAACTGTATGGCAATATCATGACAGCGACATAAGTTGACAGCTACGTAAGTTTGACCAATCCTATATTCCTATGGGTATTTGCATGTTATCCACGTTAGAGGACGTCCACCTCAGCCAGTGATTGAAACATTAAAATTTATCCCACTGCATGAGAATCCAGGCATTCTTCTGCCCTCTTTGGGAAAGGGTTTGACGCCCATGCCATTGTGAAAATTTGCGTCACGGGGGCTCCAATTAGGAATTTGTTTTGGAGGGGAAAAATATACAAAGACTAAGAAATTTTACATTCGAAATCAGCTGTGAACATTTATACCGATATCTACATGTACAGTTAAAACTAGAAGTCCTGTCACGAACTGCGCGCTTAACTAGGCATATTTGCGCGTAGGAATTGCGCGCAATTGCCATATGGAATGGCATCCCTAGCACGGCAGGTTCTCCTGGTTACTCATAGCAAACACAGGCAATGTTTCTGTCAATGGACCTCCGGATTACCCGGAGGTCCATTGGCTGAAACATTGCTTGTGCACAGGCCATATGGACAGAATTTGATAGCCTTACCATGGTCATAACGCGTAGATTAACGCGCAAATCGACGTGCTATTTGTGCGCATTTCATGACAGGATTTCTAGTTTTAACTGTAAGCGCCGGCACGTATACTGCAAGTAAGTTTTATAATAAGCAGTCACATGGAATCATGTTCACACAATCTCTGCAGTCTTTATATTTATTTATTTATTTATTTATTTATTTATTTATTAATTAATTAATTTATTTATTTATTGGTGTTCAAGGTCACATACTTCTGCACAATGGCTAATAATGACCACGACAGTTTTACGGGTGGAGGAAGCCAGAGTACCCGGAGAGAACCACCGAGCAAGGGCGAGCAACTGTCAGATCCCCAACATTCTAACTCCACACAAGCAGGGTTAGCATTGGTTGAAGACAGGTGCATCATCGACGTGCAGTACGCCTCAGTACACAACGTCACCGTGCCCCCTTGTGGGCAATGGGGTGAAGTGTCTTGCCCAAGGACACAACACGGATGCTGCAGGTGGGATTCGGACCAAGGACCTCTCGGTTTGCAGCCTGCATATCTACCTACAAAGCCACCTGTAGTCTGTGTCAAACCATTCTTATAGACTTATACCATTAGAGAACCTGGAATTTGCCTTTGAATTAATAAACTTTGTAAGGCAAGCAATTTAAATTTAACGTATAATAATTGTCCTGATCTAGGTGGACATAATGACTCAGAAAATTGACTACCCAGTTGAGGGTACCAGTTGCGCAACAAATTTGTTTTGAGTGGGAAGTGAGATTGGGACATCTGAGGTTAAGAAATGAGAAAAATCATGCTCAAATACCATTGGGAAAGGGTCCCATAAGTGGCCCCTGTAGATACCCAAGGCCATATGCTCTGAGATCGCAAATGCCTGAAATAACTTAAGATCGCAAAAGCCGACACACCCTGATCCGAATAACGTTATGTCGGATTGTATAGTGGTCAACAAGAGTGGTCAACGTCTCTATGACGTCGCGTGCGCATAATGACGTCACGACGTCAATAGCAACGTCAACCGTTTCGCGGAAAAAAACTTTCAAGAAAACTCACCTTTCCCATTAATTTTCCATCACACACCCATACTACAGTTAAAACTAGAAGTCCTGTCATGAAATGCGCACAAATAGCACGTCGATCTGCGCGTTAATCTACGCGTTATGACCATAGTAAGGCAACCAAATTCTATACATACATGTATGGCCTGCCCACAAGCAATGTTTCGGCCAACGGACCTCCGGGTAACTCGGAGGTCCATTGGCAGAATCATTCCTGTGTTTGCTATGAGTAACCAGGAGAACCTGCCGTGCTTTGGATGCCATTCGATATGGCAATTGCGCGCAATCCCTACGCGTAATTAAGCCTACATGTAGATAAACGCACAGTTCGTGACAGGACTTCTAGTTTTAACTATATTTAAACGTTAAGATACGTTTAGAACAGGCCACAAAATTACTGTAGATATGATTTGTGTTCATAAGAAGAATGCCACTGTTGAGCTCATTGGCAGTGGCATTTATAGCGTTGTGGTAGAGTGATACAACAACAACTTATTCTGTTTTTCCTGATGTGTATTCCCTTTAGTACTATCAGCAAATTTCAGTAAAGTTGGATACCGAATACCGAAAGATGTCGAGGTGTAGACCCTAAAAAACAAAACAGATACCATTTTTTTTATTTTTTGTTATTAGGGTATAACGACACATTAACAGCCAGGGTCATATCATGTCGGTGACAGTGTTACGGCTGGAGGAAGCCGGAGTACCCGGAGAGAATCACCAAGCAACGACGAGCAGCTGTCAGCTCTCCAACATCGTAACTCTGAACTCTGCACCGCGGCACAGGCAGGGTTAGATTGGTTGAAGACATGCGCACCATCGACGTGCAGTACAATTAAAACTAGAAGTCATGTCATGAAATGCGCACAAATAGCACGTCGATCTGCGCGTTAATCTACGCGTTGTGACCATAGTAAGGCTATCATATTCTGTCCATCTGGCCTGTTCACAAGCAATGTTTCAGCCAATGGACCTCCGGGTAGCACGGAGGTCCATTGGCAGAAACATTCCTGTGTTTGCCATGGGTAACCAGGAGAACCTGCCGTGCTTTGGGTACCATTCGATATGGCAATTGCGCGCAATCTCTACGCGAAATTAAGCCTAGATAAGCGCACAGTTCGTGACAGGACTTTTAGTTTTAACTGTATGCCTTAGTGCACAGCGTCTTCGTGTCCCCATGTAGGCAATCGGGGTTAAGTGCCTTGCCCAAGGACACAACGCGGGAGCACGAATCAGTCGCTGAAATGGTCACCCACCAAACTGCATGTACTAACCGCGCTCGACGTTGCTTAACTTCGGTATCTGACGAGAACCGGTTACCGGGACGCCACCGCGCCCCAAAACCGATACCATACTTAAAATTTCAATACCGTCCACATCTCTACCATATCATATTACATGTATACAACGTAACCTGTTAGAGACTTGCGATCTTAGCACTTTACTAGTATTTCGAGGCCTGTTCACATTACAGATCTCTTGGTTTCAACGTGGCGTTCTTTTGATTTTTTTACTAGCATATGCAAATGTACCTGTAATCATGTATGTAGTATGCACAGCGCGCAATATCACTGCTATGTTCATTGTTCCAATGTAGTTTCCTTGAATGGAAAGTTAATATGGTGGTATACAATGGCGACAGATTGCGACAAATTATTGCAGCGTTCATTTAGAACCCGTCAACAAGTGAAACAGATGTTAACTTCTTCCACCCGAATGTCTCTTGGCTGATATTTTGCTCTATAGGTATAGAGTCCAGTCACCGTGGAGTGGTCGTAATTCACGCGTGGGCAGTGATGTCCACGCATGCGTTTTCCAGGTAATGAAAATCGTCATCAGCAAAATTTTAATTAATGAAGTACCGGGTTGAACCCGGAACTTCAGTATTTAAATATTTGATGATTATTCCTATAATTAGTGTTTAGAATCTAATATTGCGTCAGTAGTATAGCAGGAGGTTTTCTACCCTCATTACCCGGATTTTTGCCGGTGCAGCTGGTGTTAAATTCCCACAGGAACTGGATTTTTGCTGGTGCAACTTTTGCCGGTGCAAAATGTCGGCACCATACATCTAGATCCGGTAAATGGTCAACGTACTGCATATATAGTATGCTATGGTATGTATAGTGAGATACGTAAACACAGGGCTCTGGGTATATACAGTTAAAACTAAAGTCCTGTCACGAACTGTGCGCTTATCTAGGCTTAATTACGCGTAGGGATTGCGCGCAATTGCCATATCGAACGGCATCCAAAGCACGGCAGGTTCTCCTGGTTACTCATAGCAAACACAGGAATGTTTCTGCCAATGGACCTCCGGGTAACCCGGAGGTCCATTGGCTGAAACATTGCTTGTGAACAGGCCATCATTTGAATGCCTTACCATGGTCATAACGCGTAGATTAACGCGCAGATCGACGTGCTATTTCTGTGCATTTCATGACAGGACTTCTAGTTTTAACTGTAGTATGGGTGTGTGATGGAAAATTAATGGGAAAGGTGAGTTTTCTTGAAAGTTTTTTTTTTCCGCGAAACGGTTGACGTTGCTATTGACGTCGTGACGTCATTACGCGCACGCGACGTCATAGAGACGTTGACCACTCTTGTTGACCACTATACAATCTGACATAACGTTATTCGGATCAGGGTGTGTCGGGCTTCTCATATATGTGTACAGTGTACAGTTAAAACTAGAAGTCCTGTCACGAAATGCACACATATAGCACGTCGATCTGCGCGTTAATCTACGCGTTATGGCTGTACATATGGCCTGTTCACAAGCAATGTTTCAGCCAATGGGCCTCCGGGTAACCCAGAGGTCCATTGGCAGAAACATCCCTGTGTTTGCTATGAGTAACCAGGAGAACCTGCCGGGCTTTGGATGCCATTCGATATGGCAATTGCGCGCAATCCCTACGCGTAATTAAGCCTAGATAAGCGCACAGTTCGTGACAGGTCTTCTAGTTTTAACTGTATGTGGTGGGGATGATATGGTAGTAGCGGTAGATATCCATGTAGATCCCATGTTAGCCTTTGGTAGGCCAACCACTAATAGAACTTCATATTATTCTTTGTCTACTATAGCTAGGTCAAGCAGTCTAGTGGGGCTGGGGGCAGTGCTGTATTACGAGATAGTCCTCGGTGGTTCAGATTGGCACTACAGGATGAATGGTCTCTTGGTCTATTACCCACTCAGTACTATTAACCTACCGAATCCTTTGTATTATCTTATGGCTGGTATTGGTAGTTCTTAATGTTAAGTCAGACAGTATTATAATCGTATGTTTAGAACGGGGGCATGGGATGCACGGCACATACCCATGTAGGTCCCCTTTTAGACCTCGGTATTATTAACCAACCGATTGCTTTGTATTATTCTATGACTGGAACAGGTAATACATTATTTCAGGTCAAGTGGTATTGTGGGGTGGAGGTGGGCGTAATGCCTGGTAGTATAGAACGGCAGTATAGTATGGGCGATATATACCTCGGTGCCCCCCCCCCCCGAAAGCCATTGATACTAATCATCGACTTGATGCTTTAAGTCATCCCATGACTAGTATAGGTAATGTAATGCGGGGCAGGCGTTATTGTGGGGTGGGTGGGTGTAATGCATGGTCGCCTAGTGTGGAAGTATAGGATGTGCGCGTTGTACCCCTACAGGTTCCATGTTAGCCCTTAGTACTATTAATCCAACTGATGTTTCATGTTATCCTATGACTGGAATAGGTAGTACGTTATGGGAGGTCAAGTGGTATCGTGGGTGGTGGTGTGGGTAATGCCTGGTAGACAACATGTATAGAACAGCAGTATTTATGTATACGCTACAGTTTAACCCTAGTTCCAATTTTTGTGAGTTTCTTGTCTTGTACAGTGTATGTACAGTCAAAACTAGAAGTCCTGTCACGAACTGTGCGCTTAATAGCTGCCTTATCTAGGCTTAATTACACGTAGGGATTGCGCGCAATTGCTATATCGAATACTGTAGCAGACTTCCAAGAACCATTGATGTCTGCTGTCAACTGTGTGAGTTGATTGCATATATTTTTCGTGTTCTATACATCACATCCTTCATTTTCATATATAATTTGTGTATATTTAATAATTTAATGTGGAATTATTGAAGATCAGAAGTGGGAATTCAAAAGTAAACAAAGCTCCCTGACTTATAAAGCACCTTAAAGGCTTGAAAAAATTCTACTTATTTTTTCCTACCTCATAATAGGGAACACATTGATTTGTGTACTAAGGCGAACTGCACGCCTACGGTTCACTTGTCTTCAGCCAATGCCACAGTTAAACATAGAAGTCCTGTCACGAACTATGCGCTTATCTAGGCTTAATTACGCATAGGGATTGCGCGCAATTGCCATATCGAATGGCCGTGCTTTGGATGGCATTTGCCTTGCACGACCCGAGACCCCTCATCAAACCGAGTGAAATCTATGTACATGTAGTTCTGTGTGGTTCTAGGCTCTGTAACTTTATGTCGACGACCATTATGGTAATTCGACGCGCCCGCTTGTGCGGAATATCTGTTGCCTGTAGCTTAATTTTGTTTGTAAATGAAATGTTGATATAGGCCTTCGCTAGCTTTGCACTACAGTTAAAACTATAAGTCCTATCATGAAATGCACACAAATAGCAAGTCGATGTGCGCGTTAATCAACGCGCTATGACCACAGTAAGGCAATCAAATTCTGTACATATGGCCTGTTCACAAGCAATGTTTCACCCAATAGCACCGGGTTACCCGGAGATCCATTGGCAGAAACATTGCCTGTGTTTGCTATGAGTAACCAGGAGAACCTGTGCTTTAGGTGCCTTTCGATATGGCAATTGCGCGCAATCCCTGGGCGTAATTAAGCCCAGATAAGCGCACAGTTCGTGACAGGACTTCCTAGTTTTAACTGTACGGCTTGCACGGATAATCTCCAATGGGGTAACACAGTGCGCCGATCACGAATGCGTTCTCCTGTGACACTTTCCTGATCAGAACACGGTCAGATCGCTCTTAGCTGAGACGGATTTAAACCAGTTGGTCGAGATTTCACAAATAGGATTTTGCAAAATCAAAACCGGATCAAGACAAACGAAACGAAATAGCATATTTTGGTTTTCAGTGTTCTCTCAGTCTTTTTAACGGGGGAGATTACTCTAATGTCAGATGGTGTTGTAGGGACTGGGGAGAAAATGGGACAGGGAATTTTGTCCGGATATTGTAACCTGGTCGAAATTCCAGGCCCGGCATTCTTTCAGAGTGCAGGTGTGCTGCACACCTAGAAACAATTGAGGAGGGCAATCTTTTGCACCCTTTGATTTTCTGAATTGCCAGACCTGTTTGGGATTGCCTTTAAAATCTATTATCATTTGTCAATGTTGCATTGATTAGCAAAAATTCATGACCTAGATGTACATGTATTCTGTCGCATTTCGATACATTTTTGTTTTGAGTGCAGAAGACAGTCACATAAGAATTAAATACAATATTTTGAATAATGAGAACATGTGTATGCCAATTTTTCCACTATGCCGCTGAACGTAGTATAATATAGTATAATTGTTCAGTCACAATAGAAATACCTTGAAGTGAATATAAGTACACAGAGAGTGTACTGTCAATAAATCACCCGTGGAGTGATGATTTCTCTCAAGCAATAAATGCTAATTTGATGCACAGCGTAATTAGCATAAGCAAAGTTTCAGCCAAATTGGCCATTGGACCTCAGAGTTAAACCCGGAAGTCCATTCGGTGAAACTGGGCTTGTGCTTCTTGTGTTTCTGTACGAAATTCAAGAGTAGTACCTTGGGTGATAAAATGTACCTCCACCCCATGGGTGATTGGGTGACAATACACCCTCTAAGTACTGTAACCAAAACAGTACATGTATACACGTATATGTACATGTATTGAAAAAATACCAGGTGCAATTCTCTACCAAGCAATCTGAAGGAGGCAATTGTTTTGTAGAGCTGTAGATTAAGCGAAACCGAACCGAGGTTTTTAGTTTTTAAAAAAAACCGAAACCGAAACCGTCGACATCCCATAATCTACGGTTTTTCGTTTTTTGTTAAATACTCTCTTGCTGCAGAAATTCACAGAATGTAGCCATCCCAGAGTAGTGAGAGTACCCAGACACTGCCAATGGCAGTGTCTGGGTACTCTCACTACTCTGGGAAGGCTACATGCTGTGAATTTCCGACATTTCAGTTCAGTTGTGTTTGCAGCTTTCCTCAAGTTGCGTGTAGGTGTCAGACCTCGACAAATGGCCAAGCACAATAAAAGTTCTGTATATTTAGGTAATTATTATATTGGCCTTCCTGATTCTTCATGTATTATAGCTTATTTCGGGCATTCATTGAGTTTCACTCAATTTCACTGCCATTCAGTTATGACGCCGGACATAAGAATGAGTTTTATTGAATTGTATTTGGCCTCGTGAACAAACCGAAAACCGAACCGAACCGAGGTTTTACTCCACCTGAAAAACCAAAACCGAAACCGAACAAGAAATTTAAAAACCTGCAGCTCTATTGTTTTGGACACCTTGATTTTCTAGACTCAAGACTATGAGGTATGATATTCTCAGTCCACATTTAGGAAGACAGGACTGTGTGTCAATGATTAGAGTATGACTTGAAATCAGAAGGCTGTTGGTGAGTATAAGGGATGCGGACCGGCCCACCACGTCTGTACCGCTCAAAGCTGAATAATCGATAACTTTTTCCAGTAGTGAGAAATACATACATGTCCATGTATGACGAACAGTTAAAACTAGAAGTCCTGTCACGAACTGCGCGCTTATCTAGGCATAATTGCGCATAGCAATTGCGCGCAATTGCCATATCGAATGGCATCTGTAGCACGGTAGGTTCTCCTGGTTACTCATAGCAAACACAAGCAATGTTTCTGCCAATGGACCTCCGGATAACCCGGAGGTCAATTGGCTGAAACATTGCTTGTGCACAGACCATATGGACCGAATTTGATAGCATTACTATGGTCATAACGCGTAGATTAACGCGCAAATCGACGTGCTATTTGTGCGCATTTCATGACAGGACTTCTTGTTTTAACTGTATTTCATTAAACGTCAGCGGCTGCATTTTAATGTTAACGATTGAAGTCCGTGAATCACTCGATTTACGCTAACCCATTTGAAAAAAAATTGTCACCACCAATGTCAGGTCGATCATCCCGGGCGAAAAAACATTAACGTTTGGGGGTTTATCAAGTGATCATCGTTGTTTATATCATGGCGAACAAGTTGTAGAAGTATATTTATTTATTAATTGGGGTTTAAGGTCACATACTTATGCACAATGGCTAATCGTGACCGCAGTCGCAGAAGTATATCTTTTTCGATCGCAGGATATGGTGTATTGTTCCAGACACTTCCAGCATTATGGCCTCTGCTGGACTATATATATGTATATACACAGTACGCACCATACGGACATTGAGATAAATATATATATATCGGATTGTAAGGACGGACTTACACTAACAACGTTTCATACAGTACGTGGAGAGTGTATTATCACTAAATCACCCGCAGAGTGGAGATTCCACCCAAGCAATAATTGCAAATTTGTTGCAAAGCATAACCAGCACAAGCAAAGCTTCAGCCAATCGACCTCCGGGTTTAACCCGGAGGTCCATTGGCTGAAACTTTGCTTGTGTTTTTGTCATATGTACAAAATTTGAAAGTTATAGCAATCACTCC
Source organism: Pictodentalium vernedei (assembly GCA_031216915.1). Lineage (NCBI taxonomy): Eukaryota > Metazoa > Mollusca > Scaphopoda > Dentaliida > Dentaliidae > Pictodentalium > Pictodentalium vernedei. Next base: position 465,170,978 of record CM062291.1, read on the forward strand.
GCGGGTGATTTAGTTACAATCCACTCTCCACGTGCTGTACATTGACATGTGATTCTCAATTAGAATAGTATTAACATTATATGGTTAGCGCGTGGGCTCAGTGGTTACGGAATTGGAAATCAAAACGAAAGGCCCACGGTTCGATCCCCGCCAGGGGTACATACTAGGGCTGTCGCGACTATCATTTTTTGTAATCGACTAATCGTGACCAGTAATCGACGGTTAGTCGATTAATAGTCGCTTCCCATGATTTTTTAGCAAATCATTCTTCTGTTCGTAAAACTCTGAAAATGACAATGGCACCAGTGTGTTCAGACGAAGTGGGGTTGTGGGAACAACAAATCGGTCCCGACTGAAGCTACATGTAGTCCAATCTTGGACCCACAGTCCGTAATATAATTTTTGGGGTTGGTACGTCCTGTAGGACGTACCAACCCCAAAAATAATATTACTGACTGCGGGTCCAAGTTTGAACTAGATTGAAGCCGACGAATTAAAATGAATTTACCAAAGAACGTTCCTGCATATGTTTCCTTTCTGCAATAAGTTTCTCGAAATTTTGAACATTGAGATCAATGCATCCCCTCGTCAGTTGTTAAAATTGGATCTTAGTCTGAAGTTCCGAACTTTGAGAAGTGATCTGACGTTCTGACTTTCGTCATAATTTTGTCACTTCACCGCTTTGGGTTTTCCAATGGGTGCATTCGTGTGTACAAGACTGGAGAAATTCAGAAGAATCTATTCTTCTTGAGTAACTGTGAGTGTTCTTTCTTACACAGTCAGTGACAGTCGTACAGTCTTCCGGATATGAATGTTAACTATGGTTAGATATTTAAAGTTATTCACCTTCATTGATCATTCACCTCACAAAACAATGCAATTTAGCCCCGACGTGTAGTAGACGTGTACCACCTTGAAAATGAACGACGATCGACTAAACATAAAAAACGTCGACTACTTCAATAGTCGACGGTTAGTCGACTAATCGAATAATCGCGACAGCCCTAGTACATACACATTTAACTGCGTTGTGTTCTTGGGCAAGACACGTAAGGTGCTTTTTAAGTGAAATTTGTTTACTTTGAAATTCCCACCTCTGACATTTCTTAAATTCAAATTAAATATACATAAATAATACACCAAAATGAAGGTTGTGTTGTATACATGTATATGTAGAACACGATGAACATGTGCAGTCAACTTGACAACAGGCACCAATAGTACCTGGAAGCCTGCTACAGTATTCGTACCATAACTGATAATAAAATAATACTTCATGAGAACAACTCGTGGCCAAATGTGCGTCAGATATCCAAGAACAAAGATACATGTACATGTAGGCATTCAAAACACTTTATAATGCTGGGACAGGACTGCAGTTGAGGAAAGGACAACACCGTCTGCATTTTTTTGACGATGGGCTCATGGCCGACAGACAATGCGCATAGAACGCGACACCAAAACTTTTTTCACCGAAAACACAATCGCGTGCAGTTAAAACCAGAAGTCCTGTCGTGAAATGCGCACAAATAGCACGTCGATCTGCGCGTTAATCTACGCGTTATGACCAAAGTAAGGCTATCAAATTCTGTACATATGGCCAGTTCACAATCAATGTTTCAGCCAATGGACCTCCGGGTAACACGGAGGTCCATTGGCAGAAACATTCCTGTGTTTGCCATGAGTGACCAGGAGAACCTGCCGTGCTTTGGATGCCATTCGATAGGGCAATTGCGCGCAATCTCTACGCGTAATCAAGCCAAGATAAGCGCACAGTTTGTGACAAGACTTCTAGTTTTAACTGTAATTCTAAGATATTCAAACAGCTGTCATGATATCTTGCAAATGATATGGCAACTCTCCATACATGTATATTAATAATGTGTAGTGTGAAGGCGATCTGTCTTTATATGAATTGATTTTAGACTGCATCACTGATCGATACTTTTCGGTTACGATGACCTTTGACCGAAATGGAAAAAAAACGAAAACAAAACGCCGAGAGTTTTGGAATGTTCCCCAAACGAAGCTTCGTCGCTGGGTTTTGAAGATTTCCTAGCTTTGTTCTTGGATATCTGAAGCACACTTGGCCACGAGTTCTCATGAAATATTATTTTATTATCAGCTCTGGTACGAATACGGTAGCAGTCTTCCAGGAACCACTGATGCCTGCGGTCAACTCTGAGTTGACTACATACATGTTTCGTGTTATACATGTATACAACACAACCTTCATTTTGGTGTATAATTTGCGTATATTTAATTTGAATTTAAGGAATATCAGAGGTGAAAATTTCGAAGGAAACAAATTTCTCTTACTGGACGCAGTGGCTACCTCTGTAGAGGGGTACCACTACGTTCAGATCGCTGAACTACAGTTAAAACTAGAAGTCCAGTCACGAACTGTGCGCTTATCTAGGCTTTATTTCGCGTAGAGATTGCGCGCAATTGCCATATCGAATGGCATCCAAAGCACGATAGGTTCTTCTGGTTACTCATGGCAAACACAGGAATGTTTCTGCCAATGGACCTCCGTGTTACCCGAGGGTCCATTGGCTGAAACATTACTTGTGAACAGGCCATATGTACAGAATTTGATAGCCTTACTATGGTCATAGCGCGTAGATTAACGCGCAGATCGACGTGCTATTTGTGCGCATTTCATGACAGGACTTCTAGTTTTAACTGTACATGTAGCACCTAAATCCCGATTGCCTACGTGGAGGCATGATGGCGCTGTGTACTAAGGCATACTGCACGTCGATGGGGCACTTGTCAAGGGGTGTAGCCAGCATTTTTTAAGGGGGTCGCCGACAATGCAACTGAAGGATGAGAATGTCTGGCAAATAAAAAGACTGAAAACTTAACCAGAGGCATGTGTGATCCAAGTGACATAAAACAGGTTAATCGGGTAGCAAGGGATTGTAAATCCCACATCGTCCCTGCACGCCTTCGGTGCGCTAAAACCTTTCATTCATTCAGAGGCCAAGCCTAGGCCAGAGGTCAAGTTGGAGGAGATTATGGGAGGGGATGACCCCCTCCCATAATCTCCTCCAACTTGACCTTTGGCAACCGGTGGTGGTGGGGGGGGGGGATATTCAATATTTGATATCAGCAGTGATCAAAGATTTTGATATCAGCAGTGAATCAAATTCAATGTACAGTTAAAATGAAAGTGTCAATGACACTGTAGCTTGTGTGTTGTTTTTGATGCAAAGGATAATGTTCAATGTTTATGAAAGGATTATGAAATAAGTCAAGAATTGTGATAATTGGGAATATGTTCATTTCTGTTCCCTGTGTGCTATGTTTATGATAAAAATAATATGAGGTGTACACTGTACTAAAGAGCTGAGGGGTGGGTTAATATGACCTCACAGTTAATGTATGTGGCCCTCACAGTTAACGTATATCAACAAAAGTTACCAAGTTACAGTGAAATTATTCCAAAACGAGTCAACCTGTCAAGTTACATTAAAATACCCTCATAAATATGGCCTGTACACTGTGCTAAAGGTTTTCGAGCTTCGGGCCCCTGTAGCCGTCAGTTTCCCAATTGCGTCCAAAGGGGACGATCTCATCTGGACATTATATGAAGTCAATCTACCAAGTTACAATGAAATCCCTTAATAAATATGACCTGTAGACTGTGCTAAAGGTTTTTGGGCTTTGGGCTCGGGCAGCCATCATGGTTGAATGATCGCAACCAAAGGGGACAATCTCATCTGGGCATCATCTGGAGTGATCCTACCAAGGTACAATGAAATCCCCTCATAAATATGACCTGTAGACTGTGCTAAAGGTTTTTGGGCTTTGGGCTCTGGCAGCCATCATGGTTGAATGATCGCAACCAAAAGGGGATATTCTCGTCTGGACACTATTTGGAGTCATCCTACCAAGCTACGAAATCCCTTCATAATTTATTATGACCTGTAGACTGTTCTAAAGGTTTTCGGGCTTTGGGCCCCTTAAGTCGTCACAGTTGCCCAATCGTGTCCAAAAGGGGACGTTCTCATCTAGACATTATATGAACTCAACCTACCAAGTTACAATGAAATCCCTTCATAAATATGACCTATAGACTGTGCTAAAGGTTTTCGGGCTTTGGGCTCGGGCAGCCATCATGGTTGAATGATCGCAACCAAAGGGGACAATCTCATCTGGGCATCATCTGGAGTGATCCTACCAAGGTACAATGAAATCCCCTCATAAATATGACCTGTAGACTGTGCTAAAGGTTTTCGGGCTTCGGGCACCTTTAGCCGTCACAGTAGCCCAATCATGCCCAAAAGGGGACGGTCTCATCTAGACATTGATTATATGCAGTTAACCTACCAAGTTACAATGAAATCCCTTCATAAATATGACCTGTAGACTGTGCTTAAGGTTTTCGGGCTTCGGGCTCGGGCAGCCATCATGGTTGAATGATCGCAACCAAAGGGGACAATCTCATCTGGGCATCATCTGAAGTGATCCTACGAAGTTACAAGGAAATCCCTTCATAAATATGATCTGTAGACTGTGCTCAAGGTTTTTGGGCTTCGAGCACTTGTAGCCATCACAACTGACCAATCACGACCAAAAGGGGATGTCATCATCTAGGCATTATATGGAGTCAACCTAATAGGTTACAATGAAATCCTTCCATAAATATGACCTTTTACCTATACTAAAGGTTTTTGGGATCGGGCACCCATCAAGGCCGAATGATCGCGATCAAAATGGGATGTTCTCATCTAGACATTTTTCGGAGTCATCCTACCAATTTACAATGAAATCCCCTCATAAATATGGCCTGAAGACTGTGCTAAAGGTTTTCGGGCTTCGGGCACTTTTAGCCGTCACAGTTGCCCAATCATGTCCAAAAGGGGACGTTCTCATCTAGACATTATATGAAGTTAACCTACCAAGTTACAATGAAATCCCTTCATAAATATGACCTGTAGACTGTGCTAAAGGTTTTCGGGCTTCGGGCTCGGGCAGCCATCATCGTTGAATGATCGCAACCAAAGGGGCAATCTCATCTGGAGTGATCCTGCGAAGTTAAAATGAAATCCCTTCATAAATATGTCCTGTAGACTGTGCTCAAGGTTTTCGGGCTTCGGGCACCTGTAGCCATCACAGTCGACCAATCACGACCAAAAGGGGATGTCATCATCCAGGCATTATATGGAGTCAACCTAACAGGTTACAATGAAATCCTTCTATAAATATAACCTTTTGCCTATGCTAAAGGTTTTTGGGCTCGGGCACCCATCAAGGCTGAATGATCATGACCAAAATGGGGCGTTCTCGTCTAGACATTATTTGGAGTCATCCTACCAAGTTACAATGAAATCCCCTCATAAATATGACCTGCAGACTGTGCTAAAGGTTTTCGGGCTTCGTGCACCTTTAGCCGTCACAGTAGCCCAATCATGTCCAAAAGGGGACGGTCTCATCTAGACACTGATTATATGAAGTTAACCTACCAAGTTACAATGAAATCCCTTCAAAAATATGACCTGTAGACTGTGCTAAAGGTTTTCGGGCTTCGGGCTCGGGCAGCCATCATGGCTGAATGATTGCAACCATAGGAGACAATCTCATCTGGGCATCATCTGGAGTGATCCTAAGAAGTTACAATGAAATCCCTTCATAAATATGACCTGTAGACTGTGCTCAAGGTTTTTGGGCTTCGGGCACTAGTAGCCATCACAACTGACCAATCACGACCAAAAGGGGATGTCATCATCTAGGCATTACATGGAGTCAACCTAACAGGTTACAATGAAATCCTTCCATACATAGTTAAAACTAGAAGTCCTGTCACGAATAGTGCACTTATGTAGGCTTAATTGCGCGTTGGAATTGCGCGCAATTGCCATATCGAATGGCATCCAAAGCACGGCAGGTTCTCCTGGTTACTCATAGCGAACACATGCAGCGTTTCTGCCAATGGACCTCCGGGTTACCCGGAGGTCCATTGGCTGAAACATTGCTTGTGCACGGGCCATATGTACAAAATTTGATAGCTTTACTTGGGCACTAACGCGCAGATTAACGCGCAAATCAACGTGCTATTTGTGCGCATTTCATGACAGGACTTCTAGTTTTAACTGTATGGCCTTTTGCCTATGCTAAAGGTTTTTGGGCTCGGGCACCCATCAAGGCTGCATGATCGCGATCAAAATGGGACGTTCTCATCTAGACACTATTTGGAGTCATCCTTCCAACTTACAATGAAATCCCTTCATAAATATGACCTCTAGACTGTGCTAAAGGTTTTCGGGCTTTGGGCCCCTGTAGCCGTCACAGGTGCCCAATCATGCCCAAAAGGTGACTTTCTCATCTAGACATTATATGAAGTCAACCCACCAAGTTACAATGAAATTCCTCAATAAATATGACCTGTAGACTGTGCTAAAGGTTTTCGGGTTTTGGGCTCGGGCAGTCGTCACGGTTGGCAGATCATGCCCAAATGGGGAAATTCTCATCTAGACATCATAAGGAGTCATCCTACCAAGTTACAATGAAATCCCTCCACATTAAACATGACCTGCAGACTGTGCTAAAAGTTTTTGGGTTTCGGGCTTGGGCAGCCATCACGGTCGATAGATCATGCCCAAAAGGGGACGTTCTCATCTAGGCATTATACAGAGGCATCCTACCAAGTTACAATGGAATCCCTTCATTAATACGACCTGTAGACTGTGCTAATGGTTTTCGGGTTTTGGGCTCGGGCAGCCATACCGGTTGCCCGATCGCGACCAAAAGGGACGTTCTCATCTAAACATGACCCCAACCTGCATATGAAATTTCGTGAATATCAGACAAGAACTGCGGGGTGTAGCCCGTGCTAAAGGAAAATGTGAACAGACGTCACAGACTCACAGACTAACAGACTTCCGCACGCGTGATGGCAATAGCTTAGTTAAGCTAACTAGAAGTCCTGTCACGAATAGTGCGCTTATCTAGGCTTAATAACGCGTAGGAATTGTGCGCAATTGCCATATCGAATGGCATTCAAAGCACGGCAGGTTCTATAGTTCCTCTTAGCAAACACTGGCAATGTTTCTGTCAATGGACCTCCGAGTTACCCGGAGGTCCATTGGCTGAAACATTGCTTGTGCACAGGCCATACATGTATATATAGAATTGGATAGCCTTACTATGGTCATAACGCGTAGATTAACGCGCAGATCGACGTACTATTTGTGCGCATTTCATGACACGACTTCTAGTTTTAACTGTAGGTATGTATTAGATTGTAGTGGAGAACATCGGTGGTGGACCTTTAGGATTGGGGGGGGGGGGGTCGTACGACACCCATGACCCTCCCTGGCTACACCCTTACTTGTCTTCACTTCAACCAATACTAACCTTGCTTGTGTGCCAATGTGTGGAGACAGAGAGTTCGTTGGGACAGTTGCTCGCTGTTGTCCGTGCTTTGAACTCACTGGGTACTCCACAGGTACTCGGCACAAGTTGGGAAATCGAAAGAAAAATGATATTTGATACCATTTTTGAATCTATGCTGACGAATGGTATCAAATATAACTTTTCTGTCGATTTCCCAGCTTGTGCCGAGTACCTGTGGGGTACTCCGGCTTCCCCCAGCCTTAAAACTGCCAAACACGAGGTGACTGCAGCTGTTGAAAGTGTCGTTAAACCCCAATAAATAAACTGACCGTATATATATCGTCGCCAAAAAGTGCTACCTGCAATGCTTTAGCATTGCAGATGGTTCCTTACTACACTCGAGGGACATTATAAAAGCTTTCGAACGTGCTCCGCCGTATTGTATAGCTTCTTTGAGGATTATCGACCAGCCTCTACCATTATACAGAACAGTCGCCGTGGAGTGGTGGTAATCCACGAGTGGACAGTGACATCCACGCGTGCGTTTACCAGGTAATAACAATCGTCATCAGCAAAATATTTGATAATTATTCCTATAATTGGGTAGTGTATTAGTGTTTGGAATCTAATATTATTGCGGACGTGGAAATACTGCCCACCCGTGGAAAGTGACCAGTCCACGTCGGACGTACTGCATCTGACCCCCCCCCCCCCCCCTCCAGTGGAAAGTGACCAGTCCACGTCGGACGTACTGTATCTGATAGAGCTGTAGGCTAACCGAAACCGAACCGAGGTTTTTAGGGTTTTTTTTAAAAACCAAAACCGAAACCGTCGACATCCCGTAATCTGAGGTTTTTCGTTTTTTATTAAATACTCTCTTACTGCAGAAATTCCCAGAATGTAGCCATCCCAGAGTAGTGAGAGTACCCAGACACTGCCGGTGGCAGTGTCTGGGTACTCTCACTACTCTGGGAATGCTACATTCTGTGAATTTCCGACATTTCAGTTGAGTTGTGTTTGCAGCTTTCCTCAAGTTGCGTGTAGGTGTCAGACCTCGAAAAATGGCCAAGCACAATAAAAGTTCTGTATATTTAGGTAATTATTATATTGGCCTTCCTGATTGTTCATGTATTATAGCTTATTTCGGGCATTCATTGAGTTTCACTCAATTTTACTGCCATTCAGTTATGACTCCGGACATAAGAATGAGATTATTGAATTTTATTTGGCCTCATGAACAAACCGAAAACCGAACCGAACCGAGGTTTTATTCCACCTGAAAAAACAAAACCGAAACCGAACAAGAAATTGAAAAACCTACAGCTCTAGTATCTGATCCCCCCCCCCCCCCCCCCCCCCCCCCCCCTACTGGCATTGGTAAACGTAAAATACGTTCAAAACGAATACACGATAGTTTGTCGGTTGCAGTTCTTGGAACGTTAAGTATTTTCCACTAGTGCACTTCAGACGCGAAGGGCATGTGCCCCCCCCCCCCCCCCCGGTGCTTCCGGTGCCCTTGTAATATAATTTCACGGTGTTGGGGTTCAAATTTGAACTAACCGGCACTGGACCTCTGTGCCGATAAACTTGAATTCTATCGCCTACAGTTAAAACTAGAAGTCTTGTCATGAAATGCGCACAAATAGCACGTTGATATGAGCGTTAGTGTACGCGTTATGACTATAGTAAGGCTATCAAATTCTGTACATATGGCCTGTGCACATGCAATGTTTCAGCCAATGGACCTCCGGGTAACCCGGAGGTCCATTGGCAGAAACATTGCATGTGTTTCCTATGAGTAACCAAGAGAGCCTGCCGTGCTTTGGATGCCATTCGATATGGCAATTGCGCGCAATTCCAACTCGCAATTAATCCTAGATAAGCGCACTATTCGTGACAGGACTTCTACTTTTAACTGTATCAACAACTGAAAATGTCGTCACTACACCACTTACCGTTTATAATTGTCTCAAAGGTAGGGTTATCATCCATTCTACGTGTTGAATTATAACATACAACTGTCACCAGCAGGAATCCGTTCTGAAGTCAAAAGTAAAACACCACAGTACTGTAAATACAAAAATAACGCAGAGAATGAATCTTCGTGTCACAAGTTCATAACCGTAACATGATATGCATCAATTTACCGTGCACTGGAAACGACTGAATTGTCTGTCCGGGTGTATCCTCTATTGTTATATAAACACACGAACTTTATAACTATATGAACGTATATATATACATAGATTAAAACTATAGACCAGCTTCTACTTTTGTAAATTCATTATTTGCATGTCATTTATTGACTCGTTCAGATGAATGTCGTAATAACACTAACAGCCTTCAGTTTCAAGTTGACGGTGTCGAGATTGTTGTTTGAATGAAGTGCAGCCAGAATTCTCGACACCAGATTGCTGAGCGATGGTTTCCCTCATTAGTTTAAAAACCTAACGACCCTGTATTCAATGGTTTGGCTAATGATCTCCGAACGGCAAACACAATACTGTGGCGTTAATGATCGTTGGATTATACCACTAACGGATTTGGGGGTGTACGAAAGATAGACTTATCGAAAATTACCCAAGAACAACAAGCGAACAACTTAATTCCGTGATAAATTGAAATATGCTTATTACAGTTGTGTTCAGATTTTTCGTCTTCATTTTGTGCGGCGTGGATTCTCCAAACACTCGATTTTTTTCTTCGTCGAGTTCAATGCCAATGGTTTTCATTCTAATTCGGCTTATATGTAGTTACGTAATCTAATTTACACAAACTATAATTCATGTACGCTTCATGTCAAATTAAGGTAAGAGAAAGTGAAGCGGAAATTCTCTTTCGCTTTCTTTTTGCAGTTAGAACACTGACGTGCACGTGACAACCACTACTTATTCCCAGTTCCTTCTTCGACATTCGTTATCAACCGATAAAATCGGTTGATAACGAATGTCGAATAAGGAACTGGGAATAAGTAACGGTTCTCACGTCCCCAACACCGGACACGACACACATTTTGAGAAAATTTCACTGAGTGGTTTCTTTAATGACGCTTTCAACAGCCAGGAACCCTTGGACCATATCGTGTCGGACAGTTTTGCAGGTGGGGGAAGTCGGAGTACCCAGGAAGAACCGCAGAGCAGCTACAAACAACTGTCAGACTCTACAACTAACATACACGGTACAAGCAGAGGTGGCAGCGACTGAATGCAATTGCACCACCGGCATGTAGCATGCCGTAGTACACAGCGCAACCGCGTCCCATGTGGACAATCGGGATTACATGTCTTGTCGAAGGACACACCACAGACACCGCTTGTCAAGACAGAACTTTCGACATGATCCACTTGTATAGGTAAGTGCACCATCGACGTACAGTTCGCCTTAGAACATAGTGCCACCGTGCCCCCACGTGGGCAATCGGAATTAAGTTCCTTGCCCAAGGTCACAACGCAGATAAAGACATCGCGGTCAGGTTTGGGCCGTTGAACTTTCGGTTTACAGCCAGCGCAATGCCCTAATCAATAAGCCCCCCCCCCCCCCCCCCCCCCGTGGAATTCTTAAAGAAAATAGGTGACGGGTTATTTTCTGTGTCGACAAAATTTCTAAAAAATGTAACATTTTCCCATTTTTTCCGGGCTTTATACTTCATTCTAAAGTTGGGAGAATCCATTTCGATTCCCACGAAAATGGTTGCGAGAATCTATACCTGCTATGAGTGTCCCAGGATTCCATGAGTCCAAATGGTTGAACCCCTTTTGTATACTGATAACACATATTAACCCTTTACCCAACACAGCTTTTTAATTTTTAAAACATAAAGTAAATTTGATAATATTTTTAAAAATCTACAATATTTACCAATAAAACCTTACAAATATGGATGTCTTTGGAACTGGGCTTTTGAACCGGTTCCAATGACAGCCATTTTTGTACTTTTTTATTGACAAAGTGTCAGGATATTTCAGGTCATGTTAGCCTTCTATTGGTTATTTTGCTGCCGGTATATTAGTTCAAGGGTTAAATTGACTAAACTCTTTTCACGTGAATGTTACCAGAGGTGCAGCGAGAATCTATATGGGTTCTCGCTGGTTTTGTTGCGCGAATGTTTGCGCCAACCGATTCTCTGATTCTCGTCGAAATTTATGCTCTGCTTGCTCCCCAGAATTGTAAAGAATTGTTGATACAAACTGATGGGCTGCAGAATATGACAAATTATTTCTTTATTTCGATGTTTGACAAAATGGAAATAACCGGGACCTATTTTCAAGCAGTTTTTACTAAAATAGCACCTGAAAGAAACTCATTTGTTCAAATTTCAAAGAAAAACAAAATGAACAAGCAATTTTTCTGTTTTTATTCTCAAGTGTTTTTCAAATGGTAGGCGCCAGCTGCATTGGAAATATAGTCAGTGCCGCCGAGAGAAAATACGGGCCCCGGGGGGATCAATTAGATGGTACCACCTGAGCCCCCTTGTTTCAAACACAACTTACCAAGGACCCATGAAAATATTCACCCTTCCCCCGACCGATATCTATTATGACTCAATTGCCTCTCAAAGACTAGATTGGGTTACGCAAGAGAATGGTAAGAAGAGACATATATATATGAATAAACCGAACTTATTGTTCTCGTCACTTTAACTGGCATAATTATGATAAAGCATGTGGACATACTCTAGTGCATACAGATGGTATATTCAGAATAAAAATAACTGCAAGCTTCAGCCGCACGACTGCATCTTTCAGTTATTTTTATCCTCCTTGTCTCTTTTTATAGGGCTTTTCCTCTTACCTAAACCTGTATACAAAGGCGTTGTCATGTGGTAAGGATTCTCAGCATTAAGCGATTTACTGTCATGCTACATATGCTGCATGCATCATAGCAGAATGAATCCGTTGAAACTCTTCAGAGCTCCAAACCAATCAGCATGCATCATGCATGCTGATTGGTTTGGACGCTCAGTTGACCCAGAGTTAAAGAGTTTCAACGGATTTATTCTGCTCTCGGTTCTATATACCTGACAATATGGAACTGTTATAGAACCTAGCTGTCTCGGGTGGCGCGGCTTCGTCCTCGCCCCCCCCCCCCCGGACCGCCGGGCCCCGGGGTTACTACCCCGACCCCCCCCCCCTCTCGACGGCTCTGACTATAGTTGATGAAATTCTATCACCCAACAGGTTAGAAGGCAAAAAACGAATAAGCAACCCGAGAGAGACACAGAGGGTTCAACATGGCAGCACCCTTCAACAAAATAAACGACGGAGCCACGGGTCAATCTGACAACACTTGTTGTGTGTCAGAAACATTACGTATTACCGTGACAATAACGCCGCAAATGGCCACTGCCATGGAATATTATGGAACTTGTGTGATAAGCTGATGCATGTGGTATTTGTAGCTCCCAGCCAAGATCAACCGAAGAAGGACTGAAATTAACACCCCTACTCCTAAAGAGTTGTTCGAGTATTGTTTTTAAAGCTGTATATCTTATTATAGGGATCGCTTCTTTTCCACCTTGTATACATTGTAGTTAGTAACAATTGATTCCAACAAAGGAGATAATACTTACATAATTGGCTTTAAGGGACAACAAGTCTCCAATTAGAAACAAATATCGACTCTCAGAGTTTGCTCGTATGTGAAAGAGCATGCAAAAACACTGTATACAAAGTGTAATATATCAGAAGCAATCTCAATATTACATACATTTGTTTTTAACCCTTTACCCAACGAATCGCCCACATCCGCCCGCGTAATTTGTAAATTCAGCAGCTGAAAAAATATTATTTTTCGAAAAAATTCAACAAAACCATATCATGTGACCCCTCTTTGGAACGAGCTCATCGAGCTCGTTCCAAAGAGGGGTTACATGATATGGTTTTGTTGAAATTGTTTGAAAAAATTAAAAAAATTATATTTAAAATAGTAAATTTTGAAATCGTCTGCATTGGGTAAAGGCTTCAATACAGACGACATTTCAGAAAACATGACATTGCAAAGATAAATAAAACGGAGTAATCCGAAAGTTATCGGAAGTAAACTAACCTCCCGTGATAACATTTCTGAATATAAGTGGTTTCTAATTTTAATTTTCTGCTGTTCGATAAATAACTGCCACGAAAAACAACTGCGCATTATTTTAGCAATAACTGGGCATTATTAGATAGATACTTTGTAACATTCAAATAAATTGCAGTTATGCATACAATAAAACCGTCTGTGCGTTGATCGGCCTGGGCATTATTAGATAGATATTTTGTAACATTCAAATAAATTGCAGTTATGCATACAATAAAACCGTCTGTGCGTTGATCGGCAACGACAATCCGAAATAGATTTCATTGGTGCGTATGCCATAAATAAACCCGCGTGAACACAACCTGCACCTTGTCAATCTGTGGAAGCTAATTTCTATGAATATGGAAAAGGCCATTATACAGAATATTCCGTGAGTGATCGGCCAACCTTTGCGTTGAAAAACTACAGGCTGCCTTCTTTTCAAATGTCCAATACACGCTCGCCTTCAAGTTGATTTATTTAATCGAATTGGATTCTTGCATACGGATGGTATATACATAGAACGACACATGCGTGTGAATGTTTTAATCGATAAGGCACGATTGCTTGCGCGGAAGGATAAAACGAGAGGCCGCACGCCTTCACGTCTATAAAAACAATTATTAGAAGGAAACTCCGCAATTCATTTGACAACTTGTCCCCTGCGTTACAATGTGTAATCTGTGCCAGTAGGCACATAGAACACATTGGAACTCGGGAGGGGGGGGGGGGGGGGGGGGACGAACTATTAACAAAAAGAACACATTTTAACGCCAACCAAATTTACGAGGGGAGCCCTTGAAACCGTGTTTTAGCTATCGATATAGCGATTTAAATTGTAATTGCGGTTCACGATTTGTAGAAAATTCCAGTGAAATTCCCCTTTTATTTAAAATACTCCGGCAATGATTTCCGTTCCGCACATGTGTGCGGTACAGATTTCATTTTCCGCATGGTTTAGTGTTGCTATATATAGACATTACATAGAACAGGCGCGTAATAGGCGTGTAATAAAAACAAAACAAAGGGTAATTTTGCATAACAAATATTGTGGGTTTGTTAAAGGGTCAACTTATTATTTTCTAGGGCTGAAACGGTTGGCTCATTTTCACAACCGACTAACCGGTTATCCGTAGCCATTAATTCACTGAATCTGGGATCAAAACTATAGGAAATGGAAAGCAGTATTCTCAGAAACTATTCCGTAGTGCGTATAGAAACGAACGACAACGTTTGTTTGTTTGTATACATACTACGGAATAGTTTCTGCGGTTACTCAGTCCTCACGGAAATTGCCGATCATTAACGAAGTCTTGAACGCCAAAGTCGATTATTTCTCAATATATACAGCGCTGCTTCGAGGTGTAATCTATCCCAAAGGAGAAGCGGCAGATTTACTACGTTTAAACCGTGGAATAACGATATTTCGGATAACCGGTTGACGTTTCTTTCAAATCGGTTAGGTAGGTAACCGGTTTCAAATCGGTTATTCGGTTAACCATTTCAGTACTATTATATTCAAAAGTGAGGTTTGCTGTCCCGTTAAAGATATCGTCCAACATGTATGGGACAATTAACTGTACAATGAGTTACAAAATTCCCCACTGGCAATATGACCGATACTCGCAAAAAAGAATTCCCGACAAAGTCAAGATAAGCTATTGCCATCACGCGTGCAGAAGTCTGTGAGTCGGTTCACATTTTCCTTTAACACAGCTTACACCCCATAGGTCTTGTCCGATCACTAAATTTCATATGCAGGTTAGAGGTTTAGAGGTCTTGTCTAGATGAGAACGTCCCCTTTTGGTCGCGATCGGTCAAGTGTGTTGGCTGCCTGAGCCCCAAACCCGAAAACCTTCAGCACAGTCTACATGTCGTATTCATGGAGGGATTTCATTGTATCTTGGCAGGATGATTCCTTATAATGTCTAGATGAGAATGTCCCCTTTTGGTTGCGATCGGCCAACTGTGAAGACTACAGGGGGCCGAAGCCCGAAAACCTTTAGTACAGCCTACAGGTTGTATTTTATGAAGGGATTTCATTGTAACTTGGCAGGATGACTCCAGATAATGTCAAGATGAGAAGGCCCCCTTTCGGTCGTGATCGTTCAACCGTGACAGCTGCCCGAGCCCAAAACCCGAAAAACTGTAGTACAGACTACAGGTCGTATTTATAAAGGGATTTCATTGTAACTTGGTAGGATGACTCGGTATAATGCCTAAATGAGGACGTCCCCTTTTGGTTGCGATGGTCAACCGTGATGGCTACACAAGCCCAAAACTCTTCAGCACATTCTGCAGGCTGTATTCATGAAGGGATGTTATTGTAACCTGGTACGATGACCCGATATAATGTCTAGATAAGAACGTCCCCTTTCAGTCGCGATCAGTCGACCCTGACGTCGACGGGCCAGAAGCCCCAAAAGCTTTAGCACAGTCTACAGGTCGTATTTATGAAGGGATTTCATTGTAACTTGGTACGATGTCTCCATATAATGTCTAAATGAGATTTTCCCATTTTGGTCGCAATCTGTCAACCGTGATGGCTGCCAGAGCCCGAAATCCGAAAACCTTTAGCACAGTCTACAGGTCGCGTATTTATGAAGGGATTTCATTATAACCTGGTAGGATGACTCAGTATAATGCTTAGATGGGAATGGCCTATTTTGGCTATCATCGGCCAACCATGATGGCCGTACAAGCCTGTAACCTAGATTTGTTTGGCACAGGCTACATACAGTTCATATTTATGAAATGATTTCATTGTAACATGGAAAGATAACTCGATATGATGTCTAGATTAGATTTTCCTATTTTGGTCACGATCTGCCAGCCGTTACCGCCACCTGGTCGCGCCCTGGATTCATTTAGTACTGTCTACAGGTTCTTTTTATAAAGGTAATTAATTATAACATGGTAAGATAACTTGGAATGATATCTATATGAAACTGTCCTGTTTTGGCCTTGTTCGGTCAACCATGACTGCCGAGCCGTCATGTGACCAAGATTCCTTTAGTAAAGTCTACGAGTTATATTTATGAAGGGATTTTATTGTAAATTGATAGGATGACTCGTTTTGGAATAAATTCACCGTAACTTGGTAACTTTGGTTGACATACATTAACTGTGAGGGCAACATTAACCAACCTCTCAATTCCTTAGTACAGTCTACACCTAACTTATTTTTTATTGAAAACATAGCATACAGGGAACAGAAATTAACGTATTCTCAATTATCACAATTCTTGTCTTATTTCATAATCCTTTCATAAACATTGAACATTAACCTTTTCATCAAACACAACACATAGTCAAGTTAAGCTACAGTGTCATTGACACTTTCATTAACATAGCCTATGACCTCTCACTGGAATGGGCTCGTTCCAATGACGAAGCATAGGCTGAGTTTTTTGGGGCAAATATGGAACGACCACTTAATTACGTCATGTTAGGTAAAAGGTTTTGATAAGCCATTAAGCATGTTTTCGGGAGCGTCGTGGCTCGGCTCAGTGATTAGAGTTTTGAACTTCAAACCGAAAGCTCCACGGTTCGATTCCGACGCGGTAACTGCGTTGTGCTCACATGGGGCCGCGGTGGCGCTGTGTACTAAGTCACGCACTGCTACTAGATGGTTCCCTCCGGGTACTCTGGCTTCTTCCATCCGTAAAACTGTCGGTACGAGATAACCTTGGCTATCGAAAGTGTCGTTAAATCACCGTCACTAAATAAATAAATAAATAAATAAATAAATAAATAAATAAATAAATAAATAAATAAATAAATAAATAGACATGTTATGAGGCTTTGGGGATTTATTGCTTTTTTCTACTGCTGAAAACGATTTAGTATTTTCGTAACTTTTATTTTGTTGTTTTTTTGGAGAGTTTACAGATAATCGTTGTAGTTAAGGAGCAAATGTAGTGGGGGACGTGACAACCGATACTTATTGATCACGAATTTTGAATAAGGAACTGGGGAAAAGTAACGGCTGTCACGCACATAAATATTTGTACTTTTGTTGAATAAGAGGGGACTTGCAAAATAAATTATTGACAAAAGATGCCAGATTGACGCATTTGCGAAATTAGATGAAATTTGCATTGCTTATTTATCTTCAAGAGACTACCTAATTTATATCTTAATGGGGACGTGACAGCAGTTACTTATTCCCAGTTCCTCATTCGACATTCGTAATCAACCGATTTTATCTGTTGATAACGAAAGCCGTTTAAGGAACTGGGAATAAATAACGGTTGTCACCTCCATTATCTTAATAGAAATGCCATCGTTGACCTTTTCGACAATGCTCTTGAAATAATCACTCCAGTACGATGTCATTCAAGGTTATCAATTCGTAGTCAGTACGTTTTGATTTGTACCTCAATTGACTCGGTTCATGGTCACTTGCACTTCTGTTGTCTCCTTGCATCAAAATGTATACCGCAAACGTGTGTATTAATGTATTGTCGCTTATATCTCAATTGCTTCTGGGCATTGTCGTGTGTTCCACAAGTGACTCAGGGTATTGTCAGTAGTACCCCAGGACATCGGTGTTACCTACTATATTAAAACGAGCACTTATAAAGTGCCTCGGTGTTTTGGAATTTCATCACAGTGTTTCGGTATATTGTCACTATTAACTTAAGTACTTCAATATATTGCTATTTTTTTCAAAGAGCAAAAGTCGTCCCCAGAGTTCCAATGTGCTCTCTGTGCCTACTGGCACATAGAACATAGAACACATTGGAACTCAGAGGACGAATTGTATTTGAATTAATGGCTCGAGTGTCTCGGGTTATTGCCCTTTTATCTGAGTACCTCATAGTATTACCACTTTATCTGAGTGTCTTATAGTATTGCCACTTTATCTGAGTGTCTTATAGTATTGCCACTTTATCTGAGTGTCTTATAGTATTGCTACTTTATCCGAGTGTCTTAAAGTATTGCCATTTTATCTGAGTGTCTTATGGTATTGCCACTTTATCTGAGTGTCTTATAGTATTGCCACTTTATCGGAATGTCTTATAGTATTGCCACTGTATCCGAGTATCTTATAGTATTGCCACTTTATCCGAGTGTCTTATAGTATTGCCACTTTATCTGAGTGTCTTATAGTATTGCCACTTTTTCTGAGTGACTTATAAATTGCCATTTTATCTGAGTGTCTTATGGTATTGCCACTTTATCTGAGTGTCATATAGTATTGCCACTTTATCCGAGTGTCTTATAGTATTGCCACTTTATCTGAGTGTCTTATAGTATTGCCACTTTATCTGAGTGTCTTATAGTATTGCCACTTTTTCTGAGTGTCTTATAGTATTGCCACTTTATCTGAGTGTCTTATCGTATTGCCACTTTATCTGAGTGTCATATAGTGTTGCCACTTTACCTGATTGTCTTATAGTATTGCCACTTCATCTGAGGGTCTTATAGTATTGCCACTTTATCTGAATGTCTTATAGTATTGCCACTTTACCCGAGTGTCTTATAGTATTGCCACTTTATCTGAATGTCTTATAGTATTGCCACTTTATCTGAGTGTCTTATAGTATTGCTACTTTATCTGAGTGTCTTATAGTATTGCCACTTTATCTGAGTGGCTTATAGTATTGCCACTTTATCTGAGTGTCTTATAGTATTACCACTTTATCTGAGTGTCTTATAGTATTGCCACTTTATCTGAGTGTCTTATAGTATTGCCACTTTATCTGAGTGTCTTATAGTATTGCCACTTCATCTGAGTGTCTTATAGTATTGCCACTTTATCTGAGTGTCTTATAGTATTACCACTTTTTCTGAGTGTCTTATAGTATTGCCACTTTATCTGAGTGTCTTATAGTATTGCCACTTTATCTGAATATCTTATAGTATTGCCACTTTATCTGAGTGTCTTATAGTATTGCCACTTTATCTGAGTGTCATATAGTATTGCCACTTTATCCAAGTGTCTTATAGTATTGCCACTTTATCTGAGTGTCTTATAGTATTACCACTTAATTGAGTATCTTATAGTATTGCCACTTTATCTGAGTGTCTTATAGTATTGCCACTTTATCCGAGTGTCTTATAGTATTGCCACTTTATCTGAGTGTCTTATAGTATTACCACTTAATTGAGTATCTTATAGTATTGCCACTTTATCTGAGTGTCTTATAGTATTGCCACTTTATCTGAGTGTCTTATAGTATTGCCACTTTATCTGAATGTCTTATAGTATTGCCACTTTACCTGAGTGTCTTATAGTATTACCACTTAATTGAGTATCTTATAGTATTGCCACTTTATCTGAGTGTCTTATAGTATTGCCACTTTATCTGAATGTCTTATAGTATTGCCACTTTATCTGAGTGTCTTATAGTATTGCCACTTTATCTGAGTGTCTTATAGTATTGCCACTTTATCTGAATGTCTTATAGTATTGCCACTTTACCTGCGTGTCTTATAGTATTACCACTTAATTGAGTATCTTATAGTATTGCCACTTTATCTGAGTGTCTTATAGTATTGCCACTTTATCTGAATGTCTTATAGTATTGCCACTTTATCTGAGTGGCTTATAGTATTGCCACTTTTTTTCTGAGTGTCTTATAGTATTGCCACTTTATCTGAATGTCTTATAGTATTGCCACTTTATCTGAGTGTCTTATAGTATTGCCACTTTATCTGAGTGTCTTATAGTATTGCCACTTTATCTGAGTGTCTTATAGTATTGCCACTTTATCTGAGTGTCTTATAGTATTGCCACTTTATCTGAGTGTCTTATAGTATTGCCACTTTATCTGAATGTCTTATAGTATTGCCACTTTACCTGAGTGTCTTATAGTATTACCACTTAATTGAGTATCTTATAGTATTGCCACTTTATCTGAGTGTCTTATAGTATTGCCACTTTATCTGAATGTCTTATAGTATTGCCACTTTATCTGAATGTCTTATAGTATTGCCACTTTATCTGAATGTCTTATAGTATTGCCACTTTATCTGAGTGTCGTATAGTATTGCCACTTTATCTGAATGTCTTATAGTATTGCCACTTTATCTGAATGTCTTATAGTATTGCCACTTTATCTGAGTGTCTTATAGTATTGCCACTTTATCTGAGTGGCTTATAGTATTGCCACTTTTTTCTGAGTGTCTTCTAGTATTGCCACTTTATCTGAATGTCTTATAGTATTGCCACTTTATCTGAGTGTCTTATAGTATTGCCACTTTATCTGAGTGTCTTATAGTATTACCACTTTATCTGAGTGTCTTATAGTATTGCCACTTTATCTGAGTGTCTTATAGTATTGCCACTTTATCTGAATGTCTTATAGTATTGCCACTTTATCTGAGTGTCTTATAGTATTGCCACTTTATCTGAGTGTCTTATAGTATTGCCACTTTATCTGAATGTCTTATAGTATTGCCACTTTACCTGAGTGTCTTATAGTATTACCACTTAATTGAGTATCTTATAGTATTGCCACTTTATCTGAGTGTCTTATAGTATTGCCACTTTATCTGAATGTCTTATAGTATTGCCACTTTATCTGAATGTCTTATAGTATTGCCACTTTATCTGAGTGTCGTATAGTATTGCCATTTTATCTGAATGTCTTATAGTATTGCCACTTTATCTGAATGTCTTATAGTATTGCCACTTTATCTGACTGTCTTATAGTATTGCCACTTTATCTGAGTGGCTTATAGTATTGCCACTTTTTTCTGAGTGTCTTATAGTATTGCCACTTTATCTGAATGTCTTATAGTATTGCCACTTTATCTGAGTGTCTTATAGTATTGCCACTTTATCTGAGTGTCTTATAGTATTACCACTTTATCTGAGTGTCTTATAGTATTGCCACTTTATCTGAGTGTCTTATAGTATTGCCACTTTATCTGAATGTCTTATAGTATTGCCACTTTATCTGAGTGTCTTATAGTATTGCCACTTTATCTGAGTGTCTTATAGTATTGCCACTTTATCTGAATGTCTTATAGTATTGCCACTTTATCTGAGTGTCTTATAGTATTGCCACTTTTCCTGAGCCTCTTTTAGTATTGCCACTTTATCTGAGTGTCGTATAGTATTGCCACTTTATCTGAGTGTCATATAGTATTGCCACTTTATCTGAGTGGCTTATAGTATTGCCACTTTTTTCTGAGTGTCTTATAGTATTGCCACTTTATCTGAATGTCTTATAGTATTGCCACTTTATCTGAGTGTCTTATAGTATTGCCACTTTATCTGAGTGTCTTATAGTATTACCACTTTATCTGAGTGTCTTATAGTATTGCCACTTTATCTGAGTGTCTTATAGTATTGCCACTTTATCTGAGTGTCTTATAGTATTACCACTTTATCTGAGTGTCTTATAGTATTGCCACTTTATCTGAGTGTCTTATAGTATTGCCACTTTATCTGAATGTCTTATAGTATTGCCACTTTATCTGAGTGTATTATAGTCTTGCCACTTTATCTGAATGTCTTATAGTATTACCACTTAATCTGAGTGTCTTATAGTATTGCCATTTTATATGAGTGCCTCAGTGTATTGCCATTTTATATTGAGTGCCTCAGTGTATTGTCACTTGCACCACAAGTACTTCAGTGTATTGCCGTTTTATTAGAATGCCGTGCCTCAGTGAATAGTGATCAGAACCTCAAGTGCCTCTGTGAGGGGTCGTTTTACATGACTGCTTCCGTGTATTCTAACTGGTAACTCTAGTGCTGATGTGTATTGGGCTCCACTACCTTACTACTACTACCCCGGTTGACTCAATGGATTGTCATTCGACAAGAATGCAAAAGTATATCATCACCAGTAACGCAATTGACTTTATGTATTGTCAGACAAATATACAACACCATATCATCACCAGTAACTCAATTGACTCATTGTGTTGTCAGACAAAAATACAACACCATATCATCACCAGTAACTCAATTGACTCAGTAGTATTGTCCGACAAAAATACAACACTATATCATCACCAGTAACTCAATTGACTCAATGTGTTGTCAGACAAAAATACAACACTATATCATCACCAGTAACGCAATTGACTCCATGTATTGTCATACAAAAATACAACACTATATCATCAACAGTAACTCAATTGACACTACGTACTGTCAGATAAAAATACAACACCATATCATCACCGGTAACTCAGTTGGCTCAATGTATTGCCAGACGAAAATACAACAATATATCATCACCAGAAACTCAGTTGACACTACCTATTGTCAGACAAAAATACGACAATATATCATCACCAGTAACTCCACTGACTCTACGTATTGTCAGACAAAACACAACTGTATGTCATCACCAGTAACTCAATTGACTCTATGTATTGTCAGACAAAAATACAACACTATATCATCACCAGTAACTCAAATAACACTACGTATTGTCAGACAAAAATACAACAGTATATCACCAACAGTAACCCAACTGACTCTACGTATTGTCAGACAAAAATACAACAGTATATCATCACCAGTAACTCAATTGACTTTTTGTATTGTCAGACAAAAATACTTCACCATATCATTACCATTAACGCAATTAACTCCATGTATTGTTAGACAAAAATACAACACTATATCATCACCAGTAACTCAATTGACTCAATGTATTGTCAGACAAAAATGCAACACTATATCATCACCAGTAACTCAATTGACACTACTTATTGTCAGATAAAAATACAATACCATATCATCACCAGTAACTCAATTGGCTTCACATACTGTCAGATAAAAATACAACAGTATATCATTACCAGTAACTCAATTGACTCAATGTATTGTCAGACAAAAACACAACACTATATCATCACCAGTAACTCAATTGACACTACGTATTGTCAGACAAAAATACAATACCATATCATCACCAGTAACTCAATTGACTCAATAGTATTGTCAGACAAAAATGCAACAACATATCATCACCAGTAATTCAATTGACTCAATGTATTGTCAGACAAAAATACAACACTATATCATCACCAGTAACTCAATTGGCACTACGTATTGTCAGACAAAATACAACAGAATATCATCACCAGTAACTCAATTGACTTTATGTATTGTCAGAAAAAAATACAACACCACATCATTACCATTAACTCAGATGACTCAAAGTATTATCAGACAAAAATACAACACTATACCATCACCAGTAAATCAAATTCCTACGTGTATTGTCACTAACATTGCGGCTCAGTGTATTCTTATTAATACCACAAGTGTCTCAGGGTATTGTCTCTTGACAAGAGTGCCTCAGTGTATTGTCATCAGTACATCGATGTATTGTCACTAGTATCCCCGATGCCTTGGGTATTGTCATTTTACCAGAGGGTCTCCGTATATTGCCACTAATACCTCAAGTGCGTCAGTGTATTGCCACCAGTAACTCAAGTGTCGCAGTGTATTATTTTCATTTTACCAAAGAGCCTCACATTATTGCCATTTTGTCAGACCGTGTCCGTGTATAGTCGCTAGTAAAGTATATGACTCCGCGTAATGTCATTTTACCAGAGTACACCAGTATATTGTCACTAGTACTTAGAATGCCAATATTTTGCCAGAGTGCCTAGGCGATTTGTGGTTAGGACCTCAAGTGACCTAGCGTATTGCCACTAGTACCAGAAGTGCCTCACGATATTGTAATTTTGCCACAGTGCCTCAACGTATTGTCACTGGTATCTCAAGTGCCCCAATGTATTGTTATTAGTATCACTAGATGCCTCAGTGTATTGTCAGTTCACCAATGGCCATCCGTGTATTGTCACCACTACATCAAGTGTCTCGGGGTATTGTCACTGGTATCTCAAGTGCCTAAATGTGTTGTCATATTGTCACTAGTACATCAAGTGTTTCAGTGTTTTGTCACCGGCACCTCAAGTGTCTCCGTCTATTATCATTTTACCAGAGTGCCTTAGTGTATTGTCATTAGTACCTCAAGTATCTCGGCCTATTATCATTTTACCAGAGTGTCTTAGTGTATTGTCATTAGTACCTCAAATATCTCGGCCTATTATCATTTTACTAGAGTGTCTTAGTGTATTGTCGTTAGTACCTCAAGTATCTCGGCCTATTATCATTTTACCAGAGTGTCTTAGTGTATTGTCATTAGTACCTCAAATATCTCGGCCTATTATCATTTTACTAGAGTGCCTTAGTGTATTGTCATTAGTACCTCAAATATCTCGGCCTATTATCATTTTACCAGAGTGCCTTAGTGTATTGTCATTAGTACCTCAAGTATCTCGGCCTATTATCATTTTACCAGAGTGCCTTAGTGTATTGTCAATAATACCTCAAATATCTCGGCCTATTATCATTTTACCAGAGTGCCTTAGTGTATTGTCATTAGTACCTCAAGTATCTCGGCCTATTATCTTTTTTACTAGAATGCCTTAGTGTATTGTCATTAGTACCTCAAGTATCTCGGCCTATTATCATTTTACCAGAGTGTCTTAGTGTATTGTCATTAGTACCTCAAATATCTCGGCCTATTATCATTTTACTAGAGTGTCTTAGTGTATTGTCGTTAGTACCTCAAGTATCTCGGCCTATTATCATTTTACCAGAGTGTCTTAGTGTATTGTCATTAGTACCTCAAATATCTCGGCCTATTATCATTTTACTAGAGTGCCTTAGTGTATTGTCATTAGTACCTCAAATATCTCGGCCTATTATCATTTTACCAGAGTGCCTTAGTGTATTGTCATTAGTACCTCAAGTATCTTGGCCTATTATCATTTTACCAGAGTGCCTTAGTGTATTGTCAATAATACCTCAAATATCTCGGCCTATTATCATTTTACCAGAGTGCTTTAGTGTATTGTCATTAGTACCTCAAGTATCTCGGCCTATTATCTTTTTTACTAGAATGCCTTAGTGTATTGTCATTAGTACCTCAAGTGTGTCGGCCTCAGTGTATTGCCACTAGTACCTCAGTGCCTCGGTCTATTATCATTTTACCAGAGTGCCTTGGTGCATTGTCATTAGTACCTCAAGTGTCTCGGTCTATTATCATTTTATCAGGGTGCCCTAGTGTATTGTTACTAGTACCTCAAGTGTCTCGGTCTGTTATCATTTTAACAGAGTGCCCAAGTGTATGCGATTAGTACCCCAAGTGTCTCGCTCCGTTATCATTTTACCAGAGTGCCTTTGTGTATTGTCATTAGTACCTGAAGTGTCTCGATCTATTATCATTTTACCAGAGTACCCTAGTGTATTGTCACTAGTACCTCAAGTGTCTCGGTCAATTATCATTTTAGCAGAGTGTCTCAGTGTATTGACACTAGTTTCTCAAGTGCCTTACCATGTTGTTATTTGATCAGAATGCCTAAGCGTATTGACATTTGAACCGAGTGCCTCACTAAGGTATCACTAGTATCCCAACTGTCCCCTTGTATTGTCAATTGTATGACCATTACAACAGTCTATTGTCATATGTAAGTCTAGTGACACATTGTGTTGACAATTGCAAATCTAGTATTGTCGTGTACTGACAATGTGTTGACAATTGTAAATGAACTATAGTCGTATACTGACATCGTGTTGACACTTGTAAATCTAGTATAGCCGTGCACTGACATTGTGTTGACAATTGTAAATCAAGTATAGTCGTGTAATGACATTGTGTTGACAACTGTAAATCTAGTATAGCCGTGTACTGGCATTGTATTGACAATTGTAAATCTAGTATAGCAGTGTACTGACATTGTGTTGACAACTGTAAATCTAGTATAGCCGTGTACTGACATTGTGTTGACAATTGTAAATCTAGTGTAGCAGTGTACTGACATTGTGTTGACAACTGTAAATCTAGTATAGCCGTATACTGACATTGTGTTGACAATTGTAAATCTAGTATAGCCCTGTACTAAAATTGTGTTGACAAATTGTAAATCTAGTATAGCCGTGTACTGACATTGTGTTAACAACTGTAAATCTAGTATAGCAGTGTACTGATATTGTGTTGACAACTGTAAATCTAGTATAGCAGTGTACTGACATTGCGTTAACAACTGTAAATCTAGTATAGCAGTGTACTGACATTGTGTTGACAATTGTAAATCTAGTATAGCCCTGTACTAAAATTGTGTTGACAAATTGTAAATCTAGTATAGCCGTGTACTGACATTGTGTTAACAACTGTACATCTAGTATAGCAGTGTACTGATATTGTGTTGACAACTGTAAATCTAGTATAGCAGTGTACTGACATTGCGTTAACAACTGTAAATCTAGTATAGCAGTGTACTGATATTGTGTTGACAATTGTAAATCTAGTATAACAGTGTACTGACATTGCGTTAACAACTGTAAATCTAGTATAGCAGTGTACTGACATTGTGTTGACAATTGTAAATCTAGTATAGCAGTGTACTGACATTGTGTTGACAATTGTAAATCTAGTATAGCCGTGTACTGACATTGTGTTGACAATTGTAAATCTAGTATAGCCGTGTACTGACATTGTGTTGACAATTGTAAATCTAGTATAGCCGTGTACTGACATTGTGTTAACAACTGTAAATCTAGTATAGCCGTGTACTGACATTGTGTTAACAACTGTAAATCTAGTATAGCCGTGTACTGACATTGCGTTAACAACTGTAAATCTAGTATAGCAGTGTACTGATATTGTGTTGACAATTGTAAATCTAGTATAGCCGTGTACTGACATTGCGTTAACAACTGTAAATCTAGTATAGCAGTGTACTGATATTGTGTTGACAATTGTAAATCTAGTATAGCCGTGTACTGACATTGCGTTAACAACTGTAAATCTAGTATAGCAGTGTACTGATATTGTGTTGACAACTGTAAATCTAGTATAGCCGTGTACTGACATTGCGTTAACAACTGTAAATCTAGTATAGCCGTGTACTGACATTGTGGTGACAATTGTAAATCTAGTATAGCAGTGTACTGACGTTGTGTTGGCAAATGTAAATCTAGTATAGCAGTGTACTGACATTGTGTTGACAACTGTAAATCTAGTATAGCAGTGTACTGGCATTGTGTTAACAACTGTAAGTCTAGTATAGCCGTGTACTGACATTGTGTTGACAATTGTAAATCTAGTATAGCAGTGTACTGATATTGTGTTGACAATTGTAAATCTAGTATAGCAGTGTACTGACGTTGTGTTGGCAAATGTAAATCTAGTATAGCAGTGTACTGACATTGTGTTGACAACTGTAAATCTAGTATAGCAGTGTACTGACATTGTGTTAACAACTGTAAGTCTAGTATAGCCGTGTACTGACATTGTGTTGACAATTGTAAATCTAGTATAGCAGTGTACTGACATTGTGTTGACAATTGTAAGTCTAGTATAGCAGTGTATTGACATTGTGTTAACAACTGTCAATCTAGTTTTGCCGTGTACTGACATTGTGTTAACAACTATAAATCTATAATATTGTTTGCCATTTGTATCTCAAGTACAGCAGAGTTGTAGCATTTGTAGGGGCGCGGTGGCGTTGCGGTAACCGGTTCTCGTCAGATCAACGAAGTTAAGCAACGTCGAGCCCGGTTAATCCTCGGATGGGTGACCGTCTGAGCGATCGATTCGGACTCCCGCGTTGAGTCCTTGGACAAGGCACTTAACCCCGATTGTCCACATGGGGGGGGGGGGGGGCACGATGACGCTGTGTACTGCACGTCGATGGTGCGCATGTCTTCAACCAATCTAACCCTGCCTGTGCTGCAGTGCGGAGTTACGACCTTGGGGAGCTGGCAGCTGCTCGTCGTTGCTCGGTGGTTCTCTCCGAGTACTCCGGCTTCCTCCATCCGTAAAACTGTCACGTTCATGATTAGTCATTGTGCATAAGTATTTGACCTTAAACACCAATAAATAAATAATAATAAATAATAAATAATCTCAAGTGTGATCTGTGTATTCTCATTTTTTAATACATTCATATTCAGCAGTATATTGCTATTTGAGAATTAAATGCTCATGTTTTTTCACGAAGGGACCCTTTGAAATGTATGTCTTCTGCCGACGGAATCATGTCGTGGAAATAAAAGAATAGTTTCATATTTCATTTTCGGCTCAGTCGACTCAATCAACTAATCGGCATGCTTGTCAGCCTTATATACATGTTACATTGTTACACCAGTACTTATCAAGTGACGACCGGGGCCAATTCTATAAAACTTTTACAATTGTATTTTCTAGAATTGTATTTCTAGTTATAACTTAAATGGGTTGAAATGAACCATTAGCATCTTAAAAGATCTGGCAATTTGCCAGTTGGCAAATTGCCATATCTTTTAAAATGCTAATGATTCATTTTAATCAGTTATATTAATAGGTAGAAAAAATAGAATTCTAGAAAATACAATTGTAAAAGTATTGGCTCCGAGAATCCCTCGTTCCACTTTATAAATATTGTTGTAGCAATGTAACATTTGACCTCCGAAGGATATGCACGGTAATTATGAAATCTGGTAAAACAACAATTAATTTCACAAAAATTCTCGCTATTTCAAATTCCGACAGTTAATCGAGTAGTAGTCACTGAAAAAAAGAGTCGGGGCAATTTCGGTGACTAAATATATTCCCATTGAATCGAATATACCCTATAGCAATACGTGCCATACTTCTAGAGATAATTCTGGAGGAATCCAAACTAAATAAAATCTATTTCCGTGATTTTGTGTCATTTTTAGTGAGTTGGTGAAATTGTCGGGTCCATTAAGGGAATTAGATATACCTCCATCCAATACAACGCTTCCACGGACCACACCTCCGTCCCATTGCATGACTTGTAGTTTCATACCAATCTCCTTCCGTCATAGAAACCAAGATGGCAGACTCCATCATGTGTCACCTAACAACATGCGCTGCGCGAGTGACCACCTATCACATTAGTGATGACGTCACAATAAGATAAGACTACTCACGCGAGCTAGCAAGCCAGCCCCCCCCCCCCCCCCCCACACACACACACACACGACGCAACTGGTTACGTGATTATGACGTAACTTCTGGGGTCCTCCACCTGTGTCCCCTAAATCTGCCCGGATCTCTATATCTACGTTTCTTATCAATGTTATTCCGAGTGATTCGATGCAATGTTTCCTGTACTACAACCGACTGTGCACGCAGACATACATACCTAATGTACATACGTGGGTATTCATTCAAACCTCAAGTGCATTCTTATATATACACCAGATGCGTGATTGCATTGTATTTTTTGACCGAGTGGGTGGGCTGGGCTAACATGTATTGTGTCCGCAAATCGATTACGTCCACAAAAGGTGAAACGATTGTGTCCACGGGCTGACCTGTTCATATTATTGGCTTTGGTTTTGACGAACGTAAGCGACTTGGATTTTTGCAGAAGTTATCAACTTGCAGACACAATCGGGTTTTTACGCACGTAATTGGCTCGAAGTTAGCAGCAGACACGAAAGGCTCGTCTTCGAATAAAAGGTTCCGTTCTGCAGTTTCGCACTGTTGCACAGGAGTAAAATTTTAAACACAGGACATATGTTAAAACTAATGCCATGTAAATTGGAGATACATTTTTTTTTGTATCAGATATGATTACACGAAGCTATTTGTTGAACAAGAGAATTTGAAGTAACGTAACTACAAATTGAGACGGAAACATATCATTTTTTCATATTTTAGAAACAGGAGGTGATATGCTCCAGGATTAGGTGTGTGGGGATTGTGTGGACATTCTGCTTTTGCGGATGGTGGGTGGCCGAAAATGACCAGTATCGGCATTTTGTCATGCAATTTTCCAGGTTGAAGCCTTGCGTTTGACAAAACTTATTTCACCCACATTCGGTTGCTTATTTCCACTTAGACAGACAGTGTTCTATGTTTTTAGTTGATTTGGAAAATGTAATACATTTTATGGGTTAGATAACTAAGTTAAAGAACACTCGCATTTGAAGAGAATGTATGGACGAATTTTAAGACCTGATATCTGCCAGCTCTTGAGTTCTCTCTCATAAGACGTATGTCTCGCGTTTCCAGATAAGGTCACACCTTGTCACTAAAATCTTCAATATTCACACTCCACTTTAATACATATCTTGAAAAGTGTATCTTTTGAACTTCAACCAGATTTGAACTTACGACCCAACGAAAAGGAAATCCAAGCATGCATCGAGAACCTATCGCGCCACAACGAGAACCAGTCGCACAAAGAGAACCAATTGCACAACGAGAACCAATCACATAATGATAACTAACCCCGCAACGAGACCCAACCGCATAACGAGAACCAATCACACAATGAGAACCAGTCCGCAACGAGAACCAATCACACAGCGACAAACAATCGCACAACGAGAACCAATCCCGCCAATCGTGCAACCAGAACCAATCACGCAACGAGAACCAATCGTGCAACAAGAACCAATCGCACAATGACAACCAATCACACAATGAGAACCAATCCCGCAACGAGAACCAATCACGCAACGAGAACCAACCGTGCATCGAGAACCCATCGCGCTTCAACGAGAACCAGTCGTGCAACGAGAACCAATCACACAACAAGAACCAATCACATAATGAGAACCAATCCCGCAACAAGAACCAATCGTACAACGACAACCAATCGCACAATGAGAACCAATCCCACAACGAGAACCAATCGTGCAACGAGAGCCAAGCACGCAACGAGCACCAGTCGTGCAACGAGAACCAGTCCCGCAACGAGAACCAATCGTGCAACGAGAACCAATCGCACAATGAAAACCAATCACACAACGAGAATCAATCACACAATCAGAACCAATCACATAACGGGAACCAATCTCACAATGAGAACCAATCACACAATGAGAACCAATCTTACAATCAGAACCAATCACACAATCAGAACCAATCGCACAATCACAACCAATCACACAATCAGAACCAATCACACAATCACAACCAATCACACAATGAGAATCAATCACACAATCAGAACCAATCACACAATGAGAATCAATCACACAATCAGAACCAATCACATAATCAGAGCCAATCACACAATCAGAACCAATCACATAATCAGAACCAATCACAAAATGAGAATCAATCACACAATCAGAACCAATCCCACAAAATCAGAACCAATCACATAATCAGAACCAATCACACAATCAGAACCAATCACACAATCAGAACCAATCACATAATCAGAACCAATCACACAATGAGAATCAATCACACAATCCGAACCACTCACGCAATCAGAACCAATCACACAATCAGAACCAATCACACAATCAGAACCAATCACATAATCAGAACCAAGCACACAATGAGAATCAATCCCACAATCACAACCAACCACACAATCAGAACCAATCACATAATCAGAACCAATCACACAATCAGAACCAATAACACAATCAGAACCAATCACACAATCAGAACCAATCCCGCAACGAGAACCAATCGTGCAACGAGAGCCAAGCACGCAACGAGCACCAATCGTGCAACGAGAACCAATCACACAATCATAACCAATCACACAATGAGAATCAATCACACAATCAGAACCAATCACACAATCAGAACCAATCACACAATCAGAACCAATCACATAACGAGAACCAATCTCACAATGAGAACCAATCACACAATGAGAACCAATCACATAATCAGAACCAATCACACAATCAGAACCAATCACATAACGAGAACCAATCTCACAATCAGAACCAATCACACAATCAGAACCAATCACACAATCAGAACCAATCGCACAACTAGTATCAATCGCGCAACAAGAGCCAATTGCGCAGTGAGATCCAACAGCGCAACGAGACCCAGTCGTGCAACGC
This sequence comes from Pictodentalium vernedei, assembly GCA_031216915.1. Classification (NCBI taxonomy): domain Eukaryota; kingdom Metazoa; phylum Mollusca; class Scaphopoda; order Dentaliida; family Dentaliidae; genus Pictodentalium; species Pictodentalium vernedei. The sequence goes on from CM062291.1 coordinate 465,203,202, forward strand.
GAACCAATCGCAACGAGAACCAATTGCTCAACTAGAACCAATCGCACAACGAGATCCAATCGTGCAACACGAACTAATCGCGCAACAACAACAAACAAAAACGTGTAAGTCGCCATACTGATCAGAGAACAGTTAAAGACGCTTGTTTCAAAAAGCTTACCAGAGCCTTCCTTTCTGGTCTCCTTATTCCGAAAAAAAATCTGTTGCAAGCATGGGACTTCCTCTTTGCCCACCCGTTATGCATTTTCTCTCAACTTGACCGGAAGTCGTGGCCTCTGGACCATGGCTTACACTAATCTCTGTCATAAAGGTGATAGGGACCAGGTGGTTGACCAGTGGCGTTACAAACCGTCTCGGGTCATAAGATGATTCCTATTGAAACCATTTTTAAGGGTCTGTGTAGTTCAGAAGCGGAACTCTTTTACCGAGTGTCTTAAGCACAAGATGATAGCGAGGGGACCATGGGTTCTAAGTGGTGGCGTTCTTGTTATTGGAGAATGGACCATGGTTTCTTTGCGAAAATGTTTAGAAAACCCGAGGCACTAGAATGCAATCGTAGAGTGGTTGAGTGTGAATGCAACCTTACTACTCAAACACCCAGTGACAGAGTACCTGATGTACACCGTCAACGGCATCTAGACTATAGTTGAAGCTTCTGGTTGTGTACGAGTACTGCCAAACTTCAGAATGTGCAACAGAGAAACTACAATGTGGGTGAGCAATTGAAATGACGCCAGGGGAGCGATGGGTAGGGGGGGGGGGGGGGAATACTCGAACTCCTCAGAAAGGGAAGCCGTTGTTTCCACTTGCTTTCTTAAACGTCCATCCACGAGAATATCGGGGCGAAGAGTCATCACGGATGTTCCCACTATTTTAACCCTTTAACCAACGTAACGGTCAAAACCGGCCAGCACTATTCTCAAAAATTGCCAATTAATTTTCATTATATTTTCATTTTTTATCTCAAAAACATAGATTATGACCCCTCTTTGGAACGAGCTCGTTCCAATGAGGGGTCATAACCTGTGTTTTTGAGACAAAAAATGAAAAAAATAGTTATTCAAGAATTGTTTTTGCACGTGTCGTCTGCTTTTCATGTTTGGTAAAGGGTTAAGAGAGGGACGGGATACTTACTAGTCTGATAGTGAACTTAGGAATGACCAATATTTTTCCCGTGGCGGAACTGTTAAACACGTTTGGGACGGGGGATGCACAAACAGTAGAACCCTTTTATTTGGCGAACATTGCTTCCCATATGGGGTACAGACCAATAGTTGAGCACTGCATCATCAAATGGTTTTTCTGCCGCGCAATAATTCCCGTAGGCCTTAGTCAGTTAAAAGACCGGAGAGCCACTACACATTTGAAGAATCAAAATTCGTTCAAATATATTAAGGACCCATATATTTGTCAATTCGTCGACTGAGTGCTAGAATGTCCTATGTCCCCTATGGGACATAGAACATTCTAGCACTCAGGCGACGAATTCGTACTTGTTTTATATATACGAGGAGGTATTGCTGTTCGATATTACGTACCTTCGGGGTAGTGCCAAGGCGAGCAAGTGCTCCTGCTGCCTCTCCCTTCTCGATACGTCCATGTTCGTGTAGGTTTCTATATGATAATTCAATCACTCTCGGGAACTGTACCGCAGTGTATACAAAACTCTTAGAGTAACCAAACATCAACACTGTTTTCCTTTAACTCGATCAATTGAGGTATTCCACCAGTTCTAGTGCCTCGGGATTGTGAAAATTCCATCTCTGGACTCACCAAAATGGGGAGAAATAGAAGAAAAAATCGAATGTATGTTGGACACACCCAAACCCCCTCCTTCCCTAACCCACACAAGCTGACAAGATGTGTTTTAGCTTTACGGCGTCAGTATGCAACTGTTATCAACACAAACAATTAAGTTATATATATTTTAGAAACCTATTGTGAACGTGCAATCAGATAGAGAAATGGATAGCTCCCCTGAGTCTTTGTATAGTTGATTCGCATGAAATTATTTATGCTGTGTACAATAACAGCGCCATTATTGTCAATCATATCCATTAAGCAACTGTCATAAGCACAAACAGTTAGGATACATTTATTGGTGTTATTTTGTCATCAGATAAAATGCATACCCCCCCCCCCCCCACCCCCTCCCCCCCCCCCCAACCACTCTGTACGTATGCACAGTTTATTACCACGAATTTATTTATGCCGAGCACAAAAACAGCACCATTGTTGCCAAACACATCCATTATGATATCTCAAAATCAAATGTCATGAATACGGTTCCAATAATTGCCTAACGTCGTAATTGTTTCGATATATCGATTATCTTGGGTCGTCTTTTATAGATCTCTTGTCAATTAGTCTCATTATATATCCTGGATGTTATTAATATGATCGGAAAAACTATATATTATTGAATTACGGGACGTTACAAATTTCACCTTCAGTAAACATAACATTCATATCGGATCAGAATAACGGACCAAATTACTATCATAATGGCATTCTGTTAACCCATGTCATAACCCCAGCACTTGGTGCGCGCCCTATAGCGACCGAAGGTAAAATAGGTCAAAAGTGGGGTAGGACCATCCACCCAACATTACCATATCACTATCCAATCGAACACAATCATAGAACACGATGTTGATACTGCGGCGTCACTAATGACATCAACTGCAGCCTCCTGCTGACACGGGATTTTCCCAATTTCTCTGTTTCGTTACATACCACTGTCCAAGCTCTCGGGCCACCAGTCTAATACTATTCAGAATTAGATGCCGTTATAAGGTGTTTGTTTACCCACTTTTATTGGAAATTTGCACGCAGATTACCGTTGATGTAATCTGATGTCTTTTTGCTCAAAGATACGCAGATACTCTTTCGTGCTAAAGTTATAGATATGCCAATCAACAAGTATTCAATACGCCTCGAAAGCACCAAGATTTTAACACAATTACAGTACAGTCGCCATAGACTGGTCACTTTCCGCGGATGGACAATATTTGCACGGACGCAATAATATTAGATTCCAAACACTAATTATAGGAATAATCATCAAACATTTAATTAATGAAGCACCGGGTACAACCCGGTGCTTCATTAATTAAAATTTTACTGATGATGATTTTTATTACCTGGTAAACGCGTGCGTGGACATCACTGCCCACGCGTAGATAACAGCCAGTTCACGGCGACTGTACTGCAGTAGAACTACGCGGCGTAATCATACAGCTACGACTGTGGTAAGTCTTCGTTTCAAATAGTTCTTTTATCAAACATTCGTCCACATCAAGTCTCCATTGAGCAAACAGTCTATCACTTATGTTTTGATTCACCCGTGCGGAATATTTCAGTTGATCGCAAAAGCGAACCCGTGGTAATTAGTACTGAAATGGTTAACCGGATAACCGGTTTGAAACCGGTTACCTACCTAACCGATTAAAAAAAAACCTCAACCGGTTATCCGAAATATCGATAGTGATCGGCTTTCCACGATTAAAACGTAGTAAATCTGCCGCTTCTCCTTTGGGATAGATTACACCTCGACGCAGCGCTGTATATATTGAGAAATAATCGTCTTTGGTGTTCAAGACTTCGTTAATGATCGGCAATTTCCGTGAGTTCTTAGTAACCGCAGAAACTATTTCGCAGTATGTATACAAACGAACGTTGTCGAGTACTCGACAACGTTCGTTTGTATACACACTACAGAATAGTTTCTGAGAATACTGCTTTCCAATTCCTATAGTTTTGATCCCAGATTCAGTGAAATAATGGCTACGGTTAACTGGATATTATCCGGTTATAGCTCTCGGTTAGTCGGTTGTGAAAATGAGCCAACCGTTTCAGTCCTACCGTGGTTCGCTTTCCGACCAACTGATATACTGCAGACGATTGATTGATTGATGATTTTATTTTACGGTATACATGTATAATACAGGTGAAAATGTAATACAAGAAATACAGTAAACAGTGTGTAATCAAACAAACCATTATGACATTAGATCAGTAAACATGCGTACCATAAGGAGGTGACATAGCCAGATTGACTGTCTTTCTGTCGCACCCCTTCGTTTCAGTTAAATACCACTTTGTGTCAGACCAATGGTTGGATCATATTCTCACCAAATCTGCGTAAATTGTGTTTAACTTGCAGTATGTGTAGCAGACCTTCGATTGGTGAAGAATACTTCCTCTTTGGGACAGATCTATTACATTCAGTTGGTAGGGAAATTCAGTAACCCAATTCGGAAGCTAGGGACGGGACTCAGAGTTGAAGGAATACGAATCTACTTATAGTTAATATAGGAGTTATAATTGTTTTGATATAAGTAAACTTTACATAACATTAGTTCAGTAACAGACTACAAGGGGGCGCGGTGGCTCAGTTGGTAGAGGTGCAGGCTGCAAGCCGAGAGGTCCTCGGTTCGAATCCCACCTGCGGCAACCGCGTTGTGTCCTTGGGCAAGACACTTCATCTCCATTGCCCGCGTGGGGGCACGATGACGCCGTGTGCTAAGGCGTACTGCACGTCGATGGTGCACCTGTCTTCAAGCAATGCTAACCCTGCTTGTGTGGAGTTGGTATGTTGGGGAGCTGACAGTTGCTAGCCGTTGCTCGGTGGTTCTCTCCGGGTACTCCGGCTTCCTCCACTCGTAAAACTGTCACGGTCACGATTAGCCATTGTGCATAAGTGTGTGACCTTAAACACCAATAAATAAATAAATAAATAACAGACTACAAACTACCCACAGGAAAAAATGAAAAATATACCATAATAGTTGTTAGAAATGTTAGAAATGTTGCTCACTCGAGACTTAACCCTTTACCTAACATGAAAAGCAGACGACACTTGCAAAAAAAAATTATTGAACAACTAATTATTTTCATTTTTTGTCTCAAAAACATAGGTTATGAGCCCTCATTGTAACGAGCTCGACGAGCTCGTTCCAATGAGGGGTCATAATCTATGTTTTAGAGACAAAAAATGAAAAAATAATGAAAATTAATTGGCGATTTTTGAGAATAGGGCTGGCTGGTTTTTGCCGTTTCGTTAGGTAAAGGGATAAATAATATAATTATCGTTAATAATGGTAATAAACAGAGTAATCGCTTGACTGGACAGGTTACGTGAAATAATTCATTCGAGGCAATGAGGGGTCATAACCTATGTTTTTGAGACAAAAAAAAAAATGAAAAAATAATGAAAATTAACTGGCGATTTTTGAAAATAGTGCTGGTCGGTTTTGGTCGTTACGTTGAGTAAAGGGTAAATTTGACCCATTGTTTTGATGACATAACATTAGAAATGAAGACTCATCCACAGTCGTATATACACTGTAAAAAATTACCGTAATTTTACGGTTAACTACTGTCAGATGACTGTCAAATACAATGGTCTCGAGGCCGTAAATTAATTTTAACGGTGTTGCCGTGGAAAAACCCTCGAATTTGATCCAATGAACGTATTTCTCCCGCCACGCCACGCTGTCCAATTACGTCGCACGGTGGTAAAATGGTGAATTGTGGGATCGGCCTTGCCATATGCCACTCTGGAAGTCGCCACATCCAAGAAGGACGCCCGATGCATTTGAAGACGAACAACAGCGTATTACCATCTATTTGTAAGTTTGTGGCCAAGTGAATCATATTCATGGCAGTCTTGGACATGAAAATCAAATAATATCAATTTTTTATGCGTATAATTGTTTCGGTAATTATACAGAATAGCAGACTGTTCGTACTACGTCACCGATATTCGATGGATCTGATGGCTTGTGGCCACGGATCTCCGCTAAGGCCGGCATACCCACATGTTTTTTTATTGGTTCAAGGTGAAATGCGGTTAATGATGGCTGGAATTAAATTATTGTTTTCAGTTGATTAAGGGTCATATGACTGGAACTCTGCCTCCGGTCATTTTGACCGTAATTTTTTTGATGGTAATTTTTACGGGAAAATAAGGCAAATGATGGTTGACATTTGATGCGGTCATATGACCGGCTGCTAGTTTCCATACATATGGCCGTACAAATAACGGCAAACCGTGAAAAAAAATTACGGGAATATACGGCAAATGACAGTTAAAAATTGTTTACGGTTTGCCGCAATGTTTACGGTCATATGCCTGGAAACACTAGCTGCCGGTCATATGACCGTAAAAAATTACGGTAATTTTTTACAGTGTAGCTTTATGATTAGACCGCGTACTTCCACTAATTGTGTTAAAATCTTGGTGTTTTAAAGACGAATTGAAGATTTATTGATTGATATATCTATAACTAAAGTAAGAAGGAATATCTGTATATCTTTGTGAGAACGGAGCTCATTGGATGATCTAGTGAGGGACCTAGGAAGCGACGTCATAGTCATGGAAGGCCATGTGAGCGGCCATGTTGTGATGTCACTTGGTTATTAAGGGGAACTAGAAGCCATCCAATAGTACGGGAGGGTGTCTTGGAGGATGTGTTTGATTTGCCGACTTGGGGTCTCCAAGGAATTCTGCTTTTTTCCATGATTACCCAAATTAATCCGACTATTATCCCAAATCATCAAAATTCACCGAAACGGGCTAGGCGAAACTGCCATCTATGATTTACAAGAGCATAGCACTGAAGTAAAACCATGTTCAGAACTGGTCAGAATGATCAGTTAGGCTAACCACTAAACATAGTGTCATAAAGCTAAAACTGTTCCAACTGGAAGGCCATTCTACGCTACTGGAGTATATTCTGGAACAATTGATTTGGGTTAAGCGATTCTCCGAGTCCGTTTCTGCGATTTTTGATAATTTGGGTAAATGTCGGGTCAAAACCGGACACAGATACTCCAGTGTAATTGAACACATCCCAAGGAGGAACACATTCCCGTACTGTTGGATGCCTTCTAGTAATAATCAAGCGCTATCAAAGATGGCGACCGGGACAGGTAGAAACCAAGGATTCTGGAGAAAATCCCAGGAGCCAAATAAGCAATTGTCGGGTTGTTTGTAGTATTTCGATGTACTCAAATTCAATCGAACACACCTCAGAACCATAACAGAACACACCACCGACTGACTAGAGAACTTTCAGTTACAGTTAAAACTAGAAGTCCTGTCACGAACTGTGCGCTTATCTAGGCTTAATTACGCGTTGGAATTGCGCGCAAATGCCCGGTGGAATAACATCCGAAGCACAGCAGATTCTCCTGGTTACTTATAGCAAACACAGGAAAGTTTCTGCCAATGGACTTCCGGGTTACCCGGAGGTCCATTGGCTGGAACACTGCTTGTGAACAGGCCATATGTACAGAATTTGATTGCCTTACTATGGTCATAACGCGTACATTAACGCGCAGATCGACGTGCTATTTGTGCGCATTTCATGGCAGGACTTCTAGTTTTAACTGTATATTCTAAAATCAGTTAGGTTAAAAATCAACCCATATTAACTGCGCTGAGAGAATATGAACCCAATTGAGTTCATATTCATTCAACTGAGTTGGTTTGGATTAATTTTTAACACAACTGATTTTAGAGTGTACATATCAACAGGCCACCATAGAAACCAAGATGGCGGCCCCAAGTATACAAAATGGACGACGGAAACAAATTTCATCCTCACAACACGCGCCGAAAAGGCGCACTGACACCGCGTATCACAGGGTAATGACATCACAACATAGCCGCTCACGTGGGCTACCATGACAACCCAGCATGACATCACTGGGCCAGGTGACTATGACTTCACTTCCCATGTTCCCACTCTACGTCCCCCAATGCGTCCCGTTCGGATACATGTCCTATTCCTACAATATATTCTCACTTCGGGTCTGTTGTAATTGAAGTGCGTGTCTGTCAGTTCGTTCACTTGATATCTACGTTATTGTACAAGCTGTTAATTTCTGGCTTCATCTTCTCGAACTCAATCCAGGTAATTTGGCTAAAAAATGTCTGGTAGAATCCAGGACTGGTCAGGGCTCCCTTTGAAGTGTGCGCATGCGAGCTATACTATAGCTCATATAGGGTTTATACATGTGTGGGAAAACCAATCCACACTCAACTGTAGGGGTCTCTGTGGTGTGGAGGATGAAACGCATTTCCTCCTGCAGTGTAAAGAGTACGCCCCTCTGCGAATAGCACTTTTCGAACGAATAAGAGACATTTGTGGCAATGACTACTCAAACCTACCACCAGAAGCATACATGACTCACTTCATCTAAACACTCGATTGCGAAACCTGCGATAATCAGATTTATCAATGAGGCGTTTGACTGTCTGTAACTGTTAGTACAACGACCCATTGCCTGATCCGCTCTATTTGTTAGTTGGGCCTATATATCCTAGAAGTATCACATTGTTCAATATATGCTTTTGTTATTTTTGATTTCATATGATGTGCGTTTTGTTTTTTCGTTTCTCTGTCTAACAGTATTTTGATACACTTTTTGTTTTCTGTCATTCATCTTTGTTGATGTTGAGACAATAAATATTTTATCTTATCTTATCCCTCGGTTCGAATCACACCTGCGGCAACCGCGTCGTGTCCTTGGGCAAGACACTTCACCCCCATTGTCCACGTGGGGGCACGGTGGCGCAGTGTACTAAGGCGTACTGCACGTCGATGGTGCACATGTCTTCAACAAATGCTAACCCTGCTTGTGTGGAGTTAGTATGTTGGGGAGCTGACAGTTGCTCGCCGTTGCTCGGTGGTTCTCTCCGGGTACTCCGGCTTCCTCCACCCGTAAAACTGTCGTGGTCATGATTTGCCATTGTGCAGAAAAATGTGACCTTAAACACCAATAAATAATAAATAATCTTATCTTATCTAGATCAGAAAACACTCCGAGACCTCCTCCACCAACCCACCCCATTCGGGATGGGTTGGTGGAGGGTTATCCCGGGGAAATATAATAATCTTTCTAATTTTCATTTTCGTCAAAAAACTTTAAAACACTTTGAATCCATCTGATGCGATTAACCCTATACCTAACATGAAAAGCAGACGACAATTGCAAAAAAAAAATTCTTGAATAACTATTTTTTTTCATTTTTTGTCTCAAGAATAAAGGTTATGACCCCTCATTGGAACGAGCTCGTTCCAACGAGGGATCATAACCTATGTTGTTGAGACAAAAAATGAAAAAATAATGAAAATTAATTGGCGATTTTTGAGAATCGGCTGGCCGGTTATTGCCGTTACGTTGGGTAAAGGGTTGAGATGAACGTGTTTCTTGGGCAGGTACGACCCGACATAAGACACTGCTCGGCCCGATGACCGTGTACGACGGCGCAAAGAAGTTGGGTATTGAGTGCCATTTCCACCCGCCCCTCGCCCAAAACAACAGAGTCTACGGCCCTGATGATTATGTATGTTTGAAAGCAGGTATGTAGCGAATGGTGTTTGGGGTTCAGTGAGCATGTACTTTCTTTCGGACCTAAATCTAATACTTGGATCTATGCCAGCCGCACAGTCGGTCATACAAATGGGCGGCTGTGATACCCGATTCTGGCAAATTGGGAGGCACGCAAAACCACCAGGGACGCCAGAAGCATTGGGGATGAGTGGGCAGCTGCCCTCCCTGCTTTCGGACCACGGGCGGCGAGAGGGGGCAGACAACGCCCTTTACAGGTTCCACTCAATTTTTTTCAATGATTTATTTTCGAAGTAAAGCTAAAATACATCCCAAATCGGTTCTGGGAGCTTTCATAATTCAGTGGGGGAGTTTGGGAGGAGGTGACCTCCTCTTAACCCCCCCCCCCCCCCCACCCCCCACTGAATTTTGAAAGCTCCCAGAACCGATTTGGGATGTATTTCAGCTTTACACCCCCTCCTAAAACTCCGCCATCTCGGGTAGCGGAGCTGCTAGTGCGAGTAAATGCCCTTTTTCCTAGGTCTGAACCCCCCCCCCCCCCCCCCGCCCTGAAGTGCGTCCTGCGTCCCTGATGACGACGATGTAGAATGGCACATTTTAATTAAATAAAAAACTGCGTCACATCTACAATTTGTATATTTTATTTATCCACCATTAAATTTTTACGAAGACTTGAGTTTTTTTTTTTAACTAGAATTCCGATGGACTAATATTCCAACTGCATCATCCCGGCACGCCTTCACGAAGGTCTTGAATAGAATAGACCTTTATTGCAATAAATCACACGCACTGGGGCAGATTGCATGTATAATAATACAAGGATAATGAAGAATAATTAAGAACACTTGATACAGCATCATCAGCAATAGAATATCATGTCATGCCGCAATAAAGTCCTTTTATAATATAATGAGAAATATATAGTGATATTTTGAACACGTGTATGTACACATACACACATATGCACACACGCACACACCTACATCCACACACATCCTTCACACACACAAACATCCTCACACCCCCACACACGTACACAATCACCCTCACACACACACTCACATACATGTGAGTGTAAGGGTAAATGCGTGTGTGCGCGCGCGTGTGCGTGTGTATGTGTTAGCGTGTACATGTGCTTATGATTATATATATATATATATAATTGATTTCTTCGCTGTGTGCATCCTTGTCACATTCTTAAGCGTTTCTTCGTTGGAGCTCAATTTCCCGGTGTTTCGCCTTCCCATAGCATGCAGAATCGTCGGATCATGTTACAGATAGGATTGCATAACCAGAGGATGTTATTTTGCATGATGAATTTGAACATTATTGACTCATCGTCATTTTTCAAGTGACCAATTTCATTTGTTACCTGGGGCCAATACTATAAGACTTCTACAATTGTATTTTCTAGAATTATATTTTCTAGTTATGACTTTAAATGGGTTGAAATGAACCATTAGCATTTTCAAAAATGTGGCAATTTGCCAGCTGGCAAATTGCCATATCTTTTAAAATGCTAATGATTCATTTTAGTCAGTTATATTAATAGGCAGAAAATACAATTCCAGAAAATACAATTGTATAAGTTTTATAGTTTGGGCTCCATGTAGAAGAGTTTCTCCCCTAATTGACAAAAGTGATCACACTCCATAATGAAATGATATTCATTCTCAGTTGCCTCCGAACCACACTTTTGGCATTTTCGTTCATTAACCGGAATCGGGTAGTTGGAATATTTTTTCAGTCGGGACTTGAAGCTTAGCAGTCGGGATAGTACAAAAGGGATGAACGGTTGTTGTGTTTTTGAGGGATCGTCGAGCTAATGTCTCGATTCGTTTATTCACCCATTCGATATATTTAATTGGATTTATTGGTTGAAATCATGGATTCTCATGTGACTGGAAACTTGAGTCGAGTTTTGCAAGCAATTACACGGGGCATTATTGGTAATTGAAGCATTATCGCTTCTGGCATTCGCAAACCGCAGAGCAAATACTCGCTTGGCGAAATTCGATATTACATTGTGGAATTTATCATAACTTTCTCATAATTACGACCAATTATATTAATTTATATTACAGCAAATAAAAAAGGCTGATCAATTCTATCTCACAATATCGACAATTGATGTTTGCATCTTATTTCATAATTTACAAGATAATACAGTTGCACAAAGAATAAACTGAAAACTATCTTCAAAATGATCTAGTTTTTTCCCCACCTATAGGACGTGTGTAAGGGGGCGCGGTGGCGTTGCGGTAACCGGTTCTAGTCAGATTACCGAAGTTAAGCAACGTCGAGCCCGGTTAGACCTCGGATGGGTGACCGTCCGCGTTGTGTCCTTGGGCAAGACACTTAACCCCGATTGTCCACATCGGCACGATGACGCTTTGTACTAAGGCGCTCTGCCCGTCGATGGTACGCATGTCTTCAACCAATCTAACCCTGCCTGTGCTACAGTGCGGAGTTACGGTGTTGGGGGAGCTGGCAGCTGCTCGTTGTTGCTCGGTGGTTCTCTCCGGGTATTCCGGCTTCCTGCACCCGTAAAACTGTCACGGTCATGATTTTCCATTGTGGATAAGTATGTGACCTTAAACACCAATAAATAAATAAATAGGACGTGTGTATCGTCGTCAGTAACTAAGATATCAGTGAAAACAACCGACTCTTGTTATCAAATATCAGGAGAAAGAAGACTTCTATGTTTAACCCGTTACCCAACGCAGACGATTTCAAAATTTATTATTTTAAATACAATTTTTTAAATTTTTTTCAAAAGATTTCAACAAAACCATATCACGTGACACCTCTTTGGTACGAGCTCGACGAGCTCGTTCCAAAGAGGGGGTCACATGATATGGTTTTGTTGAAATTTTTCGAAAAATAATATATTTTCAGCTGCTAAATTTGCATATTACGCGGGCGGATGCGAGCGATTCGTTGTGAAAGGGTTAATTATAATAAAAGCACTGTTCAGATAGATAAGATAAGATAATATATTTATTGTCTCAACATCAACAAAGATGTATGACAGAAAACAAAAAGGTGTAACAAAATACAGTTAGACAGAGAAACAAAAAAACAAAACGCACATCATATGAAATGAAAAATAACAACAGCATATATTAAACAATTTTATACTTCTAGGATATATGGGCCCAACTAACAAATAGAGCGGATCAGGCAATGGGTCGTTTTACTAACAGTTTCCTACAGTCAAACGCCGCATTGATAAATCTGATCACTTCAGGTGTAGTTTCATAATCGAGTGTTCATGATTCCTTTGCAAAATGAAATTGTATGTCTATTGGTTCAGAAGGAAAGTAATGTAACTGGATATTTCGAGTAACTCCAGAGCAGCTCTAAATCTGGAGGATGCGGTCTTCAGAATCACCAAGATTTCATGCGAAAATTGTGTTTTGCATGAATATCATGTAGGGGTGAGGAGGGAGAAAGATACTGTGAGAGAGAGAGGGGGATAGAGAGAGAGAGAGAGAGAGAGAGAGAGAGAGAGAGAGAGAGAGAGAGAGAGAGAGAGAGAGAGGGGGGGGGGCGAGAGGGGTGGAGACAAAGGGCACCGAGCTGTATAGATACACATATATAAATCCCACGCAGTGTGGAGAAGTGTGTCTGACAGGGACTTCGTCGGGCATTCGTCGGGCAAGTATTGGAAATTGTACTATAAACGACTGACCAGAAATATGACACAGTTGACTGAGGTTGCCCTGATGGATAATTGCCGCATATATGATGATACGTCCCATTGCTGTGTCAGATTTTATTTTGGCTATGCCCAAACAGCCAGGGAGCTCACTATCATTGTATCTATGTTTTCTCAACTGAGCATAAAATAGGTCACCTCGGAAGCATTTAGGGCCTATGTAAAAAGAGGATATCAAAATGCGATCACTCGATTCCTCACCGTGTTGACTAGTCCAAACTTGGCATCACGGGGAGTTATATAATTGTTAGGGTTGCTCGCTCTACATGGCCTAGTTTGGACTTCACGTAGGCATACCTACATAACACAAAGTCTCTCTCTCATGTTGGCATACCGACATAACACATGCCTCTCTCTCTCTCTCTCTCTCTCTCTCTCTCTCTCTCTCTCTCTCTCTCTATCTCTCTCTCTCTCTCTCTCTCTCTCGTTTAGAAAAATGCATGTCCTCAAGCTACAGTCGGAATTTCACGATATAATATTAACCCTTTACCTAAAGAATCGGCCGCAACCGCCCGCGTAATTGCAAATTCAGCAGTTGAAAAAATATTCATTTTCAGAAAATTACTTAACAACTATATCATGTGACACCTCATTGGAACGAGCTCGTCGAGCTCGTTCCAACGAGGGATCACAGGATATGGTTTTGTTAAAATATTTTGAAAATTTTGAAAAAATAATATTTAAAATCATAAATTTTGATATCGTCTGCGTTGGGTAAAGGGTTAATAACTTAATATCTGTTGGACAATTTCATCTAGTCGTCGGGAAAGAATTTGTTATACTCTTTCCAATTTTCTGGCAAGTTAGGGCCATAGCTACAGGACCCACCTAAATTTACCATTTACTACGAGTGTTTCTTTTTCCTGCATACCCACACCTGATCCCTGTGGTAGAAATGAAGATTCATCAACAGTCGTTGTTTTGAGATTAGACCGCCTAGTTCTACTAATTATGTTAAAATCTTGGTGTTTTCAACGCCAATTAAGGACTTATTGATTAGCATTTCTATAACTATAGCAAGAAAGAATATATGTATATCTTTGCGAGACCTAGTGGGGGACATGAGAAGTGACGTAATAGTCAAGTGACCCAGTGACATCAGGTTTGGTTTGTCATGGTAGCCCACTTGAGCGGCCATGTTGTGATGGCACTTGATTTTTATGGAACTAGAAGACATCCAACTGTACGGGAGCGTGTCCTGGAGGGGTGGTGTCTTCGATTGCCGACTCCTGGTCTCCAACAATTCTTGTTTTTCCTATCATTACCCAAATAGCCCCAACGATTATCCCATATCATCAAAAATCACCGAAACGGACTCGGCGAAGCCGCCATCTACGGTTTATAAGAGTACAAAACTAAAGTAAAACCACGTTCAGAACTGGTGAGAATAGACCATTAAAGCTAAAAATAGTATCAAAAAGCTAAAAGTGGAAGGCTCTTCTACGCTACTGGCGTATATTCTGGAACAATCGAGTAGGGTTAGGCAGACCAAAATCAAACAATACAATAGATAACACATGTCCAGGAATGGAAGAAATAAGGCCTGGGGTAGGCAGAAAACAAGACTCCAATCGAATGGAACGCACCTTTTGGAGACCTCTTGATCCCATAGTACTACGTGCTCCTCTTATAAACCCTAGATGTCGATTCGCCGAGTCCGTTTCTGTGATTTTTGATGATTTGGGTAACTGTAGGGTCAATTTGGGTAATTATAAGGAAAAAAACTAGGATTTATTGAAGAAACCGAGCCGGCAAAGATATTCCAATTTAATCGAACTACTGCTGGATACCCTCTAGTTCCATAATTACCATGTGCCACCAAAGATGGCGGTCTGGATCGGGAAAATCCAAGAAATCTGGGGGAACAGTTGTCGGGTTGTTTATGGTAATTCGATGTACTCAAGTTCAATCAAACACCATCTCAGAACACACCACCATCCGATTACAGAACTTTCAGCTGCACTCTAAAATCTTGAAAACTGCTAGTTCTTTTATACATATATAACCAGCTATTGGATACACAAATATATGTACTTATAAGAGCCAGAGGCGTAGTCGGGTAGGCAGGGGTGGGGACTGGAGCTGAGGAAAGGGGCACATATCCCACCCCCAAATTTAAGTCATGACCCCCCCCCCCCCCATGTTAACCCATATAGGTGACATCAGAAAGTTTAATATCTAGCAATTTCCTTGAGTCTGAGTCCGTTTGTGTCCATAATTTATAAGTTGTGAAAGGCATTAATAATTAGGCCACATTGTGGCCTAATTATTGATGACTTTCACAACCCACAAATTAAGGACACAAACGGACTCAAAGTCAAGGAAACTGCGGGGTTTTTTTGTCTTTGCTGAATTTGGCGGAGACTCAAAAACGTTGATTTTGTCTTGTTGAAAATCGTTGTTGTCACATCTTCAAAACATAGCGGCGAAAACAGTTGGTAAATTACGCAATGACCGACATGTGAGCAATGGTTCACAGGAGACTTGACTTCATACTTACAGGAAACATTCGTCGCAACTGAAAATTTTGCAAATAGCCATAAATCTGTTCGACATTGTGACCAAAAAAGATAATTTACGGGGACTGTAGATTCATTCAAATTCTACAAAGATTCTCTTGGCAAATTCAAACCTTCCAGTTTCCTCCGTCGATACACACGTATTTATCTTTCTTTATCTTATCACAAACATAATTATAAAACTGTCTAGCAGTGATCGGAGACTCACAAGTCTTTGAACCAACAGATAAGCAAACAGCCCTGGATACGTTTGGTGCCATTAAATTAATTGTGTCCCACCTACTGTTGAACACTTTCTTAATCAAGAACCCAGAAAGATAACGAAGAAACTGTATGGAACCAAAGGTTTCATCAGAACCTGCCTAGAACACGTACTTCTTTTGTAGAACCTGGATCTACTCCTGGGTCCATATGGAACCCCAAATAACCCAAATTTCTAAGAGTGTATATGGGGTAAAAATGATGTGTACTGTTGGAAAATGGGCAGTTTCAGTGGTAATCTTGAGGAGAGACACTCAGTGACGGTACGATGCGAACGGATGGAAAGTGGACAGTTTCAATGTTAATCCTAAGGGTAGATATTCCGGCGGTGACGATACGATGCATATAAATGGAAAATGAGCAGTTTCAGTGCTAGTCCTAAGGGGAGATACTTAGACAGTGGAGGTACGATGTGTATAGATGGAAGATGGAAAGTGAAGAGTTTAAATGTTAATCCTAAGGGGAGACACTCGGACAGTGACGGTACGATGTGTACAGATGGAAAGTGAACAGTTTAAATGTTAATCCAAAGGGGAGACACTCAGACAGTGACGGTACGATGTGTACATATGAAAAGTGAACAGTTTCAATGTTAATCCTAAGGGGAGACACTCAGACAGTGACGGTACGATGTGTACAGATGAAAAGTGAACAGTTTCAATGCTAATCCTAAGAGGAGACACCAGACAGTGGCTGTAAGATGTGTACATATGGTCCCCTGAGTTCCAATGTGTTCTATGTGCCTACTGGCACATAGAACACATTGGAACTCAGGAGACGAATTATGGCAAGCGGACTAAAAGTTTCGGCCAGTTCGCGGTCACGATCCGGCCAAAACTTTCAGTTCGCTTTTTTGATCATAGCAGCTATATTTCATTAGTCTTGGCTAGAACGCGCTGTTATTATTACACTGTAAAAAATCCCGGTAGTTTTATACTTTTAATGTGTTTTAGGTTAAACGTCGCCGTCTATATATAAACGGGGGTGTCCGTTTATTCTTGTCTCACTGATAAACGGCAGCGTTTAACTGATAAAACGGACGACGTGTTTTTAAAACATGACAGGGATACAATATTGAATAATCACTACATACATGTAATTAGACATATTATGT
This sequence comes from Pictodentalium vernedei, assembly GCA_031216915.1. Lineage (NCBI taxonomy): Eukaryota > Metazoa > Mollusca > Scaphopoda > Dentaliida > Dentaliidae > Pictodentalium > Pictodentalium vernedei. The sequence goes on from CM062291.1 coordinate 465,220,183, forward strand.
AGCTCAGACGCGGTTGCCTGGTGGTGGTGGTGGTGGTGGTGGTGGTGGGGGGGGGGGGGTATGGGAAAGGTTTTAGTTAACAACACTGAGGAATGTTGCGCACTGTTCAGAAGAGTTTAACCAGGACTTATATCTTTATATGATGCAGTAAGCCTATATCAAAGATTCAACAATGACGTCCTTCTCTTCTATCTCAACAAGGGACTATCTTTTCGCCCCACCCCACCCCATACCCTTTGTAGGCTAGCCATCCATTCCGCCATGGGTCGTTCAACGCAACATCCATCGAAAGCCTGTGACACCTTTGAACATCACCACCAGCACCTCGCCCTTCACCTCCCACCGTGGCATTCAAATCCAACTCATTAAATTGATTACCTAGACTTACGTCCGAGTACACCGGCTCCCTCCACTCGTAAAAATGCTCTTCTCGAGGTAACCCTCGCTGTAGAAAGTGAAGTTAAATCCCAATAAATAATAAATAAAAAATAAATAAATAAATAAATAAATAAATAAATAAATAAATAAATAAATAAATAAATGAATATTTAGCTATGAAAACATAAATGTGTGGAATACACGCAGCAAAGACGACACTCCGTCGCCTGGGTGCTAGAATGTCCTATGTCCCCCAATGGGGGACATAGGACATTCTAGCACTCAGACGACGACACGCCAGCACCAAATAATCTGAACATTTCACATTAAACATTGCCGTTTTTTCTCCTTGCACAACTATAAACGGCACCATTTTTCGTTTAGGTTACAATACAGCGTTTTCGTGCAAACAGCACCTCTAGTGGTTTACAACCTTTAATGGAGGATAAAAGTTCCTGGAATTACCCGATTGGTGGAAAATGCTTGTAAGTGTGAATAAATTTTTTAAAGTGCATGTTTTAGAAAAGATATAAAATATTGGTGACTATTGTCTTCTGAAATGTGTGGGAGAAGATTAAAATTGGGTGGGGGTAGGTAAAAATATGTCTATTTCATTCAGTGCGAAACTGGCCGGGAGTACATAAAGGCAAAATTCATATGGCAACCTATATTTTTTTTCAGTATATTGTTTTCATGAGATGATAAACTAAATGGATAGATGGTTGTTTTTGCCCAAATCAGCTTGATGAGATGGGGAGAGGAGGAAAGATTAGTACTGTCGTCAATGGAAAAAAAACACGGTATTGTAACCTAAAGTGGATTCCTTGTCAAGCGATGACCCAGAATGACCTGGAATAATTCTGCAAGCGTACGATAACTGGTATCTTCCTTCTCTTGTGTTATCCAGTTGCATTCCAGCGGATGTGAAGAACCACGCTCATTTTCTTCTGCGCCGACTCCTGGCAATTCACCGCTTGTTTCGGAAACTTATTTGTATTTACAAAGTTGTCAGCCTTCTTTTTTATTGACAATAACTATTTCTGGTATGTTCCCGACATTGACCGTCTATTTACATGTGTATATCAATCAATCGTTTATGTATGGTCGAGATTATTATCACATTTGTTAACCTGCTATTTTATTTTTATTAACTTGCCAATGCCGCGATCGAGAAGTCCGTTGTTCAATTTCGTGTGTTTTGTGAATTTAAGATCATGTCAGATACATGTACAGGTTATTTGTTCTCAGTATACCTACTCGAAGTTTTAAAATTCTTTTTGACCTCAGCTGAACTGAGCCATATTTGAAAATTAGATCTTGTGGTAGTAATCGCAACATGCCCGATTATTTTAAGAGGCCGCGTGCATGCCTCCGTATTGAATATCTGAAAGCCTGTCCACTTAGCGACGGCACCGTACGTACACATCAGGAGACAATACTATAAAACTTTTACAACTGTATTTGCTACAATTGTATTTTCCTGTTATGAGTTTAAATGGCCTGTAATTAACCATTAGCATTTTCAAGATGTGGCAATTTGCCAGTTGGCAAATTCCCGTATCTTTTAAAACGCTAATGATTCATTTTGGTCAGCTAAATTAAAAGGTAGAAAATACATTTCCTGAAAACACAATTGTAAAAGTTTTATGTCTGGTTAGCTGGAGTTTTCAAATCATAATCTACCTAGATGGACGTACAATGTTGTTTACAAAGATTGTCCACAAAAAATGAATATTTATATTGGCTATTTTAGACAAGTGCGCACGTAACCAGGGTGCAGAGGGTATCACAGAGGGCACTCGACTCTGGGTGTGAGTTAAGACCGAAGATTTACAACGAATCGTAAGTAGTAATGTGACACTCAATGGTACTGACATTATTTATATAATATATATATATATAAAGAATTACAACTAACCCCACCAATTATATAGCATCTTTGTTTTCTGATTATCACCCTTAATTCAAAGTTATTTTTTTGAGGTATGGCCTTCACCTGCCTTCCTATATTTAAGGAGAATTTGTGATAGGAGATAATCTGATAATATTATATTGTTAACTTTAACCCTTTACCCAACAAATTTTATTTCTTTAAATATGATTTTTTTCAAATTTTTCAAAAAAGTTCAACAAAACCATATCAGGTGAAACCCTCGTTGGAACGAGCTCGACGAGCTCGTTCCAACGAGGGGTTACATGATATGGTTTTGTTGGAATTTTTTGAAAAATAATATTTTTTCAACTGCTGAATTTGCATATTACGCGGGCGGATGCGGGCGATTCGTTGGGTAAAGTGTTAAAGGAATTAAAATCGATTGGAATGACATGAGAATTCTGAATACATTGGACATTTCTATTCCGAGTTTAACAGAAATATATTCATGAAGTTACAGACGGAAATTCTCTATAGCTTGAGATACAGCAGTTTTGTTTTACTGCGAGAGAAACATCCTACTAAGGGGGCGCGGTGGCTCAGTAGGTAGAGGTGCAGGCTGCAAGCCGAGAGGTCCTCGGTTCGAATCCCATCTGCAGCAACCGTGTTGTGTCCTTGGGCAAGACACTTCACGCCGCTTGCCTACATGGGGGCACGATGACGCTGTGTACTAAGGCGTACTGCACGTCGATGGTGCACATGTCTTCAACCAATCTAACCCTGCCTATGCCGCGGTGCAGAGTTCAGAGTTACGATGTTGGGGAGCTGACAGCTGCTCGTCGTTGCTCGGTGGTTCTCTCCGGGTACACCGGCTTCCTCCACTCGTAAAACTGTCACCGACATGATATGACCCTGGCTGTTAATGTGTTGTTAAACCCAAATAAAAAAAAAAAGAAAAAAAAGAAACATCCTACTCACTTACAATAGATAAGCAGACTTTTTATTGTAAGAGAAACGATTCATTCAAATGAAGACATAACAAAGTTTAGTTTATTATTGAGAAAGAGTGTGTTTTGAATGTTGGACTATCAAGAGTGGATTAAATTCTCTTTTACTTCAATTGTTACAAGGGAGTGGAATAGGGGGGGGGGGGGGGGCGATGGCTCAGTAGGTAGAGGTGCAGGCTGCAAGCCGAGAGGTCCTCGGTTCGAATCCCACTTGCGGCGACCGCGTTGTGTCCTTGGGCAAGACACTTCACTCCCATTGCCCACGTGGGGGCACGGTGACGCTGTGTACTAAGACGTACTGCACGTCGATGGTGCACCTGTCTTCAACCAATGCTAACCCTGCTTGTGTGGAGTTAGTATGTTGGGGAGCTGACAGTTGCTCGCCGTTGTTCGGTGGTTCTCTCCAGGTACTCCGGCTTCCTCCACCCGTAAAACTGTCGTGGTCATGATTAGCCATTGTGCAGAAATATGTGACCTTAAACACAAATAAATAAATAAATAAATAAATAAATAAATAAATAAATAATAACAAGGTAGTGGAACTGAATTTACCTTCAACGCCAGACATTCAGATCTTTGTGGATACTAATATACCGCATTACTTTGTTGTATTGGGATTTCTATAAATTAAAGTTTAATTGATTTTACCTCCCGGTTTCCTCTTGTTTGCAATATTAAATATTATAAAAAAAATATGTATCAAAGAAATATATTGCAATGCATGTAAATGATATCAACGTTAGGTTACTTCACCGCTACAGTTCTTTATCTTACAATCAACATGTATTTTGTCTGTATTAACTCCGCAACTGTCGTGTAACTGATCCTCTGATACAGATGTTTGTATCAGCGGTCGGATACAAGCACGATCCTTTCGCGTGAGTTCCATTTTTTTTTCTTTTTGTCCATCCGTACGAATAAATAGTTCGTTATACATTCGTCTACATTCTTGATTTATCCCCAACATATTGTAAGATAAAATGATTATTACCATTATGTGGATGTACAAAATATGTATCGGAGTCTCCCTCTGGGTTCTAAGGGTAGATCACGACTCGTCTTCGACTCGTCGTGATCTGCGCTTAGAACCCGGAGCTCGACTCGGATACATATTTTGTACATCCACATAATGGTAATAATCTCCATGTATCGTAGGGTGCATCTTATCAGAGTTAGGCATACCTTACCTCTAGTGTTCTGTTGCAGTAGAGTGCATCTTATCAGCGTTAGGTGTAACTTATCTCTGGGTGTTCTATTGCGGTGGGGTGCATCTTATCAGAGTTAGGCATAATTTACCTCTAGTGTTCTGTTGCGGTAGAGTGCATCTTATCAGCGTTAAGTGTACTTTACCTCTGTGTATTCTGTTGCGGTAGAGTGCATCTTATCAGCGTTAGGTGTAACTTATCTCTGGGTGTTCTGTTGCAGTGGGATGCATCTTATCAGAGTTAGGCATACTTTACCTCTAGTGTTCTGTTGCGGTAGAATGCATCTTATCAGCGTTAGGTGTAACTTATCTCTGGGTATTCCTTTGCTGTAGGGTGCATCTTATCAGCGTTAGGTGTAACTTATATCTGGGTGTTCAGTTGCGGTGGGGTGCATCTTAACAGAGTTATGTAGGCGTACTTTACCTCTAGTGTTCTGTTGCGGAAGTTCCGTAACTTATCTCTGGGTGTTCTGTTGCGGTAGAGTGCATCTTATCTGCGTTAGGTGTACTTTACCTCTGTGTATTCTGTTGAGGTAGAGTGCATCTTATCAGCGTTAGGTGTAACTTATCTCTGGGTGTTCGGTTGCTGTAAGGTGCATCATATGAGTGTTAGGTGTACTTAACCTCTGTGTATTCAGTTGCGGTACATCTTGCATGTGTCATCGTTAGGTATACTTTACCTTTAGGTATTCTGTTGCTGTAGTCTGTTGCTGATTGGTGCATCTTATCAGCATTAGGTGTAATTTACCTCTAGGTGTTTTGTTGAGGTAGGGTGAAACTTATTAACGGTATGTATACTTTACCTCTGGGTGTTCTGTTGCGGGAGGGAGCATCTTATCGGCGTCATGTGTACTTTACCTCCAGTGTTCTATTGCGGTAGGGTGCATCTTATCAGCGTTATGTGTACTTTACCTCCAGTGTTCTGTTGCGGTAGCGTGCATCTTGTCAGCGTTGGATGTACTTTACCTATGGGTGTTCTGTTGCTGTACGGTGCATCTTATCAGCATTAGGTGTAATTTACCTCTAGGTGCTCTGTTGCGGGAGGGAGCATCTTATCGGCGTAGTGTGTACTATACCTCCTGTGTTCTGTTGCGGTAGGGTGCATCTTATCAGCGTTTGGTGTGCTTTACCTCTGAGTATTCTGTTGCAGTAGGCTGCATCTTATCATCATTAGGTGTGCTTAACCTCTCAGTGTTCTGTTGTCGAAGGGTGAACCTTATCAGCATTCGGTGTATTTTTACCTCATGGTGTTCTTCTCAGTAGAGTTCATCTTATTGTCGTTCGATGTACATTACCCCTAGGGCGTTCCGTTGCGGTAAGGTTCATCTTATCAGCATGAGGCGTACTTTACCCCTGGGTGTTCCGTTGTGGTAAGATGCATCTTATCAGCGTTAGATGTACTTTACCACTGGGTGTTCTGTTGCAGTAGGATGCATCCTATCAGCGTTAGGTGTACTTAACCTCTTAGTGTTCTGTTGTCGAAGGGTGCACCTTATCAGTATTCGGTGTACTTTTACCTCATGGTGTTCTGTTGCCGTTGTGTACATCTTATCAGCGTTAGGAGTACCTTACCTCTGGATGCTCTTTTGCCGAACGATGCATCTTATCAGCGTTAGGCGTACTTCACTTTTGGGTGTTCTATTGCGATAGGGCGCATCTTATCAATGTTAGGTGCACTTTACTTCTGGGTGTTCTGTTGTAATAGGGTGCATCTTATCAGCGTTAGGTGCACTTTACCTCTGGGTGTTCTGTTGCAGTAGGATGCGTCTTATCAGCGTTAGGTTCACTTCACCTCTGGGTCTTCTGTTGTGGTAGGGTGCATCTTATTAGCGTCGGGTGTACTGTAATTTACCTCATCGTGTTCTGTTGCAGTAAGGTACATCTTATCAGAATTAGGTGTACTTTACCGCTGGGTGTGTTGTGGTAGGGTGCATCTTATCAGCGTTAGGTGTACGTACCCATGTGGTGATCTGTTGCAGTCTGGAGAATCTTATCAGCATTAGGTTTATTTACTTCCTGGTGTTCTGTTGAAGTAGGGTACATATTATCGGCGCTACTTCACCCAAGGGTGTTCTTTTGTGGTAGGATGCATTTTATAAGCGTTAGATGTACTTTACCTCTGGGTGTTCTGTTGCAGTAGGTGCAGCTTATCAGCGTTATGTGTACTTCACCTCTTGGTGTTCTGTTGTCGAAGGGTCCACGTTATCAGCATTCGGTGGACTTTACCTTATGGTGATCTATTGCGGTAGGGTTCATCTTATCAGCGTTAGGTGTACTTCAACACTGGGTCTTCTGTTGTGGTGGCGTTTGTCTTATCAGCATTAGGTGTACTTCACTTCAAGGTATTATATTGCCACCTTTGGGTGTTCTGTTGCCGAGGGGTCCATCTTATCAGAGTTAGGTGTACCTATCCTCTGAGTGTTCTGTTGAGGTAGGGTGCATCTTATCAGCGTTAGGTGTACTTTACCTCTTGGGGTTCTGTTGTCTGAGGGTGAACATTATCAGCATTCGGTGTACTTTTACCTCATGTTGTTCTGTTGCCGTAGAAGCGTTAGGTGTACTTTCCCTATGGGTGTTCTGTTGCCGAAGGGTGGTTCTTATCAAAGTTAGGTGTACTTTACCTCTGGGTATTCTGTCGAGGTAGGGTGCATCTTATCAGCATTAAGAGTACTTCACTTACGGTGTTCTATTGCGACAGGGTGCATCTTATCAACGTTGTTAGGTGCACTTTACTTCTGGGTGTTCTGTTGCGGTAGGGTGCATCTTATCAGCGTTAGGTCACTATACCTCTGGGTGTGCTGTTGCGGTAGGATGCGTCTTATCAGCGTTAGGTTCACTTCACCTCTGGGTCTTCTGTTGCCGTAGAGTGCATCTTATCGGCGTTAGGAGTACTTCACCTCTTTATTGTAGTAGGGTGCATCTTATTAGCGTCTGGTGTACTTTACCTCTGCGTGTTCTGTTAACGTAGAGGGCGCCTTATCAGCATTTGGTGTAATTTACGTCATGGTATTCTGGTGCAGTAAGGTGCATCTTATCAGCATTGGTTGCACTGTACCGCTGAGTGTGTTGTGGTAGGGTTCACCTTATGAGCGTAAGGTTTATGTCACCTCCGGGTGTTCGGTTGAGGTAGGGTATATCTTATCGGCGCTACTTTACCAACGGGGTATTCTTTTGTGGTAGGATGCATCTTATCAGCGTTAGATGTACTTTACCTCTGGGTGTTCTGTTGCAGTAGAGTGCATCTTATCAGCGTTAGGAATACTTCACCTCTTGGTGTTCTGATGTCGAAGGGTGCACCTTATCACCATTTGTTCTGATGCCCTATAGTGCATCTCATCAGCGTTAGATGTACTTTACCTCTGTGTTTTCTGTTACAGAGAGGTGGATATTGTCAGAGTTGGGTGTACTGTTGCGGCAGGGTTCAACTTATAAGCATTAGGTGTCCTTCACTTCTTCGTGTTCTATTGTGATAGTTTGCATCTTATCAGCGTTAGGTACACTTTACCTCTGGGCGTTCCATTGCGGTAGTGTGCATCTTGCCAGCGTTAAGTGTACTTTATCTCTGGGTGTTCTGTTGCGGTAGGGTGCATCTTCTCAGCGTCTGGTGTACTTCACCGCTGGGTTTTCTGTTGTGGTAGGGTGCATCTTATCAGCGTGATGTGCACTTTACCTTGAGTGTTCTGTTGCGGTAGGGTGCATCTTATCATCGCTACTTTACCCACGGGGTGTTCTTTTGTCGTAGGATGCATGTTATCAGCGTGAGGTGTCACCTCTTGGTGTTCTGTTGTCGAAGATTCGGTTGACTTCCCCTCATGGTGATCTAATGTCGTAGAGTGCATCTTTTCAGCGTTAGATGTACAATGGGTATTCTGTTGCCGAGGGGTGCAGCTTATCAGAGTTAGGTGTACTTCACCTCTGGATGTTCTGTTGCAGTAGGATTAAACTTATCAGCGCTAGGTGTACTTCACCTCTAGGTCTTCTGTTGTGGTAGGGTCCATCTTATCAGCATTAGGCGTACTTCACTTCTGGGTGTTCTACTGCGATAGAGTGCATCTTATTAGCGTTGGGTGCACTTTACCTCTGGGTGCCCTGTTGCGGCAGGGTGCATCTTATCGGCATTTGGTGCACTTTATCTCTGGGTGTTCTGTTGCGGTAGTGTGCATCTTACTAGTGTTAGCTGTACTTTACCTCTGGGTGTTCTGTTGTGGTAGGGAACATCTTATCAGAGTCTGGTGTACTTTACCTCTGGGTGTTCTATTGGCGTAGAGTGAATCTTATCAGTGTTAGGTGTATTTTACCTCTGGGTGTTGCATTGCGGAAGAGTGTCTCTTATAAGCGTTAGGTGTACTTTATCCCTAATGATCTGTTGCGGTAGGATGTATCTTATCAGTGTGAGGTGTACTTTACCTCTGGGTGTTCTGTTGCGGTAGGATGCATCTTATTAGCGTTAGGTGTACTTTACCGCTGGGTGTTCCGTTGGGTGAATCTTATCAGTGTTAGGTGTACTTTATCTCTGGGAGTACTGTTACGGAAGGGTTTATCTTATCAGCGTTAGGTGTACTTTATCCCTAGTGTTCTGTTGCGGTAGGGTACATCTTATCAGGGTTAGGTGTACTTTACCTCTGGGTTCTCTGTTGTGGTGGGGTGTATTTATTAGTGTCTGGTGTACTTTACCTCTGGGTGTTCTGTTCCGGAAGGGTGCATCTTATCAGCATTAGGTGCGCATTACCTCAGGATATTCTGTTTATGTAGGGTGCATCTTATCAGCGTTCGGTGTACCTTTCCTCGGGGATCTTCTGTTGTGGTAGGACGCATCTTATCAGCGTTAGGTGTACTTTACCTCTGGGTTCTCTGTTGTGGTGGGGTGTATTTATTAGTGTCTGGTGTACTTTACCTCTGGGTGTTCTGTTCCGGAAGGGTGCATCTTATCAGCATTAGGTGCGCATTACCTCAGGATATTCTGTTTCTGTAGGGTACATCTTATCGGCGTTCGGTGTACCTTTCCTCGGGGATCTTCTGTTGTGGTAGGACGCATCTTATCAGCGTTAGGTGTCCTTTACCTCTGGGTGTTCTGTTTCGGTAGAGTGCATCTCATCAGCATTAGGCATTCTTCACCACTAGTGTTCTGCTGCGGTAGAGGGCATCTTATCAGCGTCTGGTGTATTTTACCTCTGGGTTCTGTTGCAAAAGGGTGCATCTTATCAGTGTTAAGTGAACCTCGACTAGAGTATTATGTTGCGGTAGTGTGCATCTTATCAGCATTGGGTGTACTTTACCTCTGGAGTCTTCTGCTGTGGTAGTGTGCATCCTATTAGCGTTAGGTATACTTTTTCTCTGGGTGTTCTGTTGCCGTAGGGTACATTTTATCAACATTAGATGTACTTTTCCTCTGGGTTATCTGTTTCCGTAAGGCTCATCTTCTCAGCGTTAGGGGCACTTTACCCAAATTGTTCTGTGTCCACTGTGTGTTCTGCTGCGGTAGAGTACATCTTATCAAAGTTACCTGTGCTTTATTTCTGGTTGTTCTGTTGTTGTAAGGCACGTGTTATCAGCGTTAGGTTACGTTACCTCCGAATGTTCTGTCTCAGTATGGTACATCTTACCAGCATTAAGCGTACTTTACCTCTGGGAGTTTTGTTGTTGCAAGATGCATCTTATCAGCGTTAGGTGTACTTTACTTCTGGGGTGTTCTGTTGTTGCTGTATGGTGCTTCTTCTCAGCTTAAGAAGTACATTACCCTGGGGTGTTCTGTTGCCGTAGGGTGCATCAATGCAATGTGTACTTTACCTCTAAGTGTTCTGTTGCGGTAGAAAGCATTTTTTCAGCGTTAGTTGTAACCTGTGGATATCCAGTTGCCATATGGTTCATCTTATCAGCGTTAGGTGTACTTTACCTGTGGATATCATGTTGCCATATGGTTCATCTTATCAGCGTTAGGTGTACTTTACATCTGGATGTTCTGTGTTCTGGTCATATAGTAGTTTACCCCATATTTAACAAAATATTCCTATAAATAAGTCGTGATATAAATTCACATTGAAATATTAAAATATAGTGTTCCCCAGGGCTCCGTATTTGGGCCTTGCTTTACATGATCTACGTTCTCCCACCGAGTGACGTTACAAAGAAGCGCAGTTTTCAGTAGCACTTTTACGCCGACGACATTCAGCTATATATACACTTCAAGTAGGTCATGGTAGCTGTATTACTGAATATAGTCCAGCACAGACTGGACCTAACCCGGAAATTTTGGTGTGGAAGCAATGTGTTTGACGTTTCTATGGTAACTTTTTGTGCTGAATTCGAATCCGTTTGATTCCAGTCTGTAAACTTTGGGGAATTTTAGTTATTTTCATTTTCTCAACATGGCTGACAAAATGGCGGCAAAATTGTTCGAACACTAAAGAATGAGCAATTTTGTGAAATTTTATTGCCCTTTCTGAAGGATATCATTGTCGTAAGTTCATATCTACCTGTCCACTCCATGTTAAACAAAAACTATCCGGCTGTTATGTATGAAGAATAAAGAACCACCAAGAGTGCCAATCACAACTATCGTGATCATTGGATTATCTTAGAACATCCCTGTTATGTCAGTAATTGGTACTCTTGGTGGTTAAAACATTTTATGAATAGAGAGCATGTACTGAGGCGCAATCCTGGGTTGTGGAATGGTATTTGGGCCGACATGATGATAAAGACAACAGTCATGGGGTACGGGAAGGGTAGGACGCATCTTATCAGCGTTAGATGTACTTTACCTCTGGGTTCTCTGTTGTGGTGGGGTGTATTTATTAGTGTCTGGTGTACTTTACCTCTGGGTGTTCTGTTCCGGAAGGGTGCATCTTATCAGCATTAGGTGCGCATTACCTCAGGATATTCTGTTATGGAATGAAAGGCATAACACTAAGCCCAAATTCTGTTCAGAAGTGGGCACTTAGTTTGGGAATTTGCAGTAAGAAGCAATATGATCGCCTTCAGCTAGAGGATGCTATTCCCGAAACGAGCGTTCTCGCTCACAAAGAGGAGGCATCTTTAAGAATGAAAGTTGGCCTGGCCGATCGTAATAAATTACTGACAGCCTTTAGCACATGCATGTCACCAACAGGCATCGATGAGCATCCCGAACAAACTGTGAACATTTTTGATGACAAACTATCCAGAAATTCTGTGATCGGGCCTATGAAACAAGATTAAAACAAAACGAAGACTTTCAATCCACTCTTCCAAATGGTCTTTACCATCCAGAGTTCAAAGTTGGAGAGACATCACTCGCTGACACTTCTCTCATATATTCAAGAATAATTGCCCTCCAAGCTTCAGGCCAAACTTTGCCAATGAAGGATATACTGAAATACGAGCTCGCATCTTTCCCTTTATCTCTGTTCTTCGAATCGGGTGACTTTCGTTTTACCAAATCCAAGTCTTATCTGAAGAATAAGCTTGCATGTGTAGTAATCTCACGAACGTTATCTGTACTGCAGTGCACTGTGATCGACGGCTGTGCAATCATGTGGGTACTGCACTGGCCCACAAACGGTACTATCGAAGACTTTGTTAACATTCACCAATTTATCACGACACACCTCATGAAGGCGAATGTATATCTTGTCTTTGACAAATATTTTGACTTTAGCATCAAGTCGTTTGCCCGCACAGAACGTGGCAAATGCATGTCCTGAAAGCGCAAGCTGTCACCTAACATTCCACTGCCACCATAGCAAGTAGTTCTGTCGAATTCCACAATCAAAAAGCAACTCATAAGTCTCATATGTTAACACATCACCGAATGTGTCACGAATGGTAGTCACTCGAATACACTAGTCATAACAGGTTAATCTTACACACCAACACTCAGTAGGTCAGGCGACGTGCAAGAATTTGGTGAGTTATATACCGAGCACGAAGAGGCTGATGCTATCATTTGTCAACAAGTCAATTACATCCAGAGATCATGCAAAGACATTTGCCGCATTTATGCCATATCAGATGGCACGGACGTGTTTGTCCTCCTAACTTTCTCCTATTGGAAGAACAAAATGGGTTGCTTATTGACAATGGAAGCTACGAGTGGGGAAAGAAAGGTGACACAAGTAGTGAAACATGCAAGAAAAATGCCACAATTGTCCCAAACCTCATAGCAGCACAAGCACTATCGATCTGTGACACTGTCACACAATGGCACGGTGTGGGCAAAGTAGGTATGTTTAAGAGACTGCAGGGTTATTCATTGGACGGGATTGGTGATCATCGTGCAGACATGGACGCTGTGTTTGTCCAAAGTATCCTCCTGATCAGCCCTTGCTATGGTTATCCGGTTACAGAAATTACCGAAGCCAGGGTCAATGTCTAGACATCCAAAACAGCAAAGGCGAGATTATCTGCCCCCAAGCTAGCAAGCCTTCCACCCACAACTGAGTCGTTCCACGAGAATGTTAAACGGACCCACCTCCAAGGCATGCACTGCTACTCTTTTGACTCGGGCGTTCCACCAAAACTCGATCCACCTGATACTGAAATCTAAGACTTCGACACCAATGGGTAATCCCGAGTCTGTACATGCTGCCCCAGACCAGTTATTGAATTTTGTCAAGTACGGTTGTATATCGTCCAAGGCATGTTCATCCAAGCGATGCACTTGTGTCTCCGCAAACATCTCATGCACCATCGTATGTCATTGCAGAGGTGATTCAAAGACGTGTTGGGGAATGTCGATCCACTCGACAACTGAGATGATGACGCTGATGACGAACACTTGAAATGAACTCGGTGCAAGGTGGGTGGATTTTAGAGAAAGTAGTGGACATGTTAGGCGGCATGTCTGAACTCATTGGACTGGAATAAGCTGACGTTTTGCACAATCTATACCAGGAATGTGTTGCTACATTGGCTGACTTGATCTCCTAATTAAGTCTCCAAAATATCTCACAGCTGGCCATGAAAATTATTTTCTCGACAAATCAGTTGATTTTCCATCCACTTTGGCGGCCATCTTTATACCTACAAACGTCAAATATCTTGAATTACTTGTATGTAGTGTAATCAGTAGGTTGATTTAATTTTAGCACAATGATATACCCTATAAATAACGGTACAATAGCATAGAAATGGTTCATTCTTAATGTTCCGAAAATTCGGTCGCCATTTTGTCGGCCATTTTGAAAAAAATGGAAATAACTCAGATTCCCGAAAGTTTACAGACTGGCATCTAAATGATTCGAATTCAGCACAAAAAGTTACCCTAGAAACACTAAAAACGTTGCGTCCACACCAAAATTTCCAGGTTCGACCCAGAATCAACTCATCTGTGCCGGACTAATAAGTTAGAAAGGTATGTTGCTGTCATCAGTTGGTGTATGAGCTGTAATGATCTTAAGTTGATTAGTGACAAAATTGAAGTTGTATACATTGGTCTACCCCATCAACTGTCAATTACCCTAAAGTACCTCTACTAATTGAAGGCAACGAAATCTCACCAAATGCAGTTGTTCACGACTTTGAGTAATTCTTAGATGAAAACCTTAACGCCGACAAGCCTATTATGCAAGCCTGTCGTGTGGTATTTTTTCATCTGCGAAATATTAGCAAGATACGATAAGTAATGTGCGGGCTTCCGAGCAGTTAGTGCTCGCATTTCCTCTAGTTCAGTTACTGTAACTCATTACGTTCACTACTTTTTGGCTGCAAAAGATTATTTCTTGATAAAATTCAAAATATTCAAAAATATGCAGCTAGGCTTATAAGACATAGTCGTAAAGTTTCCAGAAAAATTCCCAAGGATCCCCACTGGCTTCCTATCCATCCAGAAGAGATAACAATACAAAATTATCGTTAACTTTCAAGTGCATTAACAACATTGCGAGGTCATATCTGTCCTAGCTGATTACATCACATGCACCAAGCAGAAAGCTCCGCTCATCTGACTCAAACAACTTGTCTCAGCCGACTTCTAAACTTGCCACAACAGACGATAGATCCTTTTCTTTTACAGCCCTGACTCCTTTGGATTTGCCTACTGAACAGTCGCAAGAACGGAAAGAATATCAATACATTTAAATTGGAATTGATTACTTTATATCGCAAAGTGTATTTCAACAGTAATGTGTAGTTTATAGTGTTCAACCGATGATTGAAACCGGCCACCACAATCGGCCGATGGTGGGCAATCGAGGGACAACGGCAACGGCTCCAGGAACATCCGTTCAACCGATTGTTGCCAAGCATTTTGTGATGATTCATAAACCGCATTTTATTATCTTTTAAAATTGGTAATGTAAAAAGATGTCAATGATGCCATTCAATAAAGTTGAAAAACCACCACAATGTGTATTCTTAATCTGTCAAGACTCCCCTTTATGGGATACACAAGATAAACGACATGTCAAGCTTACAATTGAGTGTACTTGCGACAATCGCCAGTTCATACCGTAAATGTGGAAGTTGCACTCCATTGGCTCAGGTCGCAGTAAAAATTACCAGTTGCGCGCACATGGGTGGTAAACGTGGCTCCGAGAGCCACGTTTACCACCCAAGTGTGCGCGACTGGTAATTTTATTGGTCATGAGTCAGCGGAGTTTCACACTGTAAAATATGTTCAATTTAATGTAGTTCTTTTGAGTCTCTACTTATCTAGTAGTAAACGGTCGGTAAACACTGTAAACTATTTCAGTTTATGGAGTTCTTTGCGAGTATTCACGGTATTACAATCGGAATCGGAATCGGCCGATTGTGAGCTCAAATAAACGGTAAGCGGTCATTGACCATATTTAGTAATCGGTTGAACACTAGTACTAGTTTAAGAAGGATACTAGTTCTGTGCATAGGCAAAGAGCACCGTCAGATGGAATTTAGGTCATAAAGTTATTTATTATTATGATTAATAGTAGTAGTGAAGGTGGCTTTTAACGGTGTTTGTAGGTAATAGCACGGCACAGTAGGCTACAGACTGCGTAGGTGGGGCACTTTTCACGTGCACACCGTGGGTGCCCACGTAATGTCCACGGTATTGTGATGGAGAAAATATACGGGCATCCGTATCTTAGTTTTGTTTTTTTCCCAATTTAAAAGAGACAGGTAATACTAAATTAAAATAACGTAATTTGAGTTTAACAAGAAGCCATCTGCAATGCTTTAGCACTCAAAAGACGATACATGGTTAATTTATTCTCCATCACAGTCAGATTCCATTTGACACTAAAATCTTCATTCAGCATCAAAAGGTTCATTTGGCACCAAACCAAGATTCCATTTAGCACGGGCCAGCGTGAACACTGCTGTCAGTAGGCAAAGGTCACAAGGCGTCAATTTGTCTAAGTGAATTTATCACCAGGAAAGCTAGATCTTGGCCGAGAGACAGTATAGGCAGGCTGGGGGGGGGGGGGGGGGGCGGTGGGGGAATTGAGCGATCGGACTGAATCTACTAAAACAGGGTCGAGAACAAAGATAGCTGGTATCCCGAACAGGACAGAAAAACTGAAAGCTGAAAGTAGTGAGAAAGCACCAATTATACTCCAAGCTGAAGCTATTCTTCTCTACCGGAGTATACATCAAGTCAATTAAATGGACCCTTGACCATACCCTACTTTGTTAACGGCCCTATAGGATTATGTTTTACTCGAGATGACAATCTCCAAAAGTCCATTTGGGTAATTTAAGGCAGTTTTCGTGTCGTTTCTGGTAATTAGATACACACGCATTCATTCAAATATACCACCCAAACCCACTCCTACTTCATTCTAGCCCTTTTAGGATCATACTAACCGCGTGTCACCATATAAACTAGGATGGTGGACTTTGTCATACAAAATGGGCCACGAAGACAATTCATTACCCTAACAACACATGCTGCGCATGCGCACTGACTTCAAATATCACCATAGTAGTGACCTCACAACATATCGGCTCAGACGACCTATCATTGTAACATATGACGCCCACAATTCACCGCGAAATCGCGTCACCTGTGATTACTCATGAGGTTCTCATAACTGGGTTGAAGTGTGCGAGCTGTTCTACATACGACACACACCAACCAAATTCAAAGCGCTGTCAACAATTTCCCCTAAACCGCATTTTGACATCAAAAGTAGCTTGTTAATTTTTGAGTCAGGCCCTTCACTGACCAGTTTATTCTATGATATACGCATTAGAATAGAACAACTGAGGATACACATAAGCATACTGGGATATTATTCGTCAGATACTCAGAGTAAGGCAACAAAACTGATACAATAATGAATTTGCCTTTTTAACCATATCAAGATGACAAAACATCAAAGCGTCAGACCTTTAAGTGAATGTGGCAGTTACCAAGCAGCAATATTTACGCGTTTGTTTCCTCAGAAACAAAAATAGAACTCCATTTTAGGCCATAAAAGCAGAAACAAAAGAACCCCCAAAAGAACAACAGAATAGAAAAGAACACACCCATATCCCCACATTCCCCAATCCTCGCCCCCTTAATCCTTTGAACTCGTAAGACCGTTTTTCGGCCCTGAGACGTGATACGACTTGAGTTCATAAAGTTGACAGTTGCCCAATGATTTTATGTGGTAGACCAATCAAGATTTTCAACGAGAAGCCCAGAGGCTGAACGTTGAAAATATTGCTTGGTCTTCCGTCAAGTAACGAAAAAAACATTTTTCTAGTTGATGACTAAGAACTCGCATGTTATATACCATCAGTATCCTAAGGGTTAAGCCCAACAAATGTTGGAGTGGGTAGGAAGCAGTATTCCTCTTCTAATGGGGGAGGGTATGTTTCAAAGTATCTCACAATTATAATTTAGCTATTTCGTAATTGTGACATGATAGCCATGTGATGTTTCGTAATTACTGGTCGGCAACCTCGAAATTAGGACTTAATTACTCGCAACTGTAATTTGATGTCCTCCCAATTGTGACACAATTATCAGCTAATTATGACTTACATGCGAGACACTGTCAAACAGTATACTACAGTTAAAACTAGAAGTCCTGTCACAAACTGTGCGTTTATCTAAGATTAACTGCGTGTAGGAATTGTGCGCACTTTGCCATATCAAATGAGATCCAAAGAACGGCAGGTTCTCCTGTTCTCCTGGTTACTCATAGCAAACACAGGCAATGTTTCTGCCAATGGACCTCCGGGTTACCCGGAGGACCATTGGCTGAAACATTGCTTGTGCACAGGCCATATGTACAGAATTTGATAGCCTTACTATGGTCATAACGCGTAGATTAACGCACAGATCGACGTGCTATTTGTGTGCATTTCATGACAGGACTTGTAGTTTTAATTGTTCATGATGGAACAGATTATTGCAGTAGGGGTCTTCACTCCAGCCATGGAACTACTTCAGTAGATTAACTTTTCTTTTTTTTTTCTATCTTGATCTTTCAACATTGTATTAAAACCAAATGACGTGCATCCATATGAATGAGATTTCTCCCCTATATTTCTGTTACTTGTTTAAAACTGAGGATATCAGGACTAGGTTTAGAAACCAGGGATTCCAAAAGCAAAACAAAGGCAAAAAAAAAAAAAAAAATCACCCCAAACCCCAACAATAACAGAATAAAAAAGAACACATCCCTATCCCCCAATCCCCCCCCCAATCGTCTCCCTCATTAACCCTTTGAACCAGTAAGACAGTTTTTTCGATCGCTACAAAAGTGGAGAATATTGGTATAGGGAAAGTCGGAGAAGGTGTAATCCCCTTCGTTGATGAACTTCCGTGTCGGGGAAAATCAGTGAAATAAATAATTAGTGTTTCAAAAGACGTACCAATTTACCTACCGGTACCTACCTACCCACCCACCCATCCGCCCACCCACCTCTACCTATCTATCTATTTGTACCTATTTACCTACTGGTACCTACCAACCCATCGACTCATATCCACATACCAGTACCTACCCATCTATCGGAACCTAACAATCTACCTACCCAGCTATAGGTACCTACACATCCATCGGTACCTATCCATCCATCGGTTCTTATCCATTCACTGGTATCTACATACCTAATGATTTCTACCCACTAACCTGTACCTACCCACCCATTGGTACCTACCCGCCTACTGGTATCTACCCACCAATCAGTATCTATCCACTTACTGGTTCCTACCCATCTATCAGTAACTACCCACCTACCAATACCAATCCACCCATCCATCAGTACCTATCTACCTACAAGTACCTACCGACCTACTGGTACCTACCCACCAACAGATTCTTACCAGTACTTACCAACCTATCAGTACCTGTCAATTTACTAGTACCTACCCATCCACTACCTACCAGTTCCAGCCCATCTAACAGTGCCTACCCACATACCAGTACATACAACCTGCCTTTACCTACCCATCTACTGGTATCTACCTACCAGTACCTACCCATCTGCTGGTGCCTACCTACCTACTGATACCCACTCACCTACCGGTATCTACCCATATACCTGCATCTACTGGCACATACCATCTACAGGTACCTACCCACCTACACGTATCTACACATCTACCAGTACCTATCCATCTATAGGTTCCTACCCAGCTGCAAGTCCCTACCCACCTAGCAGTACCTACCCGCCTACCAGTACATAACCAGCTTACAGTACCTACCCAGTTACCAGTACCTACCCATCCACTAGTGCTTACCTTCCTCCCGGTACCTATCCTTCTACCAGTACCTACCTACCCACTTACCAATACCTACCCACGTACCTATCCATCTATCAGTACCTACTCATCCACCAGTATCCACCCAGCTATCAGTAAGTACTACCAGTATCTATCAAATGCTAGTGCCTACCTACCTATCAGTACCTACCCACCTCTCAGTATCCACCTATCTATTGGTTTCTTGCAGCCTACATGTACCAGTATCGTCCTACCTACTTGTTTCTACACATCTACTGGTACGTACCAACCCAATTGTAACTACCCACCTACCAGTACCTCCCCACCTACTGGTACCAACCCACCCACTGGTACCTATCCACCCACTGGTTTGTACCCACTCATTTGTACTTACCCACCTACCAATACCTACCCATCTACCAGTAGTCCAACCTACTGTTACCAAGCACGTACCAGTAACTACCAACCTACGGGTACCTTTCGACCTACCAACACCTACCACCTACCATTACCTACCCTCATACTGCCACCTACCCGTGTACCAGTACCTACTCATCTATCAGTGCCTATCAACCTAGGGGTACCTTTCCATCTACCAACACCTACCACCTATCAATAACTACCCTCATACTGCCACCTACCCGTGTACCAGTACCTACCCATCTATTAACGCCCATCAACCTGGTGGTACCTTTCCACCTACCAATACCTACCACCTACATTAACTACCCTCATACTTCTGCCTACCAGTGTACCAGTACCTACCCAACTATTAGTGCCTATCAAGCTAGTGGTACCTACCCACCTACCAATGCCTACCACCTTCCATTAACAACCGTCATACTACTACCTACCAGTGTACCAGGACTTACCTATTTATCAGTGCCTGTCAATCTAGTTGTACCTTTCCACCTACCAACATCTACCACCTACCATTAGCTACCCTCATACTGCTACCTCCCAGTGTATCAGTACTTACCCATTTATGAGAGCCTATCAACCTAGTGGTACCTTTCCACCTACCAATACCTAGCCACAGTCAGTACCTACCCAGCTTCAAGTTCCAACTCATCTATTGGTACATAGTCACCTACTGGTGCTTACCAAGCATCTGTATCTACCAACCTACCAATACCTATATATCTACCGATGCCAACCTACTTATTGGTACTTATCCATGAGTCACCGTGCTTCTTGTTTGTGGTAGTTGAATGCTTACATTTCATGATGGTGCAAAAAACGTACGAATGGTTTTATGAGGGGAGAACAAAATTTCTGCAATAAAAAAACAAATAAAGACAATTGATTGATGGATGTAATATTTCAAAAGATCAATCTTCAATAGGTCTGGGCCTATGGAATATGTGGAAAAGGAGTATACACTAGTGTTCAACCGATTACCAAAAATGGGCACTGACCGATTACCGGTTATTTGAGCTCACAATCGTTCGATTCCGATGCCGATTCCGATTGTAAAACCGTGCACTACTTGACAAGTCGAGGCTCGCAAAGGACTACATTAAATTGAACACATTTTACAGTGTTTACAGTCCGTTCACTACTAGATAAGTCGAGACTCGAAAGAACAACATGAAACTGAACATATTTCACAGTGTTAAACTCCGTTGACTCATGACCAGTAAAATTACCAGTCGCGCACACTTGGGTGGTAAACGTGGCTCTCAGAGCCACGTTTACCACCCAAGTGCGCGCAACTGGTAATTTTTACTGCGACCTGAGTCAATGAAGTGCAACTTTCACTTTTCCGGTATGAACTGGCGATTGCCGCAAGTACTCTCAATTGTAAGCTTTACATGTCGTTTAACTCGTACATCTCGTAAAGGAGCGTCTCGAGAGATTAAGAATACACATTGTGGTGTTTTTTCAACGTTATTGAATGGTATCGTTGACATTATTTTACATTAACAATTGAACACTTGCAGAAGATAATAAAATGCCGTTTATGAATCATTACAAAATGCTCGGCAACAATCGGTTGAACCGATGTTCCAGGAGTCGCTGCCATTATTACCTGATAGCCCACAACCGCTGATTGTTGTGGCCGGTTTCCATCATCGGCTGAAAACAAGTACACACAAAACCTTTCTTCAAAATAGTTGATAGTTATTTATATTTATTTATTGGTGTTTAAGGTCACATATTTCTGCACAATGGATAACCATGACCGTGAAAGTTTACGGGTGGAGGAAGCCGGAGTACCCGGAGAGAACCACCGAGAAATGGCGAGCAACTGTCAGATCCCCAACATACCAACTCCACACAAGCAGGGTTAGCATTGGTTGAATACAGGTGCACCATCTCCGTGCAGTATGCCTTAGTACACAACGTCCCCGTGCACCCACGTGGGCAATGGGGGTGAAGTGTCTTGCCCAAGGACACAACGCGGTTGCCGCAGGTGGGATTCGAACCGAGGATCTCTCGGCTTGCAGCCCGCACCTCTACCAACTGAGACACCGCGCCCCCAATAGTTGATAGTACACAAGCGGAAGGTGTTGTAATCTCCACTCATTGTAAAATAGGGAGAATATTTGAGTTTATGTTCTGTGTACCTTGCTGTACCAGTAGCTACTCCCCAACGACACAAGGCATAGAATAAATGTTTTGTCTTTTGAAGCCCTAAATTACCAGAGAATGTCTGGCACATCGTATAAGTTAGAATTCGTCTGTCGGATAAAAAGTTCGAATTTGTGACAAGCCAAGAGCAAACATTTCGAAACTTGAATACTGCATTTATGAGGTAGAAAAAACATTGCCACGACCATGATAACAATTTAACCCTTCGAATCCGAGCAGCCGTTTTTTCGGGCAGAAGCATTGATACAGTACGTGGAGAGTGGATTGTAACTAAATCTCCCGCGAAGCGGAGTTATCACCCAAGCTATAACTTTCAAATTTTGTACATATCGACAAAAACACAAGCAATGTTTCAGCCAATGGACCTCCGGGTTTAACCCGGAGGTCCATTGGCTGAAACTTTGCTGGTACTGGTTATGCTTTGCAACAAATTTGCAATTATTGCAGATCTCCACTCTGCGGGTGATTTAGTGATAATACACTCTCCACGTAGTGTACGTCATAATTTCATTAAGAAGGATGGGTGCTGAGTGAATGTGTTGGGTAGACCAATTAATATTTGCTGCACGTTGAAAATATTAATTGGTCTACCCCCAAATAATGAATGTGGACTCTTCCAATGGCAGCCATTGAACTGACACGGAAGATACCACCAGGGTTCAAATGTTAACAGATTATAAGATTTAAAAAACAATTCATAACCTTTTGTAGATCAAAGAAAAATATATTTATGTTAAAACGTCCGATAGTGTACACACGTTCTATTATTTTTCAGACCTTTCTCCAAATGCAGGGGCCTTAGGAGAAGATGGTACACGTGACTACATGTCCCCATTGCATGGGACCGTTGTTGTGTGTATATGTGTACTCACAGGCTCTCAAGTTGTCAGTCACATTCTGTGAGGAATTCGACGATGTTATGGTCTGGAGCCAGTCTAGCCCCTAACACTTTTGGCGCGATAGGCAGCTAAAGTCGACAGCATGCCAGCCCGCGGTAGGCAACTATAGTCGGCATTTTAGACAACTGCGTGTGTCCATCTCCAAGTGCTATCAATCAAACATCAACGCATTCCTATGTTTCGTGCACGATTTTTATTCTATCCAAGAACAGCTATATTGTCAGAGGAAAGCATAAAGGTGCCAACTGCAACGCATCTGCAGATGCGTTGCAGTTGGCACCTTTACGCTTTGGAATGACTATATCACATTGTCTCTCATAATGTAGATCCTACTGTGTTATTTTGACTGCAAAAATACAGAAATCAGTAGAGAATGGCCCCACAAAATCCTACTAAAATGTACGGCAATATATACATTTATTTATTTATTTATTTATTGGAGTTTAAGGTCACATATTTTTGCACAATGGCTAATCATGACCATGACAGTTTTACGGGTGGAGGAAGCCGGAGTACCCGGAGAGAGCCACCGAGCAACGGCGAGCAGCCATCAGCTCCCCAACATACTAACTCCACACAAGCAGGGTTAGCATTGGTTAACAAGTGCATCATCGACGTGCAGTACGCCTTAGTACACGACGTCGCCGTGCCCCCACCTGGGCAACGGGGGAGAAGTGTCTTGCCCATGGACACAACGCGGTTGCCGCGGGGGGATTCGAACCGAGGACCTCTCGACTGGCAGCCTACACCTCTTCCTACTGAGCCACCGCGCCCCGGCAATATATTCATAAACTATATGTAAAACAAATCATGATCCAATTCTGAAAAACAAACACCCTATGAGATCCCTGGAACGCTTTTAAGAATTATAACACTTTAATCTAATAAACCTTACTTTAGTAAAATTCCTGAAAATTAATACGCGTTGAGAATTCTATTTCTCGGGATAATCCGCGCTAAAAGAATTAAATACTCCATCACCTATGTTTCAGATTCAATCCTCTGAAATATCGTCCCCTGAGTTCCGATGTGTTCATTGTGGCTACTGGCACATGCAACACATTGGAATTCGGGGGACGATATTTCATTTCGTTGGAACCAACCTTTCTGCAAACAATTAAAATAGTCCAATTTGAACATTCATTGTCCTTACGTCAACGCAAGAAATGTTTCTCAGATAAGAATTGATTTTTCCGAATCTTTAACGACATTACAGATCTGTTAGACGCGTTCGTAAACTAAATACTTACGAATGAAGAATCGCCGCGGATGTAGTTTTTATGATAACGTAGCGTAGTTCCGCCAATTATGTTAATATCGCGATATTTTCAAGGCGACGTAAATATTTATTGATTGGAATATCTGTAACTGGAGCACGAAAGAATATATGTATATCTTCGTGAGTAAAAGGACATCACATTAAATCAACGATCGTCTGCGCACAAACTCCGCAAAACACTCCACGAAAAGTGGGTAAACAAAAAGTCCATAACAGCATCGGATTCAGACTGGTGGCCTGAGAGCTCAATGTACGCACTTCACACACACACACACGCTGACAAGCTCCCAAGCCACCAGTCTAATTCTGTTTGGAATTTTATGCTGTTATGTTCTGGTACTAGTCGGGTCTTCAACTAATCTAACCCTGCCTGTGCTGCAGTGCGGAGTTACGATGTTGGGGAGCTGGCAGCTGCTCGGTGGTTCTCTCAGGGTACTCCGGCTTCCTCCACCCGTAAAACTGTCACGGTCATGATTAGCCATTGTGCATAAATATGTGACCTTAAACATAAATAAATAAATAAATAAATAATGTTAACCCTTTACCCAACGCAGACGATATCAAAATTTATTATTTTAATATTTGTGTTTTCAAATTTTAAAAAAAAAATCAACGAAACCATATCATGTGACCCTTCATTGGAACGAGCTCGACGAGCTCGTTCCAATGAGGGGGTCACATGATATGGTTTCGTTGACATTTTTTGAGATATATATATTTTTTTTAAATATTTAATTTGTAAATTATGCGGGCGGATGCGACCGATTCGTTAGGTAAAGGGTTAAGATTCCCTCGCCTATGTTTCTCCTTCAAAGGTCCAAAATATTTCAGTTCATCGGAACCTACGCTTATCCGAACAACTAAAATATTCCGGAGGATAGAATCTAAAAGTATCATTTCTATGTATCAACACAAGAAATGTTTCTTTTTGTAATTCACCAGTTAAATTTGACCTTGTTGTTCTTTTTAAACGCGTAATTTGATTGGCTGAGAGCCGGTCGGCTCCGTGCTCTAATCTCAGGTAAATTCACTCTTACCGTGCTCTAATTGCCGGAAGCGGGTTAATTTGAACATGTCTGTATCCACGCTACGAGCGAGCAACAGCGCTAAACCGCTCCTATCACAGATCGAACACACCCCGGAGTTGTTTTCTGTAAATTCGATCATGGAAAATAGAGCGAGATCGAACCATTTTTTATATTGTTTTTTTCAAGTAAAATGGGTTTGGAGAATTTTTTCTCTTCAAACGATGACGGGAATTAGAATGGAGATAAACGTGAATTGTTGAGTTGGACATTTGGGGATTTGACTATAGAAAAAAAAAACATTTGTTAACGACCCACCCCCCCCCCCCCCCCTCAAAAAAAAAAATAAAAAAAAATAAAGAGGCACGTTTACAGAAGGTTTTTCATAGTCAAATTCCCAAATGTCCAACTCAACAAGAGAGGTTTATCTCCAAAATCAAGAATTAGTGAGACCGAATCTCAAATGACATTACAATACTCTTTGACATGTTTGTAAACTAAATATCTTTGAATGACGCCTCACCATGGCTGCAATTTAAAGTGTACGCCGCGCAGTTTCGCCAATATATCATTGCTATTATGAAGAGTAACTTGGGGCATATTTCATACACAAGGCGACCCTTTTCAGCCAAATTGAACGATTTCTGGATACGGTTCATTCAACACATTGGTGTATACTGCGCAATGATTTTGGTAAACAAACAACCCACATTTATGTGGGCGATTCATTTAAAAGGGACCTGAACCAGATATGCCTCACAAGATAACCTGAAGCTGTCTACACTGCTTGCTACAGAACCAAAGTCCTTCAAATAGGATACTCAGTTGGGATAACTGTCAAGGCTTCATGTTTTGTCGTTTAGTCACAACCAGTGAACGTATGGATGGCGAAGGCCTTCTCAAGCTTGGAATGCCAAATTTTGTACTGCAATTTATCTTACAATCAAAATGTATTTTGTCTGTATTAACTTCGCAACTGTTGTGTATCCGATCCCCTGATACAGATGTTTGTATCAGGGGGTCGGATACAAGCACGTTCCTTTTGCGTGAGTTCCATTTTTTTTTCTTTTTGTTCATCCGTACACTCTAAAATCAGTTGGGTTAAAAATCAACCCAAATCGACTGGGTTGAGTGAATATGAACCCAATTGGGTTCATATTCACTCAACCCAGTCGATTTGGGTTAATTTTTAACCCAACTGATTTTAGAGTGTACGAATAAATAGTTCGTTATATATTCGTCTACATTCTTGACTTATCCCCAAGATATATATACATTATCATGACCATGTGCATGTCCTGTAAGTTGTATCAGATTCGAGGTCGTGTTTACAATCAGATCGCAACGAGCCCGTCAGGGCGAGTTGTGATCCGATTGTAAACACGACCGAGAATCTGATACAAATTACAGGACGTGCATTTGGTCATGATAATACATTTATCTAACAATCCCGTTACATAAAGCCTGTTTTCCGTTTTTCAGTTTAAATTGGGTTGGAATTGGTCAAAATTTTGAATTTCATATTTTAGTGCGTAATAGCAATGCATATAATGATATTATTTGTCATAGCGCAGTGTTTACCGGAAGTGGAATCTATATGATACGGAATCAGAATGAATCGTATATATGATACGGAATCGGAAACACATTATGTGATACGTACAGTTTCTCGTGGTTTTCAGGCCAAAATCTGTATGATTGTTAGATATTAATTTTATTAAGAACATTTGATACAGCATCATATGTTCTAAATTATATTAATATTGTACTATAAACATATGCCGCCCAAAACAGCACAGAATCCCTTCATTATGTGAACAAGTAAACAAATCGGGTATTATTGGAAGTTGGAAGATAAATTGGTAATTACCACCTTGTGGGTTTCTAAGATAATGTGTCGAAGTCTTGACGAGGTCCCGACTTCAATACAACCCTGGAGAAGAACGGAGCCTTCATAGCCTTGGAACTTAGCTTGGAGTCCAAGGCTGAAAATGCTTCAACCCACATGGTGGTAATAACCTATAGGTATATTGTCGACCCACCAACACCAGTTCTTAACCAAAGTTCGATATGACATGTAGACCTAAAACATACCTTGGTATGATGTTACTTGTATATTACCAAATGGGACATTCCTTCCTAAATATAGAAAATCAGTCCATTAGCGGGTACATGAAATCAAAATATTGTTTCTTATGAGTTTGTCCCTCAACATGCTTATCAAATACGCCAGTAATAATTATTGTTTCAACAACAGAGTTATAATATTTAGATCCTAATATAAAAGATTTTGTAGTTACACATTCTATTAACAATTTATATTTCTTTCCCCTACAAAGGTCTGGCATTTTCAGGAGAGCGATTTATTCGCTCGCCTACTGCTCGCCTTAAAAAATAGAGGAGGGCGAAAAATAGCTCTCCTAGCCTTAGAAAATAATGATTACCAAAACAGGCTATTCCTAAAACCCACAGGTTTCCAGATCTCTGCTGTGTTAGTGGTCTCTGCAATATGGCCACACTGCCAAGGCCCGGAGGTGTGGGAAGGGCGGTGTAGCAGTTTCACAGAGACTACCTGGTTAGCAGCACCAAATAAAATGTACAAAGCCCACAATGCAGAATTGATTAATGGTACAACTTCGTTTTGCCACTTTTAGCTTTTGTAAGCTTAAGGAGAGCTACTCGCCCTCCTAGGCCATGCGAGGAGAGCGATAGTTAGCCCTCCTGCATTTTTAAGAATACCAGGCCTGCCTACCCCTAAATTTTGAACGTTTTCAAGCATCCGAGTAGTGGCTAATGACTTCACTACCTGAGTGAATGCCGGGTTTCCAAACGTCTATCCTCATTTTATGTCATGCCTCATGGGCCAGTTCATTGGCATGAAGTGTAACACATTCCGAACTACGGTCTGTTTGGGTAATTCTATGGAGAAAAGTACTCTTATACATTTCATGCGCTTATTATTGGGAACAAAAGGGGATTCTAACGAATCCGTACAAATAAAGTGATTAGGGGTGGGGGGGGGGGGGGGGGGGAGATTTGGGGGAAATTGTCGGGTCTATTTTGGGTTATTAGATACACACCAATACCCATATAATCGAACAGACTCTCACACATACCCAACCGCGTGCTACCATATAAACCAAGATGGCGGCCTCCAGTATACAAAATTGACAACGGAAATACGTATCACCATAACAACAATTGCTGCGCATGCGCACAGACACCACTTATCACTATGATAATGCCATCACAACATGGCCGTTCACGCGGGCTATCATGTCAACCCAACATGGCGATATTGGGTAAAGTGACATGACGTCACTTCCGAGGTTCCGCCACCGAGGTTCCACAAATATGACTCAAACATACGAGACATACTACTTAAGTCGTTTTGAATTATTTATTCTTGAAGGAATAGAGAAACTGAAATTTGTCACAAATAATATACAGTTAAAACTAGAAGTCCTGTCATGAAGTGCGCACAAATAGCACGTCGGTCTGCGCGTTAATATACGCGTTATGACTAATAGTAAGGCTATCAAATTATGTACATATGGCCTGTGCACACGATATGTTTCAGCCAATGGACCTCCGGGTAACCCGGAGGTCCATTGGCAGAAACATTGCCTGTGTTTACTTTGAGTAACCAGGAGAACCTGCCGTGCCTTGGATGCCATTCAATATGGCAATTTCGCGCAATTCCTACGCGCAATTAAGCCCAGATAAGCGCACAGTTCGTGACAAGACTTCTAGTTTCAACTGTACGTTTTGAAAAGATTATGGAGTACAAACGACCACAAATAAGAGTGTTCAACATAATTACTCATAAATAAATATATATTATTGTACGCCTGTGCTTTTATTTTCAAACAATACACGTTTTTTTCTGCAAAAACCGAACAATATATTTTTTGTGTTGTTCTTGAACATAACGGATCACGTGCGCGGACCATTTAACTATTTCATTTTTACGTTTGGGTTATTTTTGGCAATAATTTCTGTTTTAATATTTTTTAATGAATAACGCTGGTCAGAAATAAACATTATGTTACGTAAAGGGTTAAATGAACTTGTAAAATTTTTACAAATTGTTTCCTCCATTTTATTCTGATCTGTCATTCAGTAAATCCTTAGAAAAATTGCCTTGTTTTAGATGACTATTTATTTATCATTTTTATTATTATAGTTTTATTGACATAAACGAGTTCTTTCTTGGCAAATATTATCAATACACTAATGATCCATTATATTCATTAATTCAACAGACAGGAAACGGAAAAAACACAGATACAATTTGTGAAATATGAGTAATTATATTCTCATTAGTGTTTACACCTTGCAAGGTGGGGCCCAGCATCTCCGCGCGTGTTTCTGGCGTGAAGAATACGCTGATCAGTTGGTATTTCGCAAAACCAGACAATGGCTTACAGTTGAAAGTACAATTTACTAAAGACGGATACTTCAACCCAATGTTGGAATGGGATCAGGTCAGAAGCTATTAAGGGGTAAGGGGGGGGGGGGCGAACTGCCTCCCTATGGCCACCTCTGTCGGAATATTTGGCCCCCTTTTACTAGAATTTCTATGCATTTTGCAAACAAAATGAGCATATTTGGTCATGTTAGGGCATTTTCCCAATTTTATCGGGAATTTCGCCCCTATAGTCGTCGGGAAGGGTCTGGCTTCGGGCCTGAATGGGATATGCACTTTTCGCAGCCCCACCCTCTCTCCATCATTCGTCAAATTTATAATAGCTGGATATCTAATCCCTAAATTCAAATAGTTGTTGGAAATTTCAGACAGGGCGCTACAGTTAAAACTAGAAGTCCTGTCACGAATAGTGCGCTTATCTAGGATTAATTGCGCGTTGGAATTGCGCGCAATTGCTATATCGAATGGCATCCAAAGCACAGCCGGTTCTTTTTGTTACTCATAGCAAACACATGCAATGTTTCTGCCAATGGACCTCCGGGTTACCCGGAGGTCCATTGGCTGAAACATTGCTCGTGCACAGGCCATATGTACAGAATTTGATAGCTTTACTTGGGCCATAACGCGTACATTAACGCGTATATCAACGTGCTATTTATGCGCATTTCATGACAGGACTTCTAGTTTTAACTGTAGTAGAATATTTCCAAACATATCTAGAATTTGGCCAAGGTATGGAGTTTTTAGACTGAAAAGTATTGAAAGTCCCCCAAATATTGATTGAAAGAAGAAAAAATCCCCCAATTATTTATTTGAAGCTGGAATCGAGGACTACTAAGAGCCTTAATTGGGTAACTTACAGTCAAGGGAGGGCGGGGTAATATACAAATGGAATTCTGCATCCTAATCCTTTACCTACCCATTCCTCTTACGGAATTTATAAATTCGGCAGTTGAAAAAGGAAAATAATTCTACAAAACCATATGATGTGATCCCTCATTGGAAGAAGCTCGTTCTAACGAGGGATCGGGTGATGTGGCTTTGTAATTGTTTTTGAAAAATGACAAAAATAACTAAAACAAAATTTCATATCGTGTGCGCAGGGCAAAGTTTTAAAAAACCTATAGTTGTGAAATGTTTACTCGGGGGTGGGGGTTCCAAAGGAATTTCCCACTTGTTGAAGATTATGTAATGCTAGTGAGAAAGATGCCTACCGGTGCCACGTGCAATTTGAAATCTATAGGTGGACCCCCCCCCCCCCCCTCCCCCCCCCCCCCCCCATCAGAGACCCTTTAAGAACGTGCATGTTATCTTTCTCAGACTGGAGTTCATACTTTCGTGAAGTTTGGATTCGAATTTGTTTAGTTAAAATAGAGTAATTTCCCTTGTCAAAGTCGAGGCAAATGTATTTCCCCCAGACAGGGCCTCGTGTCGGTCGTGCAAGCGTTCGCTCTGAGTGACAGTTCTAATTACTCTATGATCAATCGAGAAATTAGAAAGCCAGTCCCCACCCACTCCAGTCCCTACCCACGACTCCTTCTCCCTTACATGTCGACCATAACTACATCGTTGGTGAAACAATGAATCGGTTGTTCGAGCAGTCACACAAGGCAATGTTGTGATTACCAATCAGAACACAGACTGGCTCGTGATTTGGTCGAAACTTACGATACGATGTAACCCTGGCTGTTTAATGAGTAGTTAATTAAACCCCAATGTATTCGGATAAGTGGTAAACGTCCCAGGTTGGGGGAGGGGAGTGACGTAACCAGTGACAACATATTGCAACTTTGGTGTGTTAACACACCAAAGTTGCAATTAGAAGTCACTGGTCACGTTCCTTATGACATCACTTCCCATCACTTGTATGATCGATTGTATTAAAATGTTGCAAAAATGAGATTTCCCTTATAAAAAGTGATGTTTCCTAACAATACATTGGTATTCTTTATTGTGCGTTTCTCTCGTTCATATGTTCCATTTAAATTTTGCCTTTTGGTAAACTAGAACCGAGACGCGGCCGACAAATGTGGTCGTTCTGAAAAGTTATTTCTTTCATGAATCCTATGCACTTCTGCGATAAAAATGTAAAAACAAAAAAAAAAAACCCAATAAGCCGTTGATTTGCCGCGGTTTTCATGTGAGAGGGCCTGCTTTGTCACTGTTCTCCTCATCTGATCCCCCTCTTCCCATTCTTTCACCCTGACACGCGAGGATGAACTATTTGATGATACCTTGTACGTGTCCGTTCTCTAATTACCAAACCATGCTTTAGGTCTTCCATGTTCTCAGCTGTGAGGGCATCAACTACAGGGCTGATAGTATTTATTTATTTATCTGATAGTATTTATTTATTTATTTATTTATTTATTTATTTATTTATTTGGGGTTTTAACGGCACTTCAGCCGGGTTACCTCTTTTCTCCCCCACTGCATGTGTAACATACGTGTGTCCCGGGTGAGATAGGAGGGAGAGACAGATGTATCCCACCCCACCCACGTGATGTTATACATTTATAACGTTATTATGACGTTATGCAAATCGTATCAGTTTCTTGCTACCAACCAATTCATATTGACGTCATCGGAATGCAATGTAATCAAAGTTCGATCGATGCTCTAAAACTCTTCAACCCTCAAGCTGCCACCGTTCCTAATCAATTTCGTGGCATATACCTTTGGTGTATACATAACTTGTGTCTGGTCTTTCCGATGGTGTCATCAGTTTCTTAAAACAACGAATACAAAATGAGTTGATTGAATCAGCACGTGACTCCCGATTACCTCTGGCTAACGTAATCGCTGCATGTTGGGGGGGGGGGGGGGGGGTGGGGGGGGGAGAAAAATCATCCTCGATGAGTCTGAAGGTGGGAATGGGGAAATCTCACCCTCGGGGCAAGATATTTGAACCAGACCCTCGGCAAGACTCGGGTCTGATTCAAATATCTTGCCCCTCGGGTGAGATTTTCCCATCCCACCTCCAGACTCATCGGGGATCATAATAGTCGGACAGTGTTACGGGTGGAGAAAGCGAGCAACTGTCAGACTTCCCAGCGTACTAACTCCACACAAACAGGGATAGCATTGGTTGAAGACAAGTGCACCATCGACGTACTGTACGTGTTAGTACACAGCGCTACCGTGCCCCACGACTGATAGTAGAACAAACCAAGACCACAATTGATCTGAACTTGTAGAGGACATTTCAGTAGTTGGAGATGAATGTAGCTGTGACCATAGTGGGACTAGAATACAAAAGTAACACAAGCAGCAGTAATCGGGTAATGGCAGGGTCCAGCAGGCATAGTAGAAGACTAAAGTAACGGGAATGGAATGCGATCACAGGAATAGATGTTAAAGTCTAGACGAAGAAGACATCGGGTATCTACAGTTAAAACTAGAAGTCCTGTCATGAAATGCGCACAAATAGCGCGTTAATGTGCGCGTTATGGCCCAAGTAAAGCTATCAAATTCTGCACATATGGCCCGTGCACAAGCAATGTTTCAGCCAATGGACCTCCGGGTAACCCGGAGGTCCATTGGCAGAAACATTGCATGTGTTTGCTACGAGTAACCAGGAGAACCTGTCGTGCTTTGGGTGTCATTCGATATGGCAATTGCGCGCAATTCCAACGCGCAATTAAGCCTACATAAGCGCACTATTCGTGACAGGACTTCTAGTTTTAACTGTAGGAGCATTGAGAATATTGTTTTAATAATCCCTTTCACACGTTGTCATTCTAGTGTTTCGCTGTGGAATCCTTTTTTCCGATTGTATATTCTATACGTGCTATCAAAACCATTAACGATAAAATATCAAAAAATATTTTGCTTGAACGACTAGAAGGTAGCATGGAGAAATGAGACAACACGGAGCTCTACTTGACTTATCTTGTGCTTGAACGACTAGAAGGTCGCATGGAGAAATGAGACACCACGGAGCTCTACTTGACTTATCTTGTGCTTGAACGACTAGAAGGTCGCATGGAGAAATGAGACAACACGGATCTCAACTTGACTTATCTTGTGCTTGAACGACTAGAAGGTAGCATGGAGAAATGAGACACGACGGAGCTCAACTTGACTTATCTTGTCCTTGAACGACTAGAAGATCGCATGGAGAAATGAGACACGACGGAGCTCAACTTGACTTATCTTGTGCTTGAACGACTAGAAGGTCGCATGGAGAAATGAGACAACACGGATCTCAACTTGACTTATCTTGTGCTTGAACAACTAGAAGATCGCATGGAGAAATGAGACACGACGGAGCTCAACTTGACTTATCTTGTGCTTGGACGACTAGAAGGTCGCATGGAGAAATGAGACACGACGGAGCTCAACTTGACTTATCTTGTGCTTGAACGACTAGAAGGTAGCATGGAGAAATGAGACAACACGGAGCTCAACTTGACTTATCGCAAGAACTGTGTGGTCCCCAGTTTTCCAAAATAAATCATTCAGAAGTGTTGTCACTCAGCACAACTAACAGATGGAATGTTCAATGCCGAATTGTCGCGTACACGTAAAGGATTCGAGTTAACGCCTTAATTGCTATTGGCCGATACTCCTGCCAGGGACAAGGACAATTTTGCCACTAAAATAAAAACTATTTAGGTGCTTCTAACCAAATACCACCCCCACCCCCACCCCATGCACCGTACTTTAAAACCAGTGATCTCTCGAGATGAATTCACATGAACTTTCCATCGAGTTTTGTGACGGCAGATTTCTTACAGGTATGACTACAGTACAACCGCCGTGGAATGGTAAAAAACTACGCGTGGGCAGTGTTGCATACGGGCGCTTTTCTTCGTTTTCGGCAAAAAAAACATATGACCTTCGGCACCCCTTTTTTCTGAAATGAGGATAAGAGTCGTAGTAAAAATCCCTCCTTTGAGGTCTAATTTACTACGACTCTTATCCTCATTTCAGAAACAAGGGATTCTCCAGAAGGCACCCCAGTTTGGGCACCCCTTTTTTGAAAAAACATATGACCTTCGGCACCCCTTTTTTCTGAAATGAGGATAAGAGTCGTAGTAAAAATCCCTCAGGGGTGCCGAAGGCCATATGTTTTTCAAAAAAGGGGTGCCGAAATTGGGGTGCCGGGGAAATTGCCTTTGATATAGGTTTTTATTATACAGAAGGGAGATAACTCTGCATACAGATTATGGGAAATCAAGCAATCTAATTGGTTAATTATAATTTATATAAATGATCTAGATAAATGAAACAACAAGAGTACTCAGAATAGGGTAGGAACTACTGGTATTACATACCACCTTACCAGTAACAGGATTATACAGAGCATTTGGTAGGTTAATACTATCAACGGTTAGGATGGAACCTACAGGGGAATATACCAACCATACTCTTCTGCCGTTCTGTATTATCAGGCATTGACCCTACCCCAGAATACCGCTCAATAATATGAAGCACCTGGTGGATCAGTAGTACCAAGGGCCAGCAAGAGACCTACAGGGATATGTACAGCCTATGCTATACTACCGTTCTATACTGCCAGGCATTACCCCCGCCCCCACAAAATCACTAGATCTACCATAACGTACTACATATACCAGCCATATAATAAAACAAAGCAATCGGTTGGTTAATAGTACCAAGCACTAACAGAGGGCCTATAGGTGTATATACCGCCCATACTATAGTAACGTTGTAAACTACCAGGCAGTACCCCTACCCACAATACCCCTATGCCTAGCATTGCATACTACCTATACCAGTCATAGGATAACATAATGCATCAGGTGGATTAATATTACTAAGGGCCAGCAAGAGACCTACTGGGATATGTACAGCCTATATAGTATCCTCAGATAAGTATCCTATAAAAGGTATCCTCGATGGGTATCCTCAATAGGTATCCTCAAATAATACAATACCAGGCCATAGGTATCCTCAAATACCCGTATGTGCCTATGTGATAGGGCATATTGTGTCACATTGTGCCTTTTCACATAAGCACATATCGGCACATAAAGCATGTGCCTATGTGATAGGGCATATTGTGTCACATTGTGCCTTTTCACATAAGCACATATGACAAAAAGGGGTGCTAAAATTGGGGTGCCATTGGATATAGGCTTTTGTTATACACAAGGGAGATAACTCTGTATACAGATTATGGGAAATCAAGCAATCTGATTGCTTAGTTAGATATATGAAACAACAAGAGTACTTAGAATAGGGGCAGAACTAACAAGAATAGACCAGAAGCTGCTAAATATAGTAATAATAAGCAGAGCTGTTCCAACTAATAGGCTCTTCTACGCTATACTCTAGAACAAACGAACAGAGTCAGATAGACGATAACTATTGCATATATAGATAAAAGCAGAGAATTCTGGGTAAATTTGTCCTATAGCACTACGTGCTATTCTTAATAGGGGGAAAACGTCATGGGATCAAAAAAAGGGATTCTGGGAGAATTCTAACCCAGAACATTACTCCTGTTCAATCGAATGCACCCCCTTGTACCCCTTAGTACTCTAGCACTACGTGCTAAGCCGATAAATTGGAAAAATAAAGTCAATTTCGGTGATTTTGGGTGGATTTTGGTGA
Organism: Pictodentalium vernedei; assembly: GCA_031216915.1. Lineage (NCBI taxonomy): Eukaryota > Metazoa > Mollusca > Scaphopoda > Dentaliida > Dentaliidae > Pictodentalium > Pictodentalium vernedei. The sequence goes on from CM062291.1 coordinate 465,256,071, forward strand.
TTTGGGGAATTGTCGGGTTGTTTGTGGTAATCAGATTTACTCCGATTCAATCGAACATACCCTCCGAACATACCCCTATCCTATTGTAGGCCTTAGGTAACATAGCAATCACGTGCTACCATAGAAACCAAGATGGCGGCCTCCAGTATACAAAATGGACGACGGAAACACGTATCACCCTAACAACACGCGCTGCGTATGCGCACTAACACCACGTATCACTATGGAGATGACGTCACAACATGGCCGCTCACGCGGGTTACCATGACAACACAACATGGCGGCACTAGGTCACGTGACATGACGGCACTTCCGGGGTCCCCCTCCGGGGTCCCCCCAATGAGGACTGTAGGGGAACATACTTTACTACTGAAGTGATAGTCTACTTCCATTCATTACACTAGAAGGTTCAAGTTCTCAAGCTGCCAGTCAAATTCTGTAAGGATTTCGACGCTCTTGTGGCCTGGAACCAGTCTAACCTTTAAACTGTCCATCACCTATGTTTAGATTCACTCGTGTGGAATAGTTCAGTTGGTCGGAAAAAGCGATGCTACCATCATCTGACAATCTTAAATACCATACCCATTCATTTTCTTTGGATCAACGCAAAACTGTATCTTAATCAAGACGCGGTTGGGCAGAATCGTTAATGAATTTTACTATTAGATACTAGTAGAATACAGTTAAAAGTAGAAGTCCTGTCACGAATAGTGCGCTTATCTAGGATTAATTGCGAGTTGGAATTGCGCGCATGGCATCCAAAGCACGGCAGGCTCTCTTGGTTACTCATAGCAAACACATGCAATGTTTCTGCCAATGGACCTCCGGGTTACCCGGAGGTCGATTGGCTGAAACATTGCATGTGCACAGGCCATATGTACAGAATTTGATAGCCTTACTATAGTCATAACGCGTACACTAACGCGCATATCAACGTGCTATTTGTGCGCATTTCATGACAGGACTTCTAGTTTTAACTGTACATGCATGACGACTCCTCACATCTGTAGCTTGTGATTAAGACGCGTATTTCTATAAATTGTGTTAATATCTTGACGTTTTCAAGGCGAAGTAAAAACTTATTGCATGGGATATCTATAATTGGAACACGAAAGAATATCTGTATATCTTTGTGAGTAAAGGAATGTCACATTATATCAGCGGCCTTCTGTTCGCGAATTCCATGAAATGTGGATAAACAAACAGTATATAACAGAGACGGATTCCTTACACAATTTCACTGGTAGTCCTAGAGTTTGCAGAAGGTTGTGCAGTTGTCACGAATGGTTGACCAATTAGTTTACCTTGATTCTTAGAAAAAAGGTAATTTTGAACACGGTGATTGCCATGTTGCAAAAACAGGAATAAGTTTCTACACCACTGTCCACAAGCACTGCTCACCTTTCTTAGTATTTTGTATAGATAAACTTTAAGCAATCGCCATCATTGTCAGAAAATGTAGGGTAGAAGTACAGTGGAACCCTGTTAATTGAATAACCACTTTGTCAGTAAGCATTATTCAATTAACAGGAATATTCAATAAACAAGGATTTGGTCACTGTCCTATATTTTAGAGATAAACTAAGCATTGGTTCTATTAGATCTTGTTTGACAGAGCTCATAGAGCTCTGTCAAACAAGAAATAATAGATTGAATTCATTTATTGGATGTGTAATGGGATGGGGCAATTAGGCCTATAAACAAGGTGAAGTTGGTGATTGTCAGAGCAATTTCTGGATATATTACAATATTGTTTTATTCAATTAACAGGGTTTTACGCTATAATCCCTATGCCATTAACAGGTAAAGTATGTACTTGAGGAATGGTAAATGGTTTGGTGTTTGAAAATTATATTCTCTAAACGAGGTTATTCAGTTAAGAGATATCCAGTTAAGTGGGCTCTGCAACTGGTTCCAATACTTTAGCGTATTTTTATTAGTATTTTCTATGTAAATGCATGTGGAGGTTCTGCAATCATTTAATCCTACTGTTCTATCTACCACAATTGCATGACTACAGTTTCGATTTGATTTTTCCACCATATCTTCAAGAAAACTTAGTTTCTGACTTCACTGGAACGATATTCGACAAGGTCGTTCCAAAAATGAAGTTATGAGCTATAAATGACCCCTCCTCATACCCACAAAAATGAAAACAAGAGAAAATATGGGGCGGAGAACACGGTCAATTTCTCAATTGATTGAGGTTTCCGTTTTGATTGAAAAGCTGGTTTTTATTTTTAATATTCCTGTATCCTTTCACACTCATCTTCACACGTAGTAATCAGATTCGGGCTTCCCGGGTAATTCTCCCCTTTCCGGCTCCAATTCCGCAGACTCGCGGAGTTTTTGTTAACCAGAAGCACTTCCGAGGAGGAGAAATTGCAATTGCCAGGGGTAAGTCTAAGTTTTTTCCAGCGCAATGTTTGTTTTATTAGTCAACATGCACTTAGAACAATATGCTCAGTGCACCTATATGGAATATATGTTGAATTTCTTTAAACAACACGCTGCACAAATGAGGCACCCCTAAAATCTCCAGTTCGTTTTTGCAACAAAATTACAATCTCATTTTTCAAATAAATTGCCTTTATATGTAAATTCGTGTTTTTATACAAGAACAGAAGTTATTTTATCTTACCTGTCAATACCATACTTGAAAACCGTTTGCTAAAGTGAGAAAATATGAGTTTTATGATAACGCTCTACATGAAAATTTTGATAATCCGCTGCTCGGAGAATGCCAACGCCCCTACTCGGTACCTTGTTGGAATGAAATGCACTGTGTTTCATACAAGCCATTGTGAACGGATGATTTCGGCACGAATTTTGTCCTCAACGCTTGGTATTTGAGAAATATGGTATTCAGGGGCGTCGAGAGATATCTTGCGTCTCGGTGTTTGCTTTAAAAACGGGATGTCGTGATGCGGAACGTATCTACAAACACACAATGTGACTACAACCCAATATAACGTTGAAGCTAATGGTGTGTTTGCCGGGATCATACGAGATGCAAAACGGTAATTTGGGGCAAGTATGAGGGGTGTGTCCCCCTCTCGCCGATGGGTGTCCGGGAAAATTTTTATTGTTTAAGGTGTCAAAGGTTTTCTCGAATGTTAGCCATAAACATGTCGCAGCTTGAGACTGGACATATTGTCACTTATGCTCGCGTGGAGCCTGCAACAATTTGTGCCACACACAACAGGGGCGTAGCCGAGATTCTATAATGGGGGGGGGGGGGGCAGTTTTTGGTGGGGCCTACCATGATATTTGGAAACTTGTTGTGGGGTGTTGGGGGTACTCCCGTAGTCCTAACTAGGACCCTCTGGTCATTACCATCTCCTTCCATTTCCCTTCAGGGGAGTGGGAGGAGGGGTAACGATTAGAGGGTCCTGTTTGGGACAGAGAAATGGGAGGAAGGGGAATGACCAGAGCTCCCCGAGAAAATTCTGTAAACTTCATTGCTCTAAGATCAGATCTGAGGCAATTGTAGCATGTGAAGCCCTATATTGGAGAGCAATTTTGGGGCTCTTGGTTCTGTGAAACTTGCATTGTGTTTATGTTTTGGAGGCCAGCTAAGATTCGGGTGGGGTGGGCTTTGTCCGCCAGCCCCCACCCCCACCCCCCCCCCCCCACCCCATGCAGATACGCCACTGACATACAATTGCTTAATAAATCGCCACAAACATGACAGACTGAAACATATTTATGTGCCCGTGTTAAAGGTAAACTTCCACTGAGGGGTGGGCCCCAAGTAATCCACGACCCAGGTGTTACGACACAGACACCCCCTCCTCTCGATGCCCCTGGTGGTATGTTATTAATGTTCAATGCTCCTCGGTGCCTTGATATCAAATAATTCAGTTCGTTCTATTGAAATATTGAGAAACAATAATTGGGTTTTGGGGTTTTTTTTTATTTTAGTATGGATATGAATGACCTTGGAGTCACACCTTTGCAAGACGACGATGATTATGCAAATCTGAGAGATTCGTTTGTCCCCAAATTAACTTCGACACCGAACGCGACCCAGACACAGACAAATGCATCGACACCAGACACCAGACAAATTAACCAAAAGTGGGGATGAGAGAACTCCTTTGGGAAATCATTACAAGTGTGAACTGCTCAATGACTTTTGTGTGCAAGAAAGCATTGCGTCGACACAGAAAGAAACACGACGGTACGTTGTTGCTTTGCAATATATGTGATAGGAAGTTTTATACGGCTTTTACGGCTTTGATTTACAGCAGCACAAACTCATCATATGGGCATGACATTTCATTATCAAGACTGTGAGCGCTCATTCAAGACAAAAGCGGGACTGAAACGTCATTCTCAAGACCACAGTGGTAAATATTCACACAACTGCGGAATTTGTGGCAAGGGATTTGCCTACCAGCAGGCGTTTACCGAACACATAAACATTCACCATGGCCAAAGACTCCACAAGTGTAGCATTTGTAATGCGACATTTGCGCGCGAACGATTAGCGGCAAATTACCTTGCACCGAATGTGACACTTGTCGGAAAATGTTCAAGACCAAAAAATATTTGTCTGACCACATGCACACTCACACGTCCCCTTTTAAATACCAGTGCCACCAATGTGGTAAAGAGTATACGCACAGGGCTTCACTCAAGAGACAAGAAAACACAGTCATTGAAACTGTATTTTTTTCATCACCGGTGATTCTGAGGGTGCTGTGACCGACTCTCCGGGTTGTTACTTGATGTGTTGTTATCGCGACTACACATTCAAGTGATGTAAATGATGTGTTCTTAGCGTGGCAACTATTTGTTTTCGTCGTAGCACGCGTTATTGATGGAGAGGGTCCTGAGTCGAATTTCGGAACTGTGTTTAACATACAGTACGCGGAGAGTGGATTGTAACTAAATCACCCGCGGAGTGGAGTTATCACCCAAACTATAACTTTCAAATTTTGTATATATCGACTAAAAACACAAGCAATGTTTCAGGCAATGGACCTCTGGGTTTAACCCGGAGGTCCAATGGCTGAAACGTTGCTTATGCTTGTTATGCTTTGCAACAAATTTGCAATTATTGCTTGGGAGGAATCTCCACTCTGCGGGTGATTTAGTGATAATACACTCTCCACGTACTGTAACACTGGCAAAGTAAGTGCGATGGCACCAGGTCTGTCACTGATAAACATTTTGAGCATTGCATATATTTCTCCCGTCAATTAATTGCTGAAAGACATGAAATGTATTAGCTGAATACGTGTAGTAGTACCGTACACCTGCGCTGGCAAACCCCGGTTAGGGGGGTTGGCACACCGATTTACAAAAAATAAAAATATTTATTAAAATCTACAGATTTTGTTAAAACAATTCGGAATTAATTCTTCAGGTAAAAACAATCAGAGAAATTCCACTTTTAATACGAATACTGTGGCTTTTTATTCATTATTCATTGAAAAGCAAACATTTTCAATAATGCGTCGAACATAGGTAATATTGTGTGCCGTTAAAATGCATATTACTAAATACGGTAGTTTGAACTTTGTCGAGTTCTTAAATCTAGAGTCATTCATCAAACTGATAAAGCTAGTAACTAAAATACAAACCTATTCATTCCTTTATAGTAAGCTTTCTACAATTGAGGTTCGTACAAAATATGGCCTTTTGCGCCGGAAACACGCGTGGCATTCAATTTTGCACCGAGAAGCCCGAATCTGATTACAGCGTGTGATCTTTGATAGGTTGCAGACATCGTCGAAAAGAAGCTGGGAATGACATATATTTGTTATTGCGTACCACAGCACGGCTGGTAGCTGATTAATAGTTTGAACCATCGATCTTGGATACAGGTCTGGGGGAAATTTGGAATCGTTTTCCAAAATGATCCTCTGATACATATTACTTCTAATGATTAGAACAGAAAGCTAGATATAGCTTTTATTATACGCTAAACAATAGATTATCGAAGAAAATGAGGAAAGATAGAAATCGTATCCTCCCCTGTGAAGATGTAGAAATTTTCACTTTCACTGTATCAATCAAAATGGCGGCTTTCAAAGCATCACATCAAGGTGAATACGAGTCAAATTATTACAGGAAATGATCTATTTGTTCTAAAAACGTGTAATGAAAAGAAAACCTTGTGTTTTTGAGTGGATACCGATCATTTCCAGCAATAATTCAACATGAATTCACCTTGAATTGATGCATCCGTTAGTCCAAACATGGCCTGAAAGTCCGTAATATAAGTTTTTGGTTTGGTACGTCCTTTCAAAGGACGTACCAAACCAAAAACTTCTATTACGGATTTTCAGGCCATTTTTGGACTAGAAACCCGCAGCTGAATCAGATCGCAAAACGCGGTCTCTTCCGATTATCGGTCAAATCACTTCAACATGTCAATGATTCAATGCTTGTTTACTTTCATGCATCAATTCAAGGTTGAACCGAGTGGAATTATCAGATTCTTATAAAAGCCGTATACTATCAAGAAAACCTATAGTGTTCGCGAAAAATAAACATTTGTCTCGGCCACTCGAGATAATTTTCGGTATCCACTCAAAAACACTTGATATCCTCTATATTATTTCTAGTGGAATATTTATTCGAATTAGAGGTAACAGACACAGACCATGGTTTGAAAGAAAAAGTAGCCCCCCCCCCCCCCCCACCGGCTGGGGACATACTTATAAGGCAACTTAAGGTAAACCCAGTCATTTTGCTTGCTAAATGATACCTCGTAAATTTTAAGATCATTTCAATTTACTACAAGAGCAAAATTCCAAAATAATTGAAATCCATTGGTCATTTAATTTTCAAAGCAAAATACAAAAAAATCCAAGATGGCTGCCATGATGGATATATTGATTATGCCAGAACGCTGACTGTTAGAAGGACCCCCACCCCCCATATTAAGTAGCAATTGAGCAGAAAAAATTGGATTCACACACTGGTCATCCGTCTGCAAGTTATTGCTCGGATAAGCAAACATCCCAAAAAATCCATCCAAGATGGCTGCTATCACGGTGACATTGGATATGCGAGCATCCTGGTTATTGAAAGGAACCAGGAAAGTAACATTTTCATTGTCTGCAAACTTTGGCTTTGCAGTTTTTTTCTTGTCAAATCATACAAAGTCAGTTCCGACTTGCCAAGAAACAAATGCCAAGGTACTTAAAATGTAATTTGCAGACTTACTCGCAGATTGTATGTTTGTGCACCTATTCTGTTGCAGAAATTAGGTCCTAAAATTTTAAGATAATTTACCACTGATTTATCACCTCTTGAATTTATAAATGATTTTAATATAACATTCTTATCTCGCCAAGAAACAAAAGTATCTGTATATAACAACCGTCAGCACATTTATTTCATGGTAGAGCAAACATGGATCACCCCCACCTCACACGCAATAAGAACATAATTAGAAGCCTGGGCGTGTGGGGAAGGGACGGTCAGGACCATAAAATTGCCAACAAAAAATTTGCAGTAAAACCCCGCCCCTTGCATCCAATGGAATACCGCGATGCGTTGTAACATTAATTTTTCGTGGCCTCATCTGTCTGTACACCATCTCATCCACCCATCCCCTACAATATTTAGAATGGCTTACCTCACTGAGACAAAAATGAATGTCTAAAAACGTTATAGTTTTTACTCATATTGACAAACTTCAATTAATTGTGGTGTAAATGTACCTTCGTAGCAGTTAAATAATTCCACACAACTCGTAATTGCCGCCAGAATCCCTCATCAATGAGCGGGCGTCTCTCCATGTCTCTTTATATACGAAAATATTACAGTGTTACAGAGTACTGGAAATTGTAGAGTATTTAACCACCCTCCTACACCCCAATGTACTTTTTCAATGGGTTCCAAAGGTGTATTGCATGAAACGCAGAATGCTCAATCAAGTTTGAGGCAAACATCTTAGGATGCAGAACGCACTGAAGTCGCACTCATGAGTGAGAGTTCTGATTTGATCAGAGAGGGAAACCTTGACTTAGTAAATAAATGGGCGCCAGAAACAGTGGGGGAGAATGTTTCGGCCAACGTTTATGAAATAGAGCTGTAGGTTAATCGAAATCGAACCGAGGTTTTTAGTTTTAAAAAAAAAACCGAAACCGAAACCGTCGACATCTCGTAATCTAAGGTGTTTCGTTTTTTATTAAATACTCTCTTGCTGCAGAAATTCACAGAATGTAGCCATCCCAGAGTAGTGAGAGTACCCAGACACTGCCAATGGCAGTGTCTGGGTACTCTCACTACTCTGGGAAGGCTACATTCTGTGATTTTCCGACATTTCAGTTGAGTTGTGTTTGCAGCTTTCCTCAAGTTGCGTGTAGGTGTCAGACCTCGAAAAATGGCCAAGCACAATAAAAGTTCTGTGTATTTAGGTAATTATTATATTGGCCTTCCTGATTCTTCATGTATTATATCTTATTTCGGGCATTCATTGAGTTTCACTCAATTTCACTGCCATTCAGTTATGACTCCGGACATAAGAATGAGTTTTATTGAATTTTATTTGGCCTCATGAGCAAACCGAAAACCGAACCGAACCGAGGTTTTATTCCACCTGAAAAATCAAAACCGAAACCGAACAAGAAATTTAAAAACCTACAGCCCTATTATGAAGTCGTCTTGTCAACGGAGATGACCCTCCAAAAACGTCACATCTCGTTGTGCAGCATCCCAGCTTGATATCTCAACTGTAGTTAGTTTCCCAATACCAAATCCAATCCCCCAGCACTGTTTCTTGCTAAGATAGTGTTCCGTCGATATTACATTTTAAGCAAATGCACGTAGTTACTGTTTTGCCCTTACAAAAGATGGTTATCGGAGCTGTAGAATATTTAAAGAAATATAATAAAAAGACGTCGGTGTTATCAGCTCATTTATTAGACAATTTATTTTCTTCTCGTCGACACACCTATCTTTATTACTAATCTCAAACACTTGATAAAACATCACGGCGTCCTAAAAGTATTCTCATACTTATGTGTCAAAAATGCATAAACTTTGTACTGCTTTTAATCTTCCCAGAAAATCGCGTGAATCATGCTCTCTTGTAATCAAAAGGTAAATTATGTGTTTTTCAACAGAGGTGGCGCCACAAATTCCCCGATACAATATTCAAAACCTTCCTGTAACGGACACCCTGCAACCCGGAGTTTTATAAAAATTCATCCGCGGTTCTGATTTAATTTTATATATAAATGCGTAGTTTAAACCTTTAGCTAACTAACGTACGACTGAAGCTGGCCAGCGATGTTCACAAAAATCGCCATCCAAATTTTACTATTTGTTTCAATTTTTTGCCTCAAAAAATAACTCATGGCACCTCATTTGATCGAGCTCATAGAGCTATAAGCTATATTTCGAGACAAAAAATGAAAATATTTAGTTATGTTCCACTAAGACTAAAATCCTCCTCCTCTGATTGGACGAGAGCTCGCTTAGTATATTCTATGTTTACGGCTCAAGTGGCAAATGTTACCGTCTGACGTCACAACGCGAAATATTTGCAATGACGTCGTCCGTTTCGCAACTGCTTCATCAACGGAGTGATTAACAAGCCGCTTCATTTTTCTGGATGTTTCACGTGTGCAGCAGACGGTTTTCCGGATGAAGTGTTGTTTAAATTACAAACCGATTTACGATGTGAACTAAGACGGAATGAGTTTATCTGGTGTATTGATTATTTATCCATTGTGGCCGTGGATGCATGCGAGGTTTATTTACTAAACCAGTGATCGTTAAAAGTTGCCTTGAACAAGGAAACTTTTAACGATCAGAAGTTTAGTAAATAAGCCTGTCGTGTTTCACGATGCAGGTTTTGGGCTATGGGTAGTGTCTATTGGAACACAAGCGTTATTGTGATGAATTGACGGTAACATGGTCTGAGGTTTGCGGCTCAGAGCGTATGTTCAACCTCGACGCTTCGCGTCTCGATTGAATATAAGCTCCGAGCCGCAAATAACTTATTATTCAGGAAATGTTTTCTGTAAATTTCGTCTGCTGTTTGTATTTGGTGGACAGGTGATGGAAACTAAAAGAAGATTAATTCAATCCTACTCTCGACATCACCTCACTCACAACGTTACGACGTCGACCTATAACGTCATTCTAGTATTAAATGTGTTGTGGACGATAGTTTCCACAATGAGCTCTTTGGTGGTGATTTTGTGATAAAAACTTTTTCATTTAATTATCTCGAATCCAGATCTTCCAAATTCTGGATTAACCAAATGAATTGCCGATTTTTATTTTTTTTACCACTAAACTTCTTCACGTCCACCGATTCCTAAGGCCGAGAAAACGTTTTTTTTTTAAATATTGTATTTTATCATGCAGCCGCTTAACTCATTACCCAACGTAACGGACCTTAAATAAGTTGTAAGCTTTCTGTCGAATCCCTCCTTTTCTCGGCATTTCGACCATCGTTATATGCACGTTATGTTCTGTACTGTGTATCTTAAATCGTAAAACTTTCTTGTATCATGTGTTGTACACATATAAAATAATATTCAAATAAACATTCTTTAAGGTGCTATATAAGTAAGTGAAAATAATTTACTATGAGATTTCCAAGCCTAAAATACCATAAATGTCAAACCAATATACACAATTATTTATCAAATAAAAGGTTATTGAGTACGATAAATATGGTGTGTTCAACTCATATTGTTGACAGCAGTCATCAATGGTTGGTAAAAGTCTGCTACCGTAATCATACAAGGACTGATAATGAAGTAATATTTCACTTGGACAACTCGTGGCTAAATATGCTTAACCCTTTACCTAACACGAAAACCAGACGATACTTGCAAAAAACATCTTGAATAACTACTTTTTTTCATTTTTTTGTCTCAAAAACATAGGTTATGACCCCCTCATTGGAACGAGCTCGACGAGCTCGTTCCAACGAGGGGTCATAACCTATGTTTTTTGAAACAAAAAATGAAAAAATAATGAAAATTAATTGTCGATTTTTGAGAATAGCACTGACGGTTTTGACCGTTACGTTGGGTAAAGTGTTAAGGTATCCAAGAACTAAGCTAGGCATTCAAAATACTTCAGAATGCACCTGTCGGCTTTTTGTTTGGGGGAGATCGCCATGCGCGTTGTTTATGTGCAGGTCAAGGTCAGCAAAGTAAAAAAACACCGATATTCACTGCCTTCCAAAACGACATTACGAGACCTGATAGACTTTACATTACAGACTGTCACCATTAGAAAACAACGCATTTGGAGTATTACTTCCAACACGTGACATTTGCTTGAATTTCCAAGACTCACGAAATGGGTTTAATTTAATTTTTTGGCATCTTATGTCTCATAAACATAGACCCGCTCCAATGAGGGTCATATTATTAAGCCATGTTTTGAGGTAAAAATTAAAATTATTCAAGAAACTTTTTTCATGAAGTGCCGTCTTCTCTTCGGATTGGGTGAAGGGTTAAAATGTATTTCCTATATTCGCGGGGTTTGTGTGTTTGACGTCAGGCGCGTGAGTGTTTTCAGATATCGTGTAAAAAGATATAACTTCTTTTTCTTGCCCAAAACTCTTAAAAAATATGAGGGTCGGGCATGAAAATTTGGATCGGTCGGGAAATCTGAACCTTTCATTTTTTCCCCTCAGCCTAACCCAACACATCTAAATAGTTAGAATGTTTATAATTAGAGATTACAATTTTTGAGTTGTTCAGTAGACGTTCTTAGAATGTCATCTCACCACCCGGATGTGTCACCAGACAGAACAAGTTATTCTGTGGAGAGTTGAAGTCCACATTTAAATTTCTCGATTAAAAACTATAAAATCTTCTTTTGACGTTTCCTGAAGACATTGGCAGAAGACTTATACACTATCAACGGAGTTTACACAATAAAGTTGCTTTTAAACTTTTAAATTTGTCCATTTAGCCAAATCAAGATATTAACCCCATAAACCTCCATATTGGGATCGTTCGTCCCAGGTAGTATGTCAGGGATGATGTGGTCATCATCAATAGGATCTCGGGCAGAACTTCGGTTGTGACGTCATATTCACGTGATTCAGTTACGTCACATATGGTTGTCAGCGTGTACGCCATGCTGTGACGTTTTGGCGTTATTGCCATGTCGGAAGATTTTGTCATTAAGCATGCGCAGTGCGTATTGTTATGGTAACACGTTTTACCGTCGACCATTTTGTCTACTGGATGCCGCCATCTTCGTTTCTATGCGAACACGTGGTTGCTATGACCCGGGGGGGGGGGGGGGGTTCTAATGTGGTGGGGGTATGTTCTGATGATACGTTCGATTAGAGTGGAGTAAATCTAATTACAAATGTCCTTGTGTGCTAGTTCACATCACATGTAGCAGATGATAACGTGCTGTATGTGCCGATATGTACCTATGTGAAATACACAATGTGTCACGAAGACATGCGATACATATCCTCATGTTGGGAAAAAGGACTTTATAACCACAGAGGTATCCAGGAAGGCAATCTCTAGGTGACATTCCAAGCTCCTATACGGCTTATAGCTCCTAGTAGTTCTACCACTGGCTTCTACCTGGTTACTATCTATCCCACAATTGGTTTTCACTTTCTTCAACCAATACTATAGCCATCCACTGCTGGTGGTTTGTACCACTGTCTGTCCTGTGATAAAGCCTTCCACCATGATTACTGGCTTACCGCGCATCTGCGGTTTGCTAGCTATCCCTGATCCTATCTCGACCTTTGCACTCAGCCAAGACTTTCTCTCTGTTCACTTTGGCCCGCATCTGCCTTTACATTTCCTTGACCAATTACGAGAGTAGCGTATATATAAGAGATTGTCTGTCTATAGTACTGAGATATGTTCACGTGCTGGTGTACAATGTGTAATAACGTAATAATACACAACACTTGTAGCACATGGCAACATGCTGGATGTGCTGGTTTGTGCTAACACTGGAATGCACAATGTGCGTTCAACACATGCAGTACACTTGTGAATTCGATGAAACACGTATTCTATAGACATAGACACACTATAGAATGGATTCCAAGGAACGTGAGGGCTGGGGTTTGATGGAATGTGCTTGTGTGCTAATGCACAATGTGAGCACAACACAAAGACACGGTCCATGGACATAGATTGTAGAAGGAATTCTGTAAGTGGGATTCTCAGCCAATTTCGTGAAATGGGGATTCTGGTATGAAATGGGGATTTGTGTATAAACTCTTGGGATTATGAAAAGGGATTCATCTCCCCCTAACATTGTCATTCCTCGTTTGACTAGCTTTCCATGATTGTACGTTGAGTTGAAGAATTTGAGTGGACGCAAGCGTGTCGTAATACGTGCAGTGAAAATGTAAACGATTTTGGTCAGTGACTACAAAGTTCGCTTGGTTAGGGGTGTTTCTTCTGGGTTTCGGGTTAGAAGGTGATTGAAACAGTGTTCACTTTGTCGGGTGGCAATTTATCCAACTGCACTAAAAATTTTGATTTGGCAACAAAACATCTTCGTTGGTTAAAAGTTTGGCTCCAAAAAGTTTCTGTTTTTGTGAAAGAAAGACATTGCAGCAGTGAAGAGCACGATTGATGATGAAACAAACAAATGAATATGTTAATACTTCTTTTGTCAACAAGGTGTTGGCAATTAGGTTTTGGCAAACTTTCAATGTTAATTGTCAGTGGGTGGAAGTGGAGCATCATTTTCCCTTAATAAAACACTGTAGGTTATCAACTTTACAAAAGGCAGCATTTAATTCAGTAAATACTTCATACCGTCGCGAGTGACTCGCGACGGTATGAAATATTCATCTGATTAAAAACTGCCCTGTAAAGACTCGCCCCCCTTTAAACCCAGAAGATTAACAGTAAAAATCTGTAATCATCTTAGTTCAAAAGAGGGGTCATAATCTATGTTTCTGAGACAAAAAATTAAAAAAAGAAAGAAAATTAATTGGTGATTTTTGTGAATATTGCTGACCGGTTTTGGCCGTTACGTTGGGTAAACGGTTAACCATTTACCCAACGAACCGGCCACATCCGCACGCGTAATATGCAAATTCAGCAGCTGAAAAAATATTATTTTTCAAAAAATTTCAACAAAACCATATCATGTGACCGCTCTTTGGAACGAGCTCGGGGGGGGGGGGGTCTCGTTCCAATGCGGGGGGGGGGGGGGTGGGGGGCTGGGGGTGGGGGTGGGGTGGGGTATCGGTCACATGATATTTTTCGGTTGATATTTTTGGAAAATTGAAATAAAAATGATATTTAAAATAGTAAATTTTGATATCGTCTGCGTTGGGTAAAGGGCTAGCGAGGATTTCGCCAGAACTTTCGTGTTCTGACGGATTTTTTCCGTGACCCTTTGTGTTGTCTGTTTATTTTTCAAAACTCAGTCAATTTATTTGGATCAGGCAGCGAAGTAAGCCCACTTCCACCCCCGCCCCCATTATAATTTTGGCACCAAAGCACTTTGTTCGACACTAGAATAAATATTTCGGACCATTTGGAGTAGGTGAGTAGATGAGTGCCGATTTCGAGCCTTTGTCCCAAATATTTACATGTGAACAAGTGATTTATATCAATTAAACATGCTTTTTGAACTTGTATTCTACATTGGTTGTTAATTTAACCAACTTTGATTAATCGTCAGAAAGACAGTTAGACTCATAAACATTCGTATTAAGCCAGCATCTGGCAACACTGGTTTTATTTCACTTCAGGTCTGCATGAAGTTACTAAGAGACATTAACCTTTTGCGACTACGATACGTAATATTATGTACGAAAATTGTCGTGCGTTGCGACTACGGTACGTGATATTACGCACGAAAATTGTCGTGCGTTGCGACTACGGTACGTAATATTACGTACGAAAATTGTCGTGCATTGTGACTACGGTACGTAATATTATAAGTTACAGGACGTTCAGGTGGCGGATACGGTATCATATGAGGCGAGGTGAAAACAATATTGGACGAGGCGGTACGCCGAGTCCAATATTGTTTTTGCCGAGCCTCATATGACGCCGTATTCGCCACCTGGACGTCCTGTAACGTATTTATTATGCCAGCGAAAACAAAATAACAATCAAATTTGAACGTCGGCACATTTTCAAAACTGGTGCAAAACACTATGTAAGTTGTAACAAACGTGCACAGTTGTCTCCCTGTTTGTGTATAATTTCCTTGACAACACAGACAACAGCGATAGACGCTTTTCTTCGTACTGTCACTTTGTCTTGAGTGTGCAGAAAATGTCCGAAACGTCCGATTTTATAGAATTCGTACAAAATAAATGTATCTCGCATCTTTTCCCATTGACTTTCATTCATTTTCCTACAATTTCATCATTGTGCAATCTTATAATTATTCAATGAAATTAAATCCATTTTCGAAGCGACGTTATCCATTTACCACAACAGAGACTACAGAATGAGCTCAACGAGAAAAAATGAAATTAATCTATTCCCGGGATAAGACAATTTTTTTCTCAGTTTATTTATTCACACTATATATATTTTTCAACTTTCTAACAACGCATTTATGGGTTATATATTTTTTCTAAAGCTTTTAAAATATCAAGGCGAACACCGTACCCAAACTGTTGTGTGTTAGCCTCAATAAGCTTAGACCCTATGTCAAGTTAGGGCCAGGACGACTGATCCGTTATCGGTAGATCGAATACAGTAGTATTTCTCACTTCAAATAATTAAATTTACATTTAGAAAATAAATTTCACAATAAATTTATTATAAAAAGAGAGAAAATGAGACATATAGACACGGAGGGACGTTCGATTGTACTGCAATTTCTTTAATATGGATATAAAAGCACTGCGAGGTGAGGAATTTCCACGTCGAAACAAAATGGCGGTACTGACCTAATACGAGTTTTGTATTAGGTCACCTCGGGCTGCAGGTGACCCAATACGGCTCAGTACCGTCCCACTATTCGGGGGCTGTGATTGGCGAATTTCATTAGCTGGCATAATAATACGTCCTCCGGGTTTGAACCCGAGCCGCCGCTTTTTCGTCCAGGAACATGATACTTCTAAATTTCATTAAATAGGGTGGATGTTAAGAGTGTGGTAGACCAATCAATATTTTCAACGTCCAGCCACAAGACTGGACGTTGAAAATATTAATTGGTCTACCCGCAAATAATGAATATGGCTTCTGATATGGAAGATACCACCAGGGTTCAAAGGGTTAACGATTGCGCTTGACGTCGCTAAAACCTGATTCTTTGTGACGTTAAAACGCCATGATAACAGTTGTCGGAAAGGGTTACACCTGCCAGGTCCAGATGAAATTTATCGTGGAATGATATTACGCTAATAAACGGACCGTTATTCATTTATTGGGGTTTATCGACACTTTTGACAGACAACTGGGGTCATTTCATATCGGACGGTTTTACGGCTAGCAACTGTCAGGCTCTCCAACGTACTAACTCCACACAAGCAGGGTTAGTATTGGTTGAAGACAAGTTCGCCATCGACGTGTGATACGCCTAAGTACACAGTGTCACCGTTACATGGTGCTGTCTCTATGAATTGTCAGTCAGCTTCATCAGATATATGAGACCATCCCTCGCATACTTCGGAGGCGTGTCAAATCTGTTTTCCTCCACTCTGTGTGAAATAGAATCCACTCAGCAAGTGTTCGAGTGTGCGTCAATTGGTGGCATAAAAACAACCGAATGACTATAAGACATTTATTTCTTCTCACCACCTCCTCGGTCCACACATGCATCGTTTATCGCCTTCTCATCTGTTAATACGATTAATTCACATGTAGTATTATTTTGTTTCCAGGTAGCGTGCGTGATATTGACACAATATCGTATAACAAGATCGGATTCGAGATGTTTGCAGAATGCCGGAATTCATGAAAAAGTATATTTAGGAACAATACGCACGAAGTGATGTGGCATTCAGTCACTCTTCGGGTGGAAATCAATCAACTGATGGACGGACCCCAAAGCAAAATTACAGCTAATGGACCAACGGGAAGTGCACCCGGCAATCCACGCTCTATAAATATGAATGTTAGGTTTTTGAGTCTCTACTTGTTTAGCAAGTAAGTGTTTACGATATAAGAATTGCATCTATTTTTAATCCTTTGAAACTCAGAGGCTACCGTTCCAGTCCAGGAACATGATACGTCATATTATCTATTGACTAAAGTGAATTTTTTGATTTGATTGGTTGATAGATACGTGATATGAGACCATATTCATTGAAACCCACGATACGTCCGCCCAGCCACTGACAAATTTCCCATACCCAGTGGAAGCCTCGTTCCGAAATCTACAAATTGTCCATACCCCGTAGAAGACGCGTCATTCCACTTTTACAGTGCACATGTATTATATTTTAATTTTTTATCTCCAAAATATAGCTCATGACCCCTTATTGGAATGCGCTTGTCGAGTACCCTCCAATGTGGGTTTCATAAGCTATGTTTTTGAGACAAAAAAGAAAAAAAGAAATTCAATAATTTTTTTTATGCTGGTCATATCGGCATATTTTCACAAAAACTCTTTTGCACAAAAATTCCACAGAAACCTGTATGGCTCAACAATGGAAGATAAAAGATCTCATGCTGTGTGTTTTCACACATGGAATAGATTGTACTTCTAAAACGGAAAGTCAATAGATAAATTCGTTACCCCGTGTCTGATCACGTGGTACGGGTTTTTACCTACCCGAAATCAGCCGTATCCCATAAGGCCTTCGGCTGGCTTCGGGTAGGTGAAAACCCGTACCACGTGATCAGACACGGGGTAACTAATAATATCATGAGGTACTGAAGTTGAAAATATTAATCGGTCTACCCCACATAATGAATATGAACTCTTCCAATGGCTGCCATTGTACTGGCATGGAAGATACCAGCAGCATTCAAAGGGTTAGAGATATTCTTACATAAATAGGAGGATTTATAGCTAGCCCCCGGATTATTACACCGTGAAGACTCCAGTAGGCACTCCAGTAGGCTGCCAGTAGGCACTCCAGTAGGCACTCCAGTAGGCACTCCAGTAGGCTGCCAGTAGGAGGCCAGTAGGCAGCCAGTAGGAGGCCAGTAGGCTGCCAGTAGGCACTCCAGTAGGCACTCCATTAGGCACTCCAGTAGGCTGCCAGTAGGCTGCCAGTAGGCACTCCAGTAGGCACTCCAGTAGGCTGCCAGTAAAAGGCCAGTAGGCTGCCAGTAGGAGGCCAGTAGTCTGCCAGTAGGAGGCCAGTAGGCTGCCAGTAGGCTGCCAGTAGAAGGCCAGTAGGCTGCCAGTAGGAGGCCAGTAGGCTGCCAGTAGGAGGTCAGTAGGCTGCCAGTAGGCACATATAACACATTGGCACTCAGGGGACGATTTGTTATTGTACACACTAAAAACTAAAGTGTTAAAACTGACACTTTCAAGGTGTTAAACCCATTCTAACTCTTAGGGTTTGATTTTAACACTCAAAGTGCAATGCTTTAAGCACTTAGACATTACAATCGTCAGACATCTGAAACTTGAATGGATGGCACTTCCCATGTGTGTAGCATTGGTGGTTCTTCCAGAATCGTCCATAATTTGATTTGCGCTTTGTGGGTACATAATTAAAAGGACACAACGCAGATGACGCGGATCAGGCTCGAGACTTCGAGCCTGATCCGCGTCATCTGCGTTGTTTCCTTTTAAGTGTCGCGACATTACACTTGTCAAGTGGTATTATTGTAACACCTGTCAAGTTCTGGGATATCTACAAAGTGCTAGTTCAGCAATAAGTAAGTGTTAAATACAGCACTTCAAGTGTAGTTTTTAACACTTTAGTTTTTAGCGTCTACTGACATGGAAGATACCACCAGTATTCAAAGGGTTAGAAATATTCTTACATAAAATAGGAGGATTTATAGCTAGCCTCCGCTTATTACACCGTAAAAAAAAAAATTCTGTTAAAAGACGGTAAAAGTATTGGCAACAGCTACCGGTACGTCTACCGTAAACTATTACGGTACAAATATCGCATTAAACTACTTTGGCAGTGCCGAACTACATTTTGTCGATCTTGGGGCAAAACTGGGGAACTGATATTTAGTTTCTCTTCATTATACGGAGGTCCGAAATCATGATCTCAAATTTACGACATGGTGTGTCGAGAGTCGAGATTTTTTTACAGCGTTCCTGGGTCGTTGACCTGTAGTAATAACTTGAGACCTAACTCAGTATACTTTCGAAAAAAATTAAAAAACGATATTTAAATTATTAAATTTTGATATCGTCTGCGTTGGGTAAAGGCTTAAACCCTTCACCTAATGAATCACACGTATCCATTCGTGTAATTTACAAAGTAAGCCGTAGAAAAAAAAAATATTTCAAAAATTTTTCCACAAAACGTTATCATGTGAACCTCATAGCCTCATAAGATCTGAATACGTTAAATAAAACCACAGTCGTAGTTTTGGGTTTCCTCACTCTGTGATGGAATTTACGCCCCCCCCCCCCCACACACCCCCCACACACACCCCTTAACACCATATCAGAATATATACGCATGCATTTATTTCTTCATAATCACCGCCTTATTGATTATGGCAGCACACCTACCATAGATGGTGATTTTCAATTCTATTACAAGTCTGTTCTATGAATTTCCCATCTGCAGCAACACTGAACCATGCGAAAAATGAAAATCTGTTCCGCACATTTGTGCGGAACGGAAATCGTTGACGGGCTATTTTTATACAGAAGCGACCTTTCAATGGAATTTTCTACAAATCGTGCAGCGCAATTACAATTTGAATCGCCAGCGATAGGCTAAAAATAGTCCCCAGAGTTCCACTGTGTTCTACGTATTTATTATTATTATTTATTGGTGTTTAAGGTCACATACTTATGCACAATGGCTAATCATGACCGTGACAGTTTTACGGGTGGAGGAAGCCGGAGTACCCGGAGAGAACCACCGAGCAACAACGAGCAGCTGCCAGCTCCCCAACACCGTAACTCCACACAGCAGCACAGGCAGGATTAGATTGGTTGAAGACATGCGTACCATCGACGTGCAGTACGCCTTAGTACACGGCGTCATCGTGCCCCCACGCGGGCAATGGAGATGAAGTGGCTTGCCCAAGGACACAATGCGGTTGCCGCAGGTGGGATTCGAACCGAGGACCTCTCGGCTTGCAGCCTGAACCTCTACCTACTGAGCCACCGCGCTCCCAACACGGAGGTCCATTGGCAGAAACACTGCCTGTGTTTGCAATGAGTAACCAGGGGAACCTGCTATGCTTTGAATGTCATTCGATATGGCAATTGCGCAATTCCTACGCGCAATTAAGCCTAGATAAGCGCACAGTTCATGACAGGACTTCTAGTTTTAACTGTATATATATATATATATATATATGTATGTGTACTGGTGGTGGTCGAAACGTTTGGTGAATTAGTGAAGGTTTGCATATATGTGGGTGTTGTATGTATTATTGAAGACGCCGTCGATCCACCATGTTCTTATGTTGCAGCTATGTGCTTAATGACAATTTAAGGTCTTGAGGTTCTGCATCATTATGCATACCGAATTCTTTGCAAGCGGTATACCATCAATCTCATTCTGCACCTGCACCATTCTAATTCTGAATTGTTTATTGACGTAGGTTGAGGCTACTTATAGGTTTTGCCTGTTTGCCAAACCATTTTCGGTTAAAAAGAAATAAAATATTTATTTAAAAAAATAATTTAAAAAATCCTATTCCACAGCCAGGGGTCGTTTATTACGAGGAATGATTTGCTCACAACGAGAAAAGTTATCTCAATAAAACATTTCTCTTTATAACAAGAACGGATCTCGTTGTAATAAGAAAAACATATCCAACAAGTTTCCCAGTATCTTTGTTCATGGTACGTATATGCAAATACAAACATTGACGCCGAAGATAGAACATAACGAGCAAGGGGACAGAAATCGACTACTTAAGTTGGAGTTTTTCTCGTATTTAAGGAGCACCGTAGGCACGATTGAAATATAGGAACAACTTCAACAAGGGTCGTTAATACCTACCCCCGCCCCCGCCCCCACCCCGTACTCTACACGAGTTGTGTTCTGTATTTATACCACGATTAAAGTTGAATTAAATGGATAAAGCTGATATTTTTAAAGAAAATATCACCTCCAGCAGTTTGTTTACTTTCTAGCTTTACATCATTTTGTGTGAAGAATTTCGTAACAATCAATTAGATGCGCCCCACCTGACGTTTTTACACGTAGGTTGGATTCCATGCGTGGTGTATCTTGCACATTCCTCAATGTATGTATTCTATCGGATAACAATGAATACACGGCATTCGTTGTATAATAAAATTTTTTGAGACAATTTTTTTCACCATATCAAAAAGTTATACATATTTTGTTGTATAACGACAAAATTAGCAATCAATAACAAGATGACACAAGAGTGAAAAAAAATGAAACCGATCTGTCGCCCGATCAATAATTATTTAGTCCTGCAGGCATGCCTGAAAAAAAAGACAGTCATCTGTAGAAAGAGGGCGCCAGGGGGTAAATTTAGTAATGCTACCCTGCACAGCAGGGTAGCATTACTAAATTTCCCCTCTGTGAACCTCAATCTAAATTAAGGGCTAATGACCTGAAGAGAAAGAGGTACCCAGAGCATAATTTGGGGATTCTAGCCCACTGTATGGGATAGTATTAGCAAATTCGCCCTCTATGGACCACATTTTACAAATGACATACTGCTTATTTCCTGGCTTGCCTGCAGCCATGTTGGGCTGTGGGATTAAATTAATACTGAACGTCTCTAGAATACAGCACAGATTCGCCCGCTTCACTGTAAACTATATTCCTTTGGACGATGCCATTCGCGAGTTTAGTGGTTAAATTGCTTTCGTATCTAGGATTAACTGCTGAACATTACTTGAAGTAATCCAGCAGTTCTATTCATCTGGAACTGTTAGTTGTCGGTGATAAAAACACATTACAATTTTTAAAGGAACCTCGAAGTAATATTTATAAATAAACGATTTCAGTTAAATAGCCAGTCTGTTTATCAAATGAATTTGATAAAATTTATCGTTTTTTCTTGCATAGAACAAACAAAACGCTGTTCTCCACAGCAGTAAAATTACGTTAATAAAAAAGATACGAAAATGCTTAAAAGCAAATAAACTTCTAAAGAAATCAAACACAGTGTTTGAAGTTTTTATCAATCACGAATAAAAATACACTTCTAATCTACAAACCTTATGCATTAATGGCGATAAAATATATGTTAGGATAACAGAAATAAATTATGTTGACCAACCGCAAATACAACTAAATTCCGGCCCTGTGTACTACACAGATTTCGAATAAATTTTATCACAGTCATTATATAGTGTTTTGAATAGAACTACCCCCATTGAACATTTGAAACCATGATTTGCAGCTATGCAGCCAAAAGCAACGTACAATAGAAGTATGAACCATGTTTTCTCTCTGTTCGTTCGCTTATCAAGTGCTGGGACGAGAGAGATAAGGGCAAAGGCGGCGGAGCAACCGGGATATAGGGAGCACGTGCCCCTCCACATTTCATTCACAGATATGTTTCGCAGTTGCACAATGAGTTAAAATGGGCGCATGCAAACGGGTCAATATACAGGCATTCCTGTAAAATTATTTGCAAATCCAGACCATATTTTGCCAAAGAATCTCACTTTCGGTCGCTTCGGTCTGTTTCGTCCACTTGAACTATCTTCCAACCCGAAGGCTGGCCTTCGGGTTGGAAGATGGTTGAAGTAGAAGAAACGAACAAGACAGTGACCACACAGCGGCATATTCATCTAAACGAGAGATTATAGCGAGTCACGGTACATTTACCGATATACGAGTGTAACCTTTCTCACAATGGGGCGAACCATGGTAACATTGTAAATTTGTGCCCCTGCACTTTTATCGAGCTTCCACCGCCCGATACAGGGGCTCGACTCGTCGTCACTATTTACCTTTACACCCTGGCTTGTTTGTCTTTTCGGGGTAAGTGACCAACTTCAAATACCTGTCTGATAGAACAAAGGACAGAGTGTTGACGTGACGTCGCTTGAATACCTCTAGCGTATATCCCAGTCCGTGTGTTTTATTGATTGAACAAAGGACAGGGTGTAAGTCAGTTACCATCCTAGCTGTTGGTATTCATGAATTTGAACAACCTGCCAGTGTGCAGTAACATCCCACCACTACGCGGCTTAGCGTCGCTCACCGCACGCTGTCAGGTTTGTAACTATTACTCGTTACGGCAACCGCCCATAACATAAGATTCTGATAATAGAAATCAAGCTTGAGATTTCACATTAAGACAATAAATAATAAACTTCGTGTGACTCTTTTCAAACATAAGAATTAGAATAGTTACATTCGACTACCGGGGACTGCTGAGATGCCCCCTGTTTCTGTACAAAAATGGGGATAACCCGGTATTTGTTTTCCAATGGCAATAATGGAATGCGATCAATTTGAATACGGTGTCCACCCAGAAGCAATTAAACATGTTTAAATTACATGTTGTGGGAAAAAGAAACCATTTATAAAATTAAAAAACTCAATAAATTCAATTTTCCTGAAATTAATTGCAACTTACGACAAAACACAAGATAACTCTAAAGCTGATGGATCCAGTCCTGATACAGGAACACATGGTGAGTTTCAAAACTATAAGAACGTAAATGTGTCAACATACAGTCATTTCTGTGATATATTCCCAGAACATATAAGTTTAACAGTATTGCAAATGAGTACAACGAGAATACACCCCGGAACCATGTGTCAAGTCATAACCCCTGAAATTCAGGTAATATTCGCAAAAGCTTGAAAAATAAACATTTTAAAACATTTGTCACAGACATATTCAACGACGAAAGAAAAGTTGGAAAAAACAAATTACGAACCTACAGGCAGTTTAAAGAAACGTACGAATTGGAAAATTATTTGTTACACACAACATCAGTTGAAGCCAAGACTATGTTCACACAGCTGCGCATAAGTAATCATTGCCTGATGATTGAAAAGGGCAGGCACAAACAGCCACCCCTGCCTGTTAACGAAAGGATTTGTCATGTGTGTAACTGTTAACGAAAGGATTTGTCATGTGTGTAACTGTTAACGAAAGGATTTGTCATGTGTGTAACTGTTAACGAAAGGATTTGTCATGTGTGTAACTGTTAACGAAAGGATTTGTCATGTGTGTAACTGTTAACGAAAGGATTTGTCATGTGTGTAACTTGAGTATTATAGAAAACGAATATCATTTTGTCATGGACTGTAAAGAATATGAATCACTTCGAGCAGATTCCTTTCGCAAAATAAGAAGAATACTCACGTTTTGTCGCAATGGAAAGTTCGGAGAAATTCATTTTCCTCATGAAGAATGAAATTCCACCGTTATGCAATATCATCGGCAATATGATCCACCAATTCTTTAAGGCTAGAGAAAATGCTCTTGTTGTGTAACGCAATTGTACATAGCACACACTTTGTATAAACTTTCGTTTGATTTAAATCATTTATTGCCATTTATGTATATACTTTGTTTCACTTATAACTTATGCAATCTGCCTTGTTTTTGGTGTTTTTGCAATAAACGTATTCTATTCTATAAACACATTCGCAACATTCGGCCCAATAAATCTACCTTCGGCCGGTCCCTTCTCTTTCTTCCACTTCAACCATCTTGCCTTCGGGTTGGAAGGTGGTTGAAGTAGAAGTAAAGAATGGAACCTTGACTGGGCAGTGAATTGCACACCTTGAATAAAAGCTAGCGAGTATTCGTCGTACATTTAACACATGGCGTGGAACGAAAGGACGTTGCCATCTACACCAAAGGTAAATAATAGTTTTAGGGTCCCTTGCCCTCCACATCCAAAACACTTTGATCATACCCCATCGCACTTAGCAAGAACTTGGAATTAATGGAATGGCATTAATATGGATCCATTATTCAACTTTGCTCCTGAAGCATGGTAGGCATGGTTCGTTTTGGAAATTTGCGACCCTCAAGGTTCATTGAGTTTCTGTCGCATGTGGGTTACTCAGTGCTGGAAATGAACAAAATTGACGGGTGCAGATTTAAACTCCCGCAAAATCAGAGACGAGAGTAAAAATTGCACCCGTAAAATGTTAGTATATGAATTTTCGAGGGACTACTGTCACCAAACACCAGAAACCTTAAACCCTTTGATCCCAAGCGGCCGCTTTTCCAGCTAGGAATATTATACGTTATAACGTCATTAAATAGGATGGCTGTTCAGTAAATGTATGGGGTAGACAATCAATATTTTCAACGTGCAGCCCCGAGGCTGCACGTTGACAATATTGATTGGTTTACCCCAAATAATGTATAAGTATCTTTCCATTGAACTGACATGGCAGATACCACTAGTGTAAGAGTTAAGTGTATAAGGAATTGATGAATTATGACAGTAACTTGCCACAGGCCAGTGTGCTGCGTTCTCCAAAACAACACACATTTATATGCCCTCACAGTATATTAGTGCTCCATAATATTTTTCAACGAGTGCATGTTTTAGCTCCCGTAAAATAGAAACCACGGGTGCTGACGGGAGTAATTGCACTCGCACCCGTTTCATTTCCAGGACTGGGTTACTGTGGAAGTTCTGACTAACAATATGTGTTTTGTTCTGATTTTGGACTGATGACAATGTCCAGTGATTTTAGAACAGTGCTTTCGGATAAACAATTAACACAGTCTTTCTGGTGACTTAAACAACAGGACAGCTTCGAAGGGGGGGGGGGGGGGGGGGGGCTCCTTCCCCACCCCACTTTTAATGAAAATGTTAACCTTATTTTCATCCATGCCTGAAATCCCGAAAGTCCTTTCACCATGATATATCTTGGGTCATGTTGCTTTTGCTATTATTTTTTCTTCGCTCTCTGGATACTTGAGCACCTAAAAGGTAATTTGCAGGTGTAGACAAGACACAGCCTTTAACAAAATGGAAAGCTTGGGTTCCACAAATAATAAAATAGAAAGCTGGGGGTAGACCTATAAGAAAATGGAAAGCTGGGCGTCCACTTATAATAAATTGGAAAGCTGATTGTCCACCTATAATAAAAAGGAAAGCTGATGGTCCACCTATAATAAATGGAAAGCTGTGTTTCCACATATAATGAATGGAAAGCTGAGAGTCCACCTATAATAGAATGGAAAGCTGAGAGTCCACCTATAATAAAACGGAAAATTGAGGTTCAACATATAATAAAACCAAAGCTGAGAGTCCCCCTATAATCAACTGGAAAGTTGTATTATGATTTCCATTATATCATTCTATAATAAAATGGAGAGCTGAGAGTGTGCTTACAACAAACTGGAAAGCTGGGGTCTAACTATAATAAGATGGAATGCTGAAGGGACACCTACAAGAGAATGAAAAGCCGAGGGCCTACCTGTAATAAAATGGAAAGCCGTGAGTCCATCTATAATAAAATGGATAGATGATGGCCCACCCATAATAAAATGGATAGATGAGGGTTCATCCATAATAAAATGGATAGGTGAAGGCCCACCTATAATAACATGGATAGGTGAGGGCCCACCTATAATAAAATGGATAGGTGAGGGCCCACCCATAATAAAATGGATAGATGAGGGTTCATCCATAATAAAATGGATAGGTGAGGGCCCACCTATAATAAAATGGATAGGTGAGGGCCCACCTATAATAAAATGGATAGGTGAGGGCCCACCTATAATAAAATGGATAGGTGAGGGCCCACCTATAATAAAATGGATAGGTGAGGGCCCACCTATAATATATAATAAAACGGAAAGGAGTGGGTCTTGATATAGAAAAATGGGAAGCTGTGGTTCCACCCGAAATAAAATGGAAAGCCGAAAGTCCACCTACCATGCTAAAGCTGGCAGCCCACCAATAATAAAATGGAAAGCATATGCTCCACATATAATAAATAAAAACCCGAGAGACCTCCTATAAAAAAAACCCAAGCTGGGAGTTCACCTATAATAAAACGGAAAGCTATATAATGCTTTCCATTATATTATTCTATAATAAAATGGAGAGCTGAGAGTGTGCTTATAATAAAATGGAAAGCTGGGGTCTAACTATGATAAGATGGAAAGCCGAGGGCCACCTACTATAGAATGGAAAGCTGAGGGCCTCCCTCTAATAAAATGAAAATCTGAGAGTCCACCAATATCAGAATGAATAGGTGAGGGTCGACCTATAATAAAATGGATAGATGAAGTTCCATCCATAATACAGTGGAAAGCCGAGAGTCCACGTATAATAAAATGGATAGGTGAGGGCCCACCGACCTTAAAATGGATAGGTGAGGATTCAGCTTTAATAAAATGGAAAGCTGTGGGTCGTCCTATAATAACACAGAAAGTTGAGAGTCCTCCTATTATAAAATGGAAAGCTGAGGGTCCACCTATAATAAAAATGGAAAGGAGTGGGTCTTTCTATAGGAAGATGGAAGCTGAAGTTCCACCTGTGGGGAAATGGAAATCTGAGAGTCCACCTATAATAAACTGGAAAGCTGAGAGTCC
Organism: Pictodentalium vernedei; assembly: GCA_031216915.1. Lineage (NCBI taxonomy): Eukaryota > Metazoa > Mollusca > Scaphopoda > Dentaliida > Dentaliidae > Pictodentalium > Pictodentalium vernedei. The sequence continues at coordinate 465,283,604 of CM062291.1, forward strand.
ACCTACAATAAATGGAAAGCCGAGCGTCAACCTGTTATAGGAAAGCTGGGTGCCCACCTACAATAAAATGGAAAGCTGAGTGCCCACCTATAACAACATGGAAAGCTGAGTGTCCACCTACAATAAATGGATATCTGTGTTTCCACATATAATGAATGGAAAGCTTAACTGTAACACTGAGAGTCCACCTATAATATAACAGAAAGATGAGGTCCAACATATAATAAAAACCAAAGCTGAGAGTCCACCTATAATAAATGGAAATCTGTTTCCACATATAACGAATGGAAAGCTTAGAGTCCACCTATAATAAAATGCAAAATTGGGAGTCCACCTGTAATATAACAGAAAGATGAGGTTCAACATATAATAAAAACCAAAGCTGAGATTCCACCTACAATAATATGGAAACCTATGTTATGCTTTCCATTATATAATTCTATAATAACATGGAGAGGTGAGAGTGTGCGCTTATAAGAAAATGGAAAGCTGGGGTCTAACTGTAATAAGTTAGAAAGCAGAAGGGTCACCTACAATAGAATGGAAGGCTAGGGGAGGGGAGGGGCGGGGCGGGGGGCGGGGGGGTGCTACCTGTAATAACAAAATGGAAAGCTGAGAGAGACCACGTATAATAAACGGAAAGCTGAGAGTCCACCTATCATAGGAAAGCTGGGTGCCCACATATATTAAAATAGAAATCTGAGAGTCCAACTATAACAAAGGTAAAGTGGGGATCCACCTATAATAACACGGAAAGTTGTGGGTCCTCCTATAATAAAATAGAAGACTGAGGGTCCACCTAGAACAAAATGGAAAGGAGTGGGTCTTTCTGTACGAAAATGTGAAGCTGAGGTTCCACCTCTAATAAAATAGATAGCTGAGAGTCCCCCTATCATATGAAAGCTGGGCGCCCATCAATAATAAAATGGAAAGCTTATGTTCCACATATAATGAACGGAACGCTGAGAGTCCACCTATAATAAACGGAAAGCTGAGAGTCCACCTATCATAGGGAAACTGGGTGACCACATATAATAAAATAGAAATCTGAGTGTCCAACTATAATAAAGATAAAGTTGAGAGACCACCTATCCTAGGAAAGCTGGGTGCCCACCTAAAATAAAACGGAAAGCTAAGAGTCCACCTATAACAAAATGGAAAGCTGAGAGTCCACCTATAATAGATGGAAAGCTGAGCGTCCAACTATCAAAACTAACAAAATGGAAAGGTGAGGGCCCCGCTGCAATAACATGGAGAGCTGAGAGATCAGCTATAATAAAAATGGAAAGCTGATGTCCACCTATAATAAATGGAAAGCTGTGTTTCCGCATATAATATATGGAAAGCTAAGAGTCCACCTATAATAAAATGTAAAACTGAGAGTCCACCTATAATAAAATGGAAAGATGAGGTTCCACATATAATAAAAACCAAAGCTGAGAGTCTGCCTATTATAAATGGAAAGCTTTATTATGCTTTCCATTATATTATTCTATAATAAAATGGAGAGCTTAGAGTGTGCTTATAATAAAATGGAAAGCTCGAATCTAACTATAAAGGATGGAAAGCTGAAGGGACACCTACAATAGAATGGAAAACAGACGGCCTACCTGTAATAAAATGGAAAACTGAGAGTCCACGTGAAATAAAATGGATAGATGAGGGTCCATCTATAATAAAATGGATAGGTGAGGATTCACCCATAATAAAATGGAAAGCTGAGAGTCCACGTATAATAAAATGGATAAGTGAGGGTCCACCTATAATAAAAGGGATAAATGAGGGTCCAGCTATAACAAAATGGACAGGCGGGGGTTCACACATAATAAAATGGAACGCTGAGAGTCCACATATAACAAATGGATAGGTGAGGGTCCACCTATAATAAAATGGATAGGTGGGAGTCCACCTATAATAAACTGTAAAGCCGAGAGTCCACCTATAATGAAATAGAAAGCTCAGTGTCCAACTATAATAAAATGGAAAGCTGGGGGTCCGCATATAATAAAATGTAAAGCCGAGAGTCCACCTATAATGAAATAGAAAGCTCAGGGTCCAACTATAATAAAATGGAAACCTGCGGGTCCACATGTAATAAAATGTAAAGCCGAGAGTCCACCTATAATGAAATAGAAAGCTCAGGATCCAACTATAATAAAATGGAAACCTGCGGGTCCACATATAATAAAATGTAAAGCCGAGAGTCCACCTATAATGAAATAGAAAGCTCAGGGTCCAACTATAATAAAATGGAAACCTGGGGGGTCCACATATAATAAAATGTAAAGCCGAGAGTCCATCTATAATGAAATAGAAAGCTCAGGGTCCAACTATAATAAAATGGAAACCTGGGGGTCCGCATATAATAAAATGTAAAGCCGAGAGTCCACCTATAATGAAATAGAAAGCTCAGGGTCCAACTATAATAAAATGGAAACCTGGGGGTCCACCTATAATAAGAAAACTGGACGTCCACCTATAATAAAATGGAAAGTTGAGTGTCAACCTCTAATAAGATGGAAAACTGAGGGTCCATTTGTAATATAATTTTAAGCTGGGCGTCCACTTATAATAAAATGGAAAGCTGAGGGTCCACCTGTAACAAGATGGAAAACTGAGGGTCCACTTATAATATAATGGAAAGCTGGGCGTCCATCTATATTAAAATGGAAAACTGAGGGTCCACCGGTCCACCTATAATACAATGGAAAGTTGGGCAGCTATCTACATTAAAATGGAAAGCTAAGGGTCCACCTCTAATACGATGGAAAACTGAAGTTCCACTTTGAAAAGGAATTTTAGAGCTAAAGGTACACCTATGATAAAATGGAAAGCAGTGGGTCCTTCTATCATGAAACAGAAAACTGATGGTCCATCTATAACAAACTGGAAAACCGAGGGTCCACCTGTAATAAAACAGAAAGCTAAAGCGAAAATATTGTTCTTGAAATGTATGACCACCTCTGAGTGTATACCCACGTGGCCTTTGACACTGACTCACACGAGTCTTTTTATCGCTCAATCCGGAACTACAACCAAGCTAATTTTACTTTAGCTAACTTCCTCCAAGGCCAGGTGGACTGGAAGACAGTACTAGAATGAGATGACTGTCAAGGTGATAGCTAAAAGTTGCGATTTTCTTGTTCAAAAGTGTAAATATTTTCGATAATCTTTCTGAATGGGTTAAACATAAAACGTAAAGATAGGTATATGACGGACTCCGAAAACCGATTTGTCATTTAAACAGACCAGCAATAATTCGAGCGGTGTTAATAAAGCGTGAAATTCAATGTCCATTATTGAGCATTTCTTGAACGCTACATGCGTGGTCTGGTCTGGATAAAACATTAAGGGTAGTAGAAGCCAGTATTCTCTTATAGTCATTATCTACGTAATTATGGCCAGGTAAGAGGTAATTATGGTATAAACGGTACATCACATATGTTCTGGACACACACCCATATTACGCATCTATCCTGTCTCCGAAATGTCAAAAGATACCAAAATTCGAGTCTTTCAAAGGAACTTAAAAGCGAGTATTAAATTAAGATAGATCTTAGCGGCCAAGTTCAAGAGAAGCGATTAAACTGAGAATTAATGTTCTGGCTATGGAAATAAAAATCGGGGGATTTCTCGAAAAATTCATTCCAGTCTGAAGGGGTGTTAGGCTGTGGGTCGTTTCGTGTAGATGGGGATGTCCCATGCTATAGGCTAGAGGAGGTGCCGCATCGGTGCGACAGTATACGGACGTTGTTATGAAGGGGAGCCACAGAGCTCATATTTAGAATAGGAGGAGTCGCGGGCCAAGTCGGTGGCCATATATGAGAATAGGATCAGAAACACGAAGTACGAGCTCAAGAGCTATTCGCATTCAGATAACGGTATTATCTGTTTTAGAAGGCAAGCCATACAGAGGCAGAGTAGGCTTTGCCTATATGAACATTATTCTGAGACAAAGATAGGGGAGAGTTTAATCCCATTGGTGGCGACTGCTTGTGTGAAAAGCGTCAAGTAAATTGACAATAAGCTAGTGGCCGTTTGACGGCAGTGGTAGAGTGACATTCCGCCACATGTTAGAGCATAGGTGTCCGATAAAGTGTCAGTACGTTAGTGGCCGTGCGACAGCGGTGAAAAGGTGAAGTGAAGAGGCGACCAAGGAACAAATACCAGCGAAAAGGGGGAAAAACCAGCGACAACAGAGAATACGGGCCCGCAAGTGACCCAATAACTGTGAGGGTAGGGAGTGATTGACGTTTTGTTTTCTTATTCTTTTGGATTTCATATAAGTCACATATTATCATATTTATTTATATATATATGTATTAAAATTGTTGTTTTCAGTGAACCCTTGTTGATTTATGCTTTTCGGGGAAATGTCATTAACCCCTTCAGGATAAGAACCACCACAACAAAAGTGAAACGAACGGGTTCGTTACGGCGAGACATGCGGGATCAGACAACACTCCTTGAGTTTTGGCTGAATACGCAGCGTGAATCTATTTCCCTCAGCAACGACAAAGCCCCGGATTCCGATAATGACATAATGTCGCCTAAGTGCTAGAATATCCTATTTCCCCTATGGGACATAGGACATTGTAGCTCTCAGGCTACGATGAATCTTATACAAAACGATTTTGTAAACACCTATCTAGAAATCATTGATAAATGCATACCTCAGTCTAAAATACTCATACGTCCAAAGGAAAAACACTGGTTCACGTTGGAATCACGTACATGAATACATCGACGTGATAAACTCGAGGAGCAGCGAAGAGACCCGAGAGCGATGCTGATTGGATAACATTTAAACACTGCCGTAACAAAGTCAATAACATGGAAACGCATGCTAAAGCCCAATTCGAAGAAACATTTCAAGATAAAATAACTGACTGTTCATCTCCCAAACAATTCTGGCACATCGTCGAGCATGTCCTCGGTATCATTTATCCAAATCAATTCCACAACTTAGTCGATATCCCAACTCCACTACTGACATTTTCTTCACTGACGCAGACAAAGAAAACTTACTCAATGAAAACTTTATAGGCAATGGAAATATCGATGACCGCAACCATACCCTTCCTGAATTTATTGCTAAATGTTCTCGCAGAATCCCAAACATATTTTTTTCGGAAGATGACATCATTCCAATAATAAAGTCCCTAAAAAAGCCAATGGACATGACGGAATTGGTGTCAGAATGCTTATAGAAACGGTAAATCTGGTCGCACTCCCACTGAACATCCTCTTCCACAAATCTCTAGGTTCACATAAATTCACGTCTTAATGGAGAAAGCAGATGTATCCCAATATTCAAGAAAGATAACCTATCGGAAGTAACGAACTTTTGGCCTATTTCATTATTACCGACTCTGACCAAAAACTAGTTCTGAAGTATCTATTTCGTCATTTCCAAGAAAGCAATTTACTGTATGAATTCCAATCAGGCTTTCTTCCAGTTCACTGCACAACTTTCCAATTATTAGAGCGATACCATTCCATTTGCCTCTATATTGATAAACTGCTTCAGACCTGCGCAATTTTCTGCGACATCTTAAAGCCGTTTGAGAGAGTTTAACATAGAGGCCTGTTTTTTAAATTTCGCCAATTTGGCATCACTGGAATCTTGATTGAATGGATTAGCGACTACTTGCATGATGGAAAGTAAAGGCTTCTTATCAAAACTACCTTTTCAGACTATAGAATCCTGAAAGTTGGAGTACAACAAGACTCTGTTCTCGGTCCGTTTCTGTTTCTAATCTATTTCAATGTCATTGCTGAGATCATCGATACCTTCGGTATGCCGATGATATACGTGTAACTGATAACAGCAAGAATCTTAAAACTCTTAACGTATCCCTAAAAAAAAATAATACATGGTCTCGTCAACCGCTCGTCTCATTCAACGCTACTAAAACAAAATCAACCCTATTCCACTATGGCAATAAAGACGAAACGGATTATCCTAACTTGATCTTCAATACTAGTTCGATCTCAGTCACTGAAGATCACAAGAACCTGGGACTAATTCTCTAATCTAATCTAAACTGAGACTCTCAAACAACTAAAATATTCAAGAAAGTCAGCACCCGTCTATTTCTTTCGCAAACTTAAATTCATTTTGAATCGGGAAACCTTGTAACAAATCTATATTACTTTTATTCAACCACTATTAGATTACGGTGACGTTGTATGGGATTGCGCACCCGAATATTTGATAAAAAACTTGAGACTTCAGCTCGTATTATCACTGATTTAACGCACTCTGTCTCGGCGGATGAATTTTTGGCTGAACTCGGGTGACCCTCCGTATCGAAGCGACACGAAAAGCACAAATATTGTACTCTTTTCAAAATGATCAACAACGAAACCCAAATATACCTCAACGCATTGTTACCCCCCCCCCCACCCCCCCCAGCCCCCCTCCCCCAGAATGCATGATATCTCAATGTACGATCTTTGCACTTTTCAACCCCAACAGATTCAAGTATTATCCGACAATAACGAAGCGTTTCAAAGAATCCTTTTTCCCGTCCACCTCAAAAAGCTGGAACAACTTTCCTGATGTACTCACCGGTACCGCAACACTAACAGAGTTCAAACAAACCTATGTCCAATTTGACAACATCCCCAAAACGCCTCTTTATTACTTTCCAAAGTGTGATTTACTGGGATTTCCGGGTTTGATTATAAACGATAACTTCACAAGTGAATTATGCAATCAACAATTGTGTCATGTATCCGTGCGCGCAAACGAAGATGCTTTGCCGTGGATGTAATGGGGACTTCATTGTTTTTTGTTTTTTTAACATGAAAAGCAGACGACACTTGCAAAAAAAATTCTTGAATAACTATTATTTTCATTTTTTGTCTCAAAAATATAGGTTAAGACCCCTCATTGGAACGAGCTCAACGAGCTCGTTCCAATGAGGGGGTCATAACCTATGTAAAAGACCATGGTCGGATAGACGAGAACTATTGCATATATAGATAGAAGCAGAGAATTCTGAAAGCTTCTCGGGCTGTTTGTGGTAATTCTACGAAGTATCCAAGCCAGACAATTACTCCTGTTCAATCGAACTCACCCCAGGGTACCTCGGTACTATAGCACCACGTACTAAGCCGATAAAATGGGGAATCCGCATCAAATAAAGTAGTTTTGGGTGATTTGAAGAGATTGTCTGGTTGTTCGTGGTAATTCTGCGAATCGGGAAATTACTCTTGTACAAAGGAACATCCTATAAGAAGCTTTTGGGCAACCACGTGCTACCATAGAAACCAAGATGGCGGCCTCCAGTATACAAACTGGACGACGGACACACGTATCACCCTAACAACACGCTCTACGCATGCGCACTAGGATCACGTATCCCTATGGGATGGCGTCACAAGATGGCCGCTCACGCAGGTTATCATGGCAGCACAACGTGACGACTCTGGGTCACGTGACTATGACGTCACTTCCGGGGTCCTGCCAATGGGGGACGTTTCATCCCTCTCCTACTACTGCTGTTATGGATATAACTGACTGAAATGGATCAATTATTGTTTCAGAAGACGTGGCAGTTTACCGTTACGTAAAATGCCACGTCTTTTGAAACGGTAATGCTTTATTTCATGGTTTTATATCGGCGAGTAGAAAATACAATTTGGAAAATGCAATTGAAATTTTTTTTTTATAGTACTGGCTATGTATTTGGCTGAGGTTAAGGTTAAATACAAACATTTTCAAATAGGCGACCTCTGTTTAACTTCTCCGCGTGATGGGTTAGTAACTAATCAGAACAAACCGTCACTAATAAGCGTCATATATTAGCTCTGGTGGCAGATATCCAAACAGCAAATTCATTAGAGGTGAATATATAGCAATTATCTATGATTGTCTGTTTACATTGCCTCTACTTGCCTTCATTAAAACTATTAAATTCTCGTGATTGTTAACTGGCCTGTTATTAGATGATTATTAGCACGCGCTCTCCAATAATGAAATATTTGAGTTTTTTAGAGTGAAAACAGGTGTATTCGAGTTTCTGCGTCTTACTGGAGTTTTCATTTTATAATTAGTTATTTTATTCATCTGTCAAAAGAGCGCGAAAAACTAAATTAAAAATAAAATTACCCCAACCATCTCACGGCCATGAATGTAAGGTGATATTATAATCTTTCTATCTTTCCCTCTCTTTTTCCATTGGTGTGTTTGCTATTTTGTATATCCTTGGGTTTTTAATTCCCCAAGTGGGAGGCCTGAGGGGGCAGAGAGATGCTTTATTACTATCGTACACAATACTTCAGGGCCAAGACCCCCTCCCCCCCCTCCCCCTGAATTTCCAATTGTAAAGTGAGAATTTTCCAACTGCTGCGTGTGAATTTCCAACTGGTGAAGAAATCCGAATGCAAAAAATAATATACCACGAAATCTATTACGCCTTTACACAAGGAAGTGAATATCAAATTTTATTATTTTGAACACCTGACTGAAAGTCAGGGTGAGCTATAGTGGTCATCCACCGTCCGTCACCCGTCCGTCCGTCGTCCGTTAACATGGTGTCTGCGTCTTCTCCTCCAAAACCGCCGAACCAATTTAAGTGGAATTTGAGCTGCTTGTTTATTATGACATCGCATTTTGATTTTGTTCAAATCAAGTTGCCACGCCCATCGGTAGGGCCACGCCCAAAAAAGTTTGCCTAACTCTTAAAAAAAACTTCTCCTGAACCAATAGTAGCAGAGACTTGATATTTTGTGTGCTGCTTCCTTTTGAGGTGTAGACCCAGATTTGGTCAACAGAAGTTCGTGAGGCTATATTTGTCGTCGTTATGGGAGGGGCAAGAAATTTCGCCACGCCCCAAATTTCTATTTTCCAAACCGAGAGGCCGATTTGAACCAAATTTGAAATGGGAGCTTATTGGGTCATAAGTGCTTAATCTGTGCCCAAACCTTTTTTCTCTTCGCCCCTTGGCTACCGCTGGATCTAAAAATGGAAAAAATTAAAAACGCCAACACGGCACTGAGAATTCTTATTTGGTGTGAAGCTTCCTTAGGACCACCAGAATGGAATGGTCCAAAGAAAATGTTATCGGTTTTATAATGGGGTACTTTTTCGGGACTTTTGAAGAAATGCTGAGTCAGCATTTTGTAACACTGTGGGTAATGGGGAAAACATTTAAGACTCTTCTTCTCCCAAACCACTGCTCCAAAAGCTTTCAAATTTCACATGTGACATCTTTGGAAGATTGTTTCACATGTTTATTGAAATCAAATCCCTGGGTCCATATTTGGGCTCTCTATGGGAGACCAAATGTTTAAATTTGTTCAGAATGAGGCATATTTTTTTAAAAATCTTCTTCTTCAGATCCACCAATCAGAACCTTTTGATATTTGATATGCAGCATCCTTGGGGGGGGGGGGGGGGGGGAGGGGGGGTAGATTCAAGTCTGTTCAAGCCAAGTCCCTGTGGGAGCCCGAATTATAACTTAGTTCAATATGAGGAATATTCTTCAAAAATCCTCTTCTTCACATCCACCAGTCAGAATCTTTTGATATTTGGAAAACAGTATCCTTATGGAGGTGAAATATAAGTTTGTTAAAGCTAAGTCCCTGTGTTCATATTTGGACTTCCTGTGGGAGCCCGAATTGTACCAAAATTTCTATTTTCCGAACTGAGAGGACGATTTGAAGCAAATTTGATATGAGGGCTTTTTGGGTCATAAGTATCTAATTTATGCCATAAACAGAAATTCCCCGTGCCCCATGGGAACTGCAGGAGCTAAAAATAGAAAAAAATAAAACGCCCATATCTCCAGAACAATACGGCACTGAGAAGTTTTATTTTGGGTGAAGCTTCCTTTGAAACAGCAGAAAGCAATGGTCCAAGAACAATTGCCATCGGTTTAATCACAGGGTATTTTTCCAGGACTTTGAACAAATGCTGCTTCATCATTTTTTATACTGTGAGTAATAGGAAAACAGGATTTCATATTTCACATATAACATCTTTGGAAGATTCATTCATATGTTTGTTGAAACCAAATCCCTGGGTTTATATTTTGGATCTCTGTGGGAGACCAAATGTTCAGATTAGTGCAATATGAGGAATATTTTTTAAAAATCTTCTTCTTCCGACCCACCAAACAGAATCTTTTGATATTTGGTATGCAGCTTCCTTAGGGGGTGAGATTCAAGTTTGTTCAAGCCAAATACATACGTTCATATTTGGGCTCCCTTTGGGAGCCCGAATTAAAACTTAGTTCAATATGAGGAATATTCTTTAAACATATTTTTCTTCAGACCCAGTAGTCAGAATCTTTTGATATTTGGTATGCAGCATCCTTACGGAGGTGAGATTCAAGTTTGTTCAAGCCAAGTCACTGGGTTCATATTTGGGCTCCCTGTGGGAGCCCGAATTATAACTTATTTCAATATAAGGAATATTCTTTAAAAATCTTATTTTCAGATGCACCGGTCAGAATCTTTGGATATTTGGTATGAGCTTTTCTTAGAAGGGGCAAATGCAACTGTTCAAATCAATTCCCTGGGTTGATATTTAGGCTATCATGTCAGGTGAGCGCCCTACCTCAGCCCACCCCCCCCCCCCCTCTCCGGGTCTCTTGTTTTAACTACTATTTTCATAAATTTAAAAAAAAAATTCAACAAAACCATATCATGTGACACGATATGTTTTTTTTTAAATATTTTGAATTTTTTTTTTCAACTGCTCAATTTACAAATTACGCTGGGAGCGGATGCGGGCGATTCGTTGGGTAAAGGGTTTGCATTGGGACGTGAACTTTTAAACTGTTTGGTGGTTTGAGGCTTAATATTACCAGCTATTGGAATTATTTGGTTTTGATTTGGGAGGGTGATGAGACACGTCCCCTAACCCTCCACCCTGTCGCCATATCCCTGTCACCACAGGTTCTGTTTTCCTGGTATTAGTTATCAACGCTTTGGGTACGAGATCTCGTAGTTGGACAACACGAGAATGAACGATTGGCCCATTATAACCACGCAATTACGTTGCGTTTTGTACGTAACTAACAAAACAAAACAAAAGCCAGAATGTTAACAACCGTCTGTTTCAATTATTCTTCCTCCGGTGTATATTCGGATGCAATCTTTGCACATGTATTCATTTGTATTTTCTTTCTTTCGTTACGCCTGCGCCATGAGATGAGAAGAAATGATCCAACCAACAAAAACCTGGGATTTTTGTGACTTACTGATATCGAATTTTAATGAACTCGCCTCGGAGTCAGTGTTGCAGTTGTTACCCCAGGCCTGGTATTCTTAAAAATGCAGCAGGGCTAAAAATCGCTCTCCTCGCATGGCCTAGGAGGGCGATTAGCTCTCCTTAAGCGGGCTCAAGCTTACAAAAGCTAAAAGTGGCAAAACGAAGTTGTACCATTAATCAATTCTGCCTTGTGGGCTTTGTACATTTTATTTGGTGCTGCTAACCAGGTAGTCTCTGTGAGACTGCTACACTGCCCTTCCCACACCTCCGGAGGTGTGGGTTGGAGAGTGTGACCATATTGCAGAGACCACTAACACAGCAGAGATCTGAGAACCTGTGGGTTTTAGGAATATACTGTTGTGGTAATCATTATTTTCTATGGCTAGGAGAGCTATTTTTGCCCTCCTCAATTTTTTTAAGGCGAGCAGTAGGCGAGCGAATAAATCGCTCTCCTGAAAATGCCAGGCCTGTTACCCTTGTTCCAGAAAAATAAATTTGAATAACTGATGGCAGAAACCTGAACAACAAAGAATTTTGTATGCATTTTTGGTGTGGAATATACACAAGCTTGCTCCACCAGAGTGACTAAATTGGAAGCAGGAAGTAACGCCATTGGTAGCTTGACTGGTGACGTCACACGGGTTGTCATGGTTATGCACGCGACCGACCATATTGTAGGGCCACCTGCCACATTATAAATAACATTTCCATTGGTAGTGACGTTGTCACTGACGCCACTAGCGGAAGTAAGTGACCTCATCACCAGAAATGACGATGCCATTGCAGTTTTCGTTCTGTGATGCAATAGCTTAGCGAACTTCCTATCGGATCTGGCGACATCCGTGACAACATCCATGACGTAATCCGACATTGCATCGTGAGATAGAGTCAGTTCTTTCACTCACGGAAAAGCATTAAATTTGGAAGATAAACGGTATTTTGTTGCTATGTTTAGATTTTTCAACCTGCGCTCTCTGCCCCTTTTCATCTGCTGGTTTTGTTCTCAGCACTAAACTATTGGTGACTGCTGACTAAAGGGATCAATTAAACCTAACCTCGATAGTGGTTTCTATCTCTCTGTATCTCCCTTAACCACGTGAATGTGGGTTTTATCTCTGCACGCCTATCGGAGTATATTTTTGACCGGAAGTACATGTGTAGCGGTCGAGGTATAAAGGCCATTTACCAACCAGTCTGGTTGGTCCAGATCTCTTAGTCTCGTGGTAAATCGGTCGCTTTGTGTGCTAAAGGTCGACGGTTCGAACCTCGGCTCCCGCACTTATCTCTCCTCCTGTCACACATGCGTATAAACCACTTTTTCTGCGTTCTTCATTTCTATACTCTTGATAGTCTTGATAGTCTCCTGCGCATCTCACTACGTATTCACCTAGAGGTCTGCTATCAGCTTCAGCCATTTTAAAATGGCGGATCAAATAGAGTAGAAGAAAGATGTTTTTCGGTAGGGAGTAGAAATTGTGCTGCTGTGTACGTTAAAATCCCCCGATTTTTCCCATTTCTGTCCCAATATTTTCTCGAGAGATTGTGTGAACGACTTGTACGAAAATGAGTGCATGTCACCGCCAAAAAAAGCTCTCGGCGCGTTTTAATGCGTCGGAGTCACGTGGTTTATTCGTGTTTCGGTCTCAAGTGTTATGAGGGCGGCATAGCATCATAATATAGTGTATCGTAAAGTACGCCCGATACCCGTAATTTTGACACCAACCACACTACACTGTGCTGCAATTAGTTCAAAAGTTACAGCTCATGTTATCTTTTCGACCCCCCCCCCCCCCCCCCCGCCGTGGCCCCTCATCCACGAGGGATGGACGTACGGGACTTCACGTACAATGTGATGCGATATGGCGAAAGGACACAATCTCTCACTTTAAAATAAAAAAAAGTTAGGAATGAAAATCCTTGTCCAATTCCCAAGTACAGGTAACAGGATTTTCAGATGGACGTTTATTTCCAAATTCCAGGTGTGATATCACATCCTCACATTATGCATTTGAAAATAAGGTCCATGGCTCTTATATTGATTCCAGCTGCACCCCTTGGTTACACTTGTTTTAAATGCTGCAGATAATTTTCTCCCCCCCCCCCACCAACCCATTGCCCACACACCCTTAGAGTAGAAGTTTACAAAACGTGATGCCATTAATTCTTCCAAGTTGAAAGAAAATATACAAAAGAAAAAACTAGGAATCCAAATGTTCAGTAATATAATATTTTATCAACTTATTCAGATATACATGTGAAGACACTTACCACGCCAAAGGGGGGGGGGGGGGGGGGCTAGGGGCCTACCCGCCCTCTTTTCCTTCGCCCCCAGTCAAACTTCAAACTACTATCTGACCGTGGTTTTCCCACTCAATATCATACCCGCAAACGGCACATAACAATACACATCATGTCAGGTGTCTTCGAAATGCTTAGATATAGCTCCCAGGGTGTCTAAATATGAACATTTTTCATGGGGGAGATCCCGCAGACCCCTCCCCTACCCTCCTTCAGCTAAGTCCTGCGGCCTTTGGGAGATGACCTTGACCCCCCGCCCCATATCTTATTTAGCCCCCCCCCCCCCCCCGAAATTGAAAGCCTGGGCCCCCCACTGTGTGATAAACAGGTATTAAAATATCAACCTGACATTCACCGATTCGATAAAGATGAATGTAAAGCCTGTGTTTGCTTGCCACTCTGCAAGTGTTTTAGTGACAATCCACTCCCCAGATACTTTTATGTTGAGTTAAATGCATTTATTGAACTTGCTGATATGGATATGTCATAAATAATATTTAACTTTAGCTTTTCATAAATGGATATTTATATTTTTGTGAATTGCTACAGTCATTTTTATCGGATCGGTGAATTTCAAGTTGACATTAATTTTTAGTACCTGTTTTTTTGTTTTGTTTTGTTTTTTGTTGTTTTGTTTTGGTGTGTGTGTGGGGTGAGGTGGCAGCATTTAAAAGAAGTGTGCCCAAGGCGTGCAGTTGGTATTGCCATAACTTTTCAGATCCATCATTTCAGGACGTGATACCACACCTGTACTTTGGAAATAAACATTTGAAATTCCTGTTACCTGTATTTGGACCGGCATTTTCAATCATCTGTATAGACATTTATATCTTTTTTATTTTAAAGTGAGAAATTCACGTTGTACGAGAAGTTCCATACGTATACCGTCCGTGGGTGAGGCATACCACGGGTGTGGTCGGTCGTGTGGGGGTCGTAAAGATAAAATCAGCTGTACAGAGGTGTAATTGGTCGGACATAGTTTACGGCACACTATGTTGGGATGCTATGCCGCGCTCAGAAATAAACATTTGGGACCGAAACATGAATAATCGACGTGACTCTCGTACATTAACCCTTTACCCAACGCAGACGATTTCAAAATTTATTATTTTAAATATCATTTTTTAATTTTTTTCAAAAAAATTTTTCAAAACATTTCAATCAAACCATATCATGTGACCCCTCTTTGGAACGATCTCGACGAGCTCGTTCCAAAGAAGGGTCACATGATGTCGTTTTGTTGAAATATTTTCGCAAAATAATACTTTTTCAGCTGCTGATTTTGCATATTATGCGGGCGGATGCGGGCGATTCGTTGGGTAAAGGGTTAAAACGCGTAGAATGCGGTTATTTGGCGGTGATGACATGCACTCATTTGTGTTCAAGTCGATCACACAATCTATCTGAAAAAAGATTGGGGCAGAAATGGGCAAGATCTGGTCATTTTAACTTGCACAGCAGCAAAATTTCTACTCCCTACCGAGAAACGTTTCAGTGCTTCTCTATGGGCGCAGCAGTCTGTGTTGAAAGCCCATTCTGCAAGAGTTTTAGTGACAATCCACTCTCCAGATGCATTCATTTTCAGTTAAGTGCGTTTATTAACTGTACTGATATTTAGGCTTTCCCAAACCCAGTTTGGGAAAGACTCTTGTTATTCTTCTTTTTCAAATTTTTTCTTCTCTTTTTTTTTTCCTCCATGAATTTTGTCTGTTGAACTGCTCAAAAACAAGCTGTACGATTTTAACCAAAGTTGGCATACTTATGTAAAGTCATAAAATCTAGTGACATATCGTCATGTCTGTGAAAACGCGTATTTTCAAAATATTCTGCCAAAACTTTCAAATTCTCGAAAGTCTCAAAACTGTTTACAGTTATTTAGCTCAAATTTTCCACACATTTAGAGCATAATATGATACACCACAATCACCACTAAAATCTTTCAATATTAACTCCCATTGGCCAAAAATGACATTAACATAGCTTTTTTCTTCAAAATTGAGCAACTTCAAGGGCACATTTCTCTAATTATAAGGTTGTTGTAACAATTATTTTGGTATGGATAGATGCAACAATGATTGTGGAAGAAAGTTACTGTTTACTTTTTAATCTCAGATAACTCTCAAGCACAATAAGGGCGAGATTAAGAGTACCGTTTGAAAATGCCAAAATTAGTCAACTTTGGTTGCATTTTCTATCATTTTGGAAAGGGTTAATTTCAAACACTTTTCATGTACGTATTCACAATTGACTACCGAGCATATTTGCTCTGATAAGTTTGGATGTAAGTTTAACCCTATCCCATTCTGGTTGCATAAAAGTAGGTACCGTCCAAAAAAAACTCCAATTATTTTCAGAATTTGGTAAGTTTAGGTGACGATTTACTCCATTTTTAATTGACTGAGCTCTGAATGTTTTCTATAACTGCTTGCTTCAGTCAAAGTATGACAAATTTTGTTCTATATGTTATTATTAAAAGTTTAACCCTTGGCAGATTTGAGACTTCGCATTAGGGTACTGTCGGAATAATTGTTATTTTTGCTAAGTTTTACATGCACTTTCTCAGCACTGGAGCCATATTGTCTCAAAACCTTTTCCATGAGAAGATAGGGCATTCATCCAAGAACAATTTTGCTGTTATGTGTTTTATTCCAAGTTTTAACCCTCACCCAGTTGTCAGGCCTTGAATTGGAGTACCCTCAACTTGTACATGTTCATTCAAATACCAAGATTCAAGATTAGTACATGTCTCTTTTCAGACACTCAGTCTGTGACTGACGTTCACACATTAAGAGAATAATATGATACACTAAAATCACCACACAAACATTTCAAAATTAACCCCTATTGGCCACAAATGATATGAATATATCATTTTATCTTCATGATTTACAAACTTCAAGGGCAAATTTCTCATAGTTGCGAGGTTGTTGTAACAATTATTTTTGTATGCATAGATGCAACAATGGTTGCAGAAAAATGTTGCTGATTAGTTTTTAATCCCATCTTTAACCCTCAAGCAAATGAGGGTAAGAGTACCATCCGAAAATGCCAAAATTAGCTAACTGTGGTTGCATCTTCCAGTCATTTTGGAAAGGTTTAATTCTAAATACTTTGTTTTGCTGCAGGTAGAGATGCCTAATGAACAAATCCTCTGCTGCTAGTTATGCTTTGGGGCTTAACACAACATAAGCTTTGGCCATGTAAAGAATAGTACTATCAGAAAAAAATTGATTTTCAGTGAATTTTGCAAACATCTGTACTCATTTCTTCTAATTGCAAGGTTGTTGTAGCAATTAGTTTGGTATGGATAGATGCAACAAAGATTGTAGAAGAAAGTTACTGTTTACTTTTTAATCTCAAGATTTAACCCCCAAGTAAAATGAGGACGTAAATAAGAGAACCGTGAGAGAATGCCAAAATTAGCCAACTTTGGATGTTTTTTGTCTATCATTTTGGAAATGGTTAATTTCAAGCACTTTGCTTTGCTATATGTAGTCTGCATTTTCACATTGGAAAGTTGGGAAAGCCCGTAATTTGTCCAACAAATTACAATTCTCTAGTTCATAAATGCTATTTACTTAGCTGTCAGGTTGACATTTTAATACCTGTTCTTTACATGTACATGTATATCTGAATAAGTTGATAAAATATTATATTACTGAACATTTGGATTCCTAGTTCTTTCTTTTGTATAGTTTCTTTCAACTTGGAAGAATAAATGGCAACACGTTTTGTAAACTTCAACTCTACGGGTGTGTGGGCAATGGGTTGGGTGGGGTGGGGTGGGGGGCATTATCTGCAGCATTTTAAAACAAGCGTAATGGAGGGGTGCGGTTGGTATGACTATAACAGCCATGGACCTTATTTTCAGATGCATCATATGAGGACGTGACACCACACCTAGAATTTGGAAATAAACATTTGAAAAATCCTGTTACCTGTACTTGGGAATTGGACCGGGATTTTCATTCATCATTATCGATACTTATAACTTTTTTTTTTATTTTAAAGTGAGAAAATGTGTCCTTTCGCCATACCGTATGTCGTTGTGCGCGAAGTTCCATACATCGATCCATCGCCCATGGGTGAGGCCTACCCCGGGGGGTCGAAAAGATAAAATCGTCTGTAACTTTTGAACTAATTGCAGCACAGTAGTGCGATTGGTGTTACAATGACGGGTATCTGGCGTACTTTACGATACACTATACTGAGATGCTATGCCGCGCTTAGAAATAAACACTTGAGATCAAAACATGAATAATCAACGTGACTCCGGGGCATTAAAACGCGTCGAAAGCTGTTGTTTAGCGGCATGCACTCATTTTTGTTCAAGTCGATCACACAATCTCTCGAAAAAGACTGGGACACACATGGGAAAGATCGGGGCGCTTTAACGTACCCAACAGCACAATTTCTACTCCCTACCGAGAAACGTCTTTCTTCTACCCTGTTTGATCCGCCATTAAAAGTGACTGAAGCCGATAGCAGACCTCTGGATGAATACCTAGTGAGATGCGCAGGAGACTATAGTCTTGACTGACTTTCGTCACCACCATGTTCCTAGATGCGCTTATGTGCTAACTGGCGATGAGCGCACATCACATACAGCGCATGTCTATATCCGGGTATTTGAATTCTGTTGTCAGATTTCCAAACGAGGACACTTGATTTCCGTATCAGGATACGTTATGGTAAATATAAGACTTAAAGGCCCTCAATACAATGTTATACCGGTTTTGGTGTCCTTATGATAGAAGAAGAGTTTAATTTATGACTGTCTGTCGCCCCCCCCCCCCTCTCTCTCTCTCTCTCTCAACTATTCTGAAAAAGTGGTGAGGTGTACGTGCTCCATGTGACCGCCCCCACCCGATTCCTACATGCCTGACAGTTATATATTAGGAACATCAGCAAAAGCAGTAGAAGCGACACTAGAAGCAGTAATGGTTGGTAGTAGTTGATAGCAGTAGTGACTATAGAATCGGTGGAATGAGGTAGTGGTGATAAGAAGTGATGATAGTCTACAGAAGAAGTAAATGTAGCTTGTATACCGCAAGAATATGTTTGTAATTACTCCAGAAGCCATCACTTCCGGTAACTAGTAGAGCAGTAACCAGGAGTGTAACTTTGGGAAATGGTGTGAGACAAGCTCCCCTCCCTCGATAGTTTTCCAGTCAAGATATTCTCGTCAGGATAATATTCTTAATTAACCCTTTACCCAACGTATCGGCTAAAACCGGCCAGCGCTAATCTCAAAAATCGCCAATTAATTTTCCTTATTTTTTAATTTTTTTGTCTCAAAAACATGGTTATGACCCCTCATTGGAACGAGCTCGTCGAGCTCGTTCCAATGGGGGTCATAACCGATGTTTTTGAGACAAAAAATGAAAATTCAAGAATTTTTTATGGAAGTGTCGTCTGCTTTTCATGTTAGGTAAAGGGTTAAGATATCACTTCTCTCTTGTTCGTAAAAAAATGATTGATACATTTATTTATTGGGTCACCTCGTGTCGGACCAAGCCAGAAAATAAGCAGAATGACATCTGCAAAATGAGGTCCCCAGAGGGTGAATTTAGTGATGCTACCCTGCACAGCAAGCACAAGCAAGGTCTACTGGCTGAAACATTCAAGCTAGAAAATAAGCAGACTGTCATCTGCAAAATGAGGTCCCCAGAGGGTGAATTTAGTGATGCTACCCTGCATAGCAGGGTAGCATCACTAAATTTACCCTCTGTGAACCTCAATCTGAATCAGGGTCTCAAAACTATACAGAATGAGGTACTCAGAGGATAAATTGGCCGACTGTATGGGATAGCATGAACAAATTCACCCTCTGGGGACCTCATTCTGCAAATGTCAGACGCCTTATTTTCAGGCCTGTGTCGGACAGTCTAACAGTGGAGGAAGTCGGAGTTCCCAGAGAGAACCACCGAACAACGGCAAGCAACTGTCAAACTCCCCAATGTACTAACTCCTCACAGATAGGGTTAGCACTGGTTGAAGACAAGTGCATCATCGACGTGCAGTATGGTTTAGTACACAGTACCACCGTGCCACACACGTGGGCAATCTGAATTAATTGCCATGCCCTGTAGTTTATATCACAAGCGCCTCTGAAATAATCGGGATGAAGAGCCTTGATCAAAGACACAACGCAGTTACCCCTGGCGGGGATCGAACCGTGGACCTTTCGGTTTGAAGTCCAATGCCGTAACCACTTAGCCAGCGCGCCTAGAGCATAGATTTGGTACATAGACTCGCATCACACACACTGTGGGTCATAGAAATGGATGCCTGTAGTACGCCTTTTGGGCTGTTTGGGGCCTATTATGATCAGTTTGCGTAGAGTACCGTTATGGTACATGTTAACTGAATAGAAAGTTGCGTCAGGACTACAGCACGTGCGGGGGCGCGGTGGCTCAGTAGGTAGAGGTGCAGGCTGCAAGCCGAGAGGTCCTCGGTTCGAATCCCACCTGCGACCACCGCGTTGTGTCCTTCGGCAAGACTCTTCACACCCATTGCCTACGTGGGGGCACGGTGACGTTGTGTACTGAGGCGTACTGCACGTCGATGGTGCACCTGTCTTCAACCAATGCTAACCCTGCTTGTGTGGAGTTCGTATGTTGGGGAGCTGACAGTTGCTCGCCGTTGCTCGGTGGTTCTCTCCGGGTACCCCGGCTTCCTCCACCCGTAAAACTGTCGCGGTCATGATTAGCCATAGTGCATAAATATGTGACCTTAAACACCATTAAATAAATAAATAATAATAATACAGCACGTGCATTTTGTGTATTTTATTTATTCACGAATTTATTCTCAAGAAGTCTTGAGTGTTTTAACCATAATTGCTACTAACTAACATTTCAACGACATTATGAAGGTTTGTCTTCGACGAAGCCATGCCTTGATGATGCACCTCGAATATCATTAGTCGGCCTGGACCTGAGGCTTCATAATCAGAACAAACCAGGTTTATACCCCCAATCGGTCGGATTCGTGACGCTTCTGGGAGTAACTAGCAAAAGTGGTGAAAATGGAAGCTTCACGTCAACAGAGACTGACATTATTACAGCGAAAGTAACCACCCGCACACCAATGCCGAAATTTCAAATGTTAACTGTAGTGGTCAAGGTATAAAGGCCATTTCCCATCCAGCCTTGTTGGTCCGGATCTCTTTGTCTCGTGGTAAATCGGTCGCTTTGTGTGCTAAAGGTCGACGATTCGAAACTCGGGTTCCGCACTCTCTCCTCCTGTTACATTTGGGGGCGTTGTGGATGCTGTGGTGAAGCATGGTGGATATTTCGCCCGCTCTGAGGTTTAATCTGGGGTGCGATTCACGGTGGGTGAATCTCAAAAGAAGGGTAGAGAAGTGTGGCGGTCGAGGCATAAAGGCCATTTACCAACCAGCCTGGTTGGTCCGGATCTCTAAGTTTCGTGGTAAATCGGTCGCTTTGTGTGTTCAAACCCCGGCTCCCGCACTTATCTCTCCTCCTGTTACATCAACCTCTATCTAAAACATCAACTTACCAATCTACTAAACCGTGTCAGTTCAGCACAGTGTATCTTCTTGTCCCTCCACTGTCTAATTTGTGGATATATCCTCGAATTTTATTGGCTGATAATGCCACGTGCATACCGGCGGCAAATCCCGAACACGGTGTGTGTCACTTCAATGCACGATGACCTTGAATTATCGTTCACGGGTGAGTGGCCGCCTTACTATTTTGATGCATTTCCACTTGCATCGAATTTTCAAAATTTGAATTAAAACAAAATTAGAGAATTAAGTACCAGAAATATTTTCAAGGTACCGTATTTATTGATTTAGAATGTTAAATATTTGAAAAATGTACACAAAATGTTATTTGTAGTCCCCAAAGTTCTTTGTTGTTTTTTGCGATTCTATCGATTTTTTATGCTGAAACCGGGACGGTGGGGGGGGGGGGGGGGGGGGGGGATTTGCAAGACGTGACGTGGGGGTGGGTGGGTCTCTTGAGTGCTCCAAAAATGTGCATTTCCAACTTGTGCAATTTTTTGAATTTTTTTAAAATATATCAATATATCAGCTAATATATACCATCATTTGTGTTTCAAACCTAAAAGATGATGTTGTACATCACACTCTTAACATAAATACAACATCAGGAGACTTTATATGTGAGAATATTGGACTTAATCTGGGAAAATGTCACTCGTTAGTAGGGGGTGGGTGTCTTGTTCGAAATGTACAAAATGTGCAGACAATATTTTGGGAACAATTCAAATGAAAATTTGTTCAGGTATATGTACACCTGCACTGACCAAGCCTATAATGAACAGCTTGTCATTTGTAGATTGGGGCCCACAGCAGCCCACAGAGGTTTAAATTGATGGTACCCGTTTAACCCTTTACCTAACATGAAAAGCAGACGACACTTGCCAAAAAATGAGTGAATAACTATTTTTTATTCATTTTTTGTCTCAAAAACATAGGTTATGACCCCTCATTGGAACGAGCTCAACGATCTGGTTCCAATGAGGGGTCATAACCTATGTTTTTGAGACAAAAAATGAAAAAATAATAAAAATTAATTGGCGATTTATGAGAATAGCGCTGACCGTTTTTGGCCGTCACGTTGGGTAAAGGGTTAAGAACATTATGAAACCCCCCTAAAGACAGCTGTGCCTACTAAGTTTATCAATTTATTTTGGATTTTAATGGGAGAGTGGGGGTGGGTGTCTGAGAACGATAGTAGAAAATTTGCACGTAGGGGTGGGTGGGTGTAAAAAGGAGCCGAATAAAAAATAGGACGTCACGTCTTGCAAATTTTTAGTGCACCCCCCCCCCCCCCCCCCCCCCCCTTGCTGAAACGAACATTTTCCTTACAGTTTACTCAACAGATTAAAAGTGATTTTTTGAACATTTAAAAGTGCTTTGTTAACCCTATTCAGGTGGTAATGACAGTAAATGTATCTGAATGTATGTAAAATTGTTGGCTTGTATTTAAATTCTCATTAACCTTATTCCTGAAGGTCATCGTGGGGTAAATTCGTAACATAGTCAGCAAGTGACCGGGTTCGGGATGGTGTCTGGTCTGCAGGTTTTATGCCAGGTTCAGCTTCGTACCCGGTCAGTTGCTGACTATGTAACAAATAATACTCACTCACACCATCACGGCAGAGAGTATGTCGCGTCTCTGGGATCTATATATTGTGCTACTTGCTCCCTGTCCTTCCGGGAGACACATAACCTCGTTGCCTCTGGTATCAAGTGCGCGTTGGCATATCGCGTTTTTCCCCAGTGAGATATGCACACCTGCCGCGCTTGTTCCCGTTTGATACGTTGAGAAGTGTGGCAGTCGCCTACCGCTGAGCGATAATTCTCAATAGCTTGATCCACACGTTGAACTATGCATCCCAAAATCAAAATGGGCCACAAGAGGCATAACCCCCATCAAGTATTTCCTGCGGGTCTACGCCTTCCCGGAAAAAACTTTCTATGACGACACGATCATCTGTAGTATGTCCATGTTCAATCCGAACCGCTTCGTATTGTTTCATTATCTGTGGGGGAGGGTTGCGACCAAGGACATAGATGGGAACTCTTTCACTTGGACACACGTCAATTAAAAAAACGAAATATTCCAGAAACGAATTCAAAGACGTGGTAGTGGAACCATCTTTAACCCTTTACCCAACGCAGACGATATCAAAATTTATTATTTTAAAAATAATTTTTAAAAATTTAAAAAAATGCAACCAAACCACATCATGTGACCCCCTCATTGTAACGAGCACGACGAGCTGGTTCCAAAGAGGAGTTACAGTTAAAACTAGAAGTCCTGTCATGAAATGTGCGCTTATCTAGGCTTAATTGCGCGTAGAAATTGCGCACAATTGCCATACCGAGTGGCATCCAAAGCACGGCAGGTTCTCCTGGTTACTCATAGCAAACACAAGCAATGTTTCTGCCAATGGACCTCCGGGTTACCCGGAGGTCCATTGGCTGAAGCATTGCTTGTGCACAGGCCATATGTACAGAATTTGGTAGCCTTACTAAGGTTATAAGGCGCAGATTAACGCGCAGAGCGACGTGCTATTTGTGCGCATTTCATGACAGAACTTCTAGTTTTAACTGTACATGATATGGTTTTGTTGAATTTTTTTTTCAGCTGCTGAATTTGCCTATTACGCTGGCGGATGTGGCCGATTCGTTGGGTAAAGGGCTAACTCTTCTCTCATCACTTCTCCAAAAACAGAAGACCCGATGATAGAAGAAGAGTAGAAAAGGAAAAAGAGACATTCGTTTGGATATTGAAAACACCGCGGCGATTTGAACGTTTTCGAAATAGTGTGACCGAATTTCGGACTTTATTGGGACCGATTAGTATTGCACCTTCGATACCGAGGACAATAACGTTTTGTGTTACGCCCCATCTTATGCCAACAAATATACAAAAACACTATTAATAACCCTTTTATGGTGTTAAGCTAACATTTGGTCTAAGCTTGGTCTATTTCTTCTACTTCAACCATCTTTCAATCCGAAGCCTAGCCTTCCGACTGAAATTTATTTATTTATTACGGTTTAACGACACATTAACAGCCAAGGTCATATCGTGTCGGTGACAGTTTTACGGGTGGAGGAAGCCGGAGTACCCGAAGAGAACCACCGAGCAACGACGAGCAGCTTCCAGCTCCCCAATATCGTAACTCCGCACTGCAGCACAGACGGTGGTAGATTGGTTGAAGACATGCGTACCATCGACGCGCAGTACGCCTTGGTACACGGCGTCATCGTGCCCCCGTGTGGACAATCGATGGTTAAGTAAGTGACTTGCCCGAGGACATAACGCGGGAATCCGAATCGATCACTCAGACGGTCACCCATCCAAGGACTGACCGGGCTCGACGTTGCTTAACTTCGGTGGTCTGACGACAATCGGTTACCGCAACGCCACCGCGCCCTTCGGACTGAAAGATGGGCGAAGAAGAAGAAACAGACTAATAAAGATGATGGTGGACTTAATTCAATGGCCAAATTCAAGGAAAGTTGTTCACACTTCCATCTAATACAGCATGCATACAAATTCCCGTATACTGGTGCATTTTGGGAACACGGTGGCTCATTGGATAGAGCACTGGATTTGAGATCGAAAGGTCGATGGTTCGATCTCCACTCGTGTTATCTGTCATTGAACAAGACATTTCATCCCAATTGTGGGAGAATGGTGCCGCTTTGAACTAAGGCGTATAAGACATGACGACGGTACACTTAACTTCAGCCGATTCTAACTCAGTTTCTGTCGCGTTAGTAAGTTGGAGAGTCCGTCTGTTACTCTCCGTGGCTCAGTGGTTCTCCCAAACTACACCTATGTCCTCTGTCCGTAAAACTGTTCTACACGATGAGATCCTGAGTGTTGAAAATGTCGTTCACCCTTTACCTAACATGAAAAGCAGACGACACTTCCAAAAAAAATTCTTGAATAACTAATTTTTTTCATTTTTTATCTCAAAAACATAGATTATGACCCCTCGTTGGAACGAGCTCGACGAGCTCGTTCCAAAGAGGAATCATAACCTATGTTTTTGAGACAAAAAATGAAAAAAAAATAATGAAAATTAATTGGCGATTTTTGAGAATAGTCTGGCCGGTTTTGACCGTTACGTTGGGTAAAGGGTTAAACCCCAATAAACGCCCGTTAAACCCAAAACCCAACAAACGTCTTTAAACCCAAACAAAAGTCGTTAAACTCCAACAAACGTCGTTAAACCCAACAAACGTCGTTAAACCCCAATAAACGCCATTAAACCCCATCAAATCTCGTTAAACCCCAAATAAACGTCGTTAAACCCCAATAAACGTCTTTAAACCCCAATAAACCAATAAACAAGCAATACTTTTTACATTTGCATGCTCCTAATGTTTTTAAAGCCATCTATAGGAAAATCTATGTCTGTGGCCCAAACCCCACTCCACCCCAAGGCTCAACCATTTATGGTCGATTCTTAGCTTTCTGTCGTAGTTCTGTTTCAACAGAGCACTTTGGGTTCAGGAACGAGGAGAGGAGATCGGGCCCCAGGGTTAATTTGGTGACGGGCCCCCTTTCAAAAGTGTCGGGATACTTACGCAGATGCCAAACGCACCTGTCGCAAGTTAGAAGGCAGGGTCGATGATAGAGGAGTTTCGAGGGGGCTCTCGCCCCAAGAAAATTTAGAAATCAGTTATTAAATGAAGACTTCTGGCGGTTTTTGGGATAAAAAAATCACGCTATTTTTTTGGCCAAAAAATGACGTTTTTAGCAGCATGTTTCAAATTTCCAATTTCATCAGTGAGTATCTAGTGACCTGGAGTTATAGATTTTGACTACACAATTCTCGAAGTGCTAACTTTATTACGTCAAGTTGATTTTACCCTTTGAGACTTTAATTATCTTGACGTTCAAACGTCACTGGGAATTCAGTTTCTTCAACATTTTTCAACATGCGACGTCAAACGTCGGAAAGTACAAATAACAAGATATTTTTCACATTAGCGATTAACTGGTTGATGGCTAGATTATTTTGGGTGGTGAGATTTTGTTATTCAAAACTTGTTTTATTACAAAGTATTGGAGAGTGCCCACAGGCACTCTCCAATAATTTATAATAAAACAAATTTATATAAAGAAAATATTATTTGTGTTTGACTGAATATGAAATATAAGCAAGAAAAGTGTTGGCTTTTGCTTTGGTACCCTCATTTTTTTGAAAGCTCTGATAGTGGCTTCTGGCACTCAACCAGTCAAGAAGTCTTGACAGCAGGATTATATTTGTATTTTATGCAGCGATATTAAAATATCGAAAGATAATAACAAAACAAATGACCACAAAGTATCAACGCGCTGTTTGATTTCGAACGTGATAAGACGTACAAAAGTATCAACGGGTTAATGAAGATACTTCTTCAAGAATCACGCAGTTTAAAATTTAAACCATTGGTCAAGTGCAGAGCTCCATTCACGGTACATCCCCATTCTTTATTGTTCGAACAGGAGTCAGAACCTGGTGGGGTGGAAGGAGGTAGTCCAAACATGGCCCGAAAGCCCGTATTTTATTTTTTGTTTGACACGTTCTTTGGAATCCTGGCCTCCTGTGCCATCCCACCCCAACCCAAAGTTCTGTTCAGGCCCCTGAGTAAATATCCAGGCCCCCACCCTCTCCCCGGCCCTGTTAGGGTTTAACTATTTCATTTCAAAGTTTCTTCCTTTATGTGCACTGTACACCAACTATGCATATACACAACCTAATTACGAATTTAATTAAGACATAATGACATCTCCTTCTTTTTAATTAAAAGATAATGGCATCTCCCACGTAGAACTCGATTCACACAACCCATCCCTAATTGCGTGTCATACAATCTCTGTATACATTACATCTCTCGTTAAGCGCCACTCGTGTCAATCTATCTCAGATTTCTGATAAATGCCGTGACAATCTCTGTTGTTCTCTATCGATTATCCACTGAATTTAACTGTTAGATATTAATATAGAGAGTTGATCATTTAATAAGAGTGTTAAATGGAAAAGGTGCGTATGACAGAACTACTTTAGTAATGATTTTCTTAGGAAGACCTAACTATATGATTCTCAGACATGACACAAGTTACAAGAACAGAAATAGATAATTCACGTGCATTAGATTATAGGTCTCACAGAACTAAATATTTTCCCATAGGCGACCATTATAACATTTATGTGGAAAAAAATATGATCGCATCACTTTAAATTAAATATTTAAATACCTACATAAAGTACAGACCTTCACAACTTTCTCTGGCCAAAAAACATGGGGTCATGCAACAAATAAGAGAGAAAATGCACCAGGAAGTGAAGTACCGTCCTTGAACTCAGTTTTTTCTGAGAATTCCCAACAAAAATACACAAATAGTTAACTGAATTTTATAGACCCAGAAAAACCTTCGAAAATCTCTTTTTTCTTGGGAAATATTCAGTATTGTTGTAAAAACCTAATAAAATGCTTTAACAGTTTTCTCGAGCAATAAGTGTTTTTCTATGAGTCTTATTTTAGACTCTGATGCAATATCCGAGTGCAACATTTCAAGGCAGATCACTCTAAACTAAATATTTAGTTCCGCGCTACCATGAAGACCCCAGGCCTGTCAATCGTTCTTGTTCTCAAAAATTACACTGAATTCGTTGTACATGAAACGTAGGGCCCTGCGAATCACACATTTTCGATTGGTGTCGATTATCGAATCGAATTGGGTCTATTATGCGAAATCGAATCGAATATCTAATCGAATTCTGGTCGTATTGAGGTTGATCGATAAGGGGAGGAGGGCTGTAAACCTGATTGTTTCGACTGTGCTGGCTCAAGTCCCGACTGATAAAATATTCCAGCTACACCATCAAGGCATGCAACAGTTACTAATTTTTATGCCTCCCCCCCCCCCCACCGGACTTAAGTCGGGTGGCATATAGTGATTGGTTTGTGCGTGTGTGTGTCCATGTGTCCGTACGTGTGTGTCCGAGCCAATAACTCGAAAACTGTTAGGGCCACAGTCATCAAACTTCACACAATTATAAAGGACCATGGGAGGATGTGTCACACACCATAGTCGGGTTCGTACCTTCAAGATCAAGGTCACATTTCAAGGACACACTAAAAATCGGGCAATATTCGTGTCTCAGCCATAACTCAGAAACGAATCATAGTACAATTGTTAAACTTTTTACAAATGTTAAGGACAGTTAGAAGGTGTGTCGAGTATAGTTTCCGCCGCATCTGCAAGGTGAAGGTCACAACTGACCTTCATATGTTCAGGGTCACAAATCGTGTCTCAAGCATAACTCCAAAACTATTAGGGCTACAATCATCTAACTTCGCTCAATTATAAAGGACAACGGGTGGATGTGTCACTCACCCCAGCCAGGTCCGGTCCTTCCTGGAAGGCATGCCTTGATGATGTAGTTGGAATATTACCCAGAAACGGTTGCGAGCTTACCAACACTAAGCACCGCACAGGACTAGTCTCTAGCAACAGCTCATCGTCAACATTCTTTGGAAATTTTAATTTTGTTTTTGGACAAGTTGGAATTAGCATGGGAGGTGACATAGGTCAGATGCTATTTATGTTAATATAGATGAAATTACATTCTGTCTTTATTTTCAGCGTTATTTATGTATAGATTCTACCCGAACTACAGTATGTGGAGAGTGGATTGTAACAAAATCACCTGTGGAGTGGAGTTATCACCCAAAGTATCACTTTCAAATTCTGTACATATGGACAAAAAACACAAGCAATGTTTCAGCCAATGGACCTCCGGGTTTAATCCGGAGGTCTATTGGCTGGAACTTTACTTGTGCTTGTTATGCTTTGCAACAAATTTGCAATTATTGCTTGGGTGAAATCTCCACTCTGTGGGTGATTTAGTGATAATACACTATACACGTACTGTATACGGCGACAATAACTAATTAATATCAAGCTATGTCTCGATACCAACCGGAATACCTTACAGCGATTGGTCAATGCCTCGTTGATTTTATTTTATGTCGCCGGGCACGCGCATATGTCTACTGTCAGCGATTCTTATGTCCACTGTCAAGGAAAGCGTCTCGTTGCCATGAGCAGCGGTTCATCGCAATGTCTTTTTTCACTTGAAATCAACTGAGACAAATACATTTATCTAAAGTAAAATACACACAAAAGTACCGTTATTACATACAAAAAGATTAGTTATGTAAATTTACGAAACCGATTAGATTATAAGGTCTCTTTTCATTAATTTATTC
Organism: Pictodentalium vernedei; assembly: GCA_031216915.1. Classification (NCBI taxonomy): domain Eukaryota; kingdom Metazoa; phylum Mollusca; class Scaphopoda; order Dentaliida; family Dentaliidae; genus Pictodentalium; species Pictodentalium vernedei. The sequence goes on from CM062291.1 coordinate 465,312,910, forward strand.
TAACATAAACTGAAATCGCTTCATTCGAATCATTTTAAAATTTGTTGTTGTACAGCGAATATTAGAAAGCAGACGTTGTTTCGGTAAGGTGTTAACTTTTATCATTTTTTTCCAATTCACTTTTACTTGTGTAAGAACGGACATAAACGTTATTCTGTTTGTTGACAGGGGACATGGTCTCACGTTCCCTGCATGAAACATATATTCAGCCTCGGCTGACGCCTCGGTTGAATATAAGTTTCATACAGGGAACGTGAGACCATGTCCCCTGTCAACAAAGAGAATAACTTATAATATTCCAGTGTAAAGATTCAAAATTAAACGAATCGTACAGCTGATTTCGAAACGAACCGAATAGCAACTTAAGATTCGAAATCGAATCGAATCTCGAAGCTTCGCAGGACCCAAATGAAAAGTCGCCAATAATTCACTACATTCGGTTTGCCAATTCTGGCAAACGATGCAACTGCTAATATTAGACATTTTTCTTCACAGAATGCTGAACTAGTTTGTTTAAGGTAGAGCTGTAGGTTTTTAAATTTCTTGTTCGGTTTCGGTTTTGGTTTTTCAGGTGGAGTAAAACCTCGGTTCGGTTCGGTTTTCGGTTTGTTCATGAGGCCAAATAAAATTCAATAAATCTCATTCTTATGTCCGGAGTCATAACTGAATGGCAATGAAATTGAGTGAAACTCAATGAATGCCCGAAATAAGCTATAATACATGAAGAATCAGGAAGGCCAATATAATAATTACCTAAACATACAGAACTTTTATTGTGCTTGGCCATTTTGCGAGGTCTGACACCTACACGCAACATGAGGAACGCTGAAAACACAACTAAACTGAAATGTCGGAAATTCGCAGAATGTAGCCTTCCCAAGAAATGAGAGTACCCAGACACTGCCATTGGCAGTGCCTGGGTACTCTCACTAGTCTGGGATGGCTACATTCTGTGAATTTCTGCAGCAAGAGAGTATTTAATAAAAAACGAAAAATCTTAGATTACAGGATGTCGACGGTTTCGGTTTTTAAAAAAACTAAAAACCTCGGTTCGGTTTCGGTTAATCTACAGTTCTAGTTTAAGGTGCAGGTCATGGCGACAGGTACCGACAGTTTTGTGACGGTCATCCGGTACAATCCCATGAATCCAATACTTAGAGATACCTCGCGTATAGTATACGTTACGGGGCATTTAGTTGGCGGATACGGCGTTACGTGAGGTGAAGTGAGAAGCCCTATGCGACACCGTAATTAAAAATTGTTTTCGATATATAGTAGCCGCTTTGTTCGTCCGCCTGTTCGTCCATTCGTATTCCATTCGTATATCCGTCCGTTCATCTGTTGGGCCTTTCGTCCCTTCGTCCGTTCTAACATTGTCTGGTCAAACTTATTCAATGGACCGTTCTTATTTATACGTGACGCAATGATTGCTTATGACTTTAGGATGTGTCAGAACCATGACCTAAGGTCATATATCTAAGGTCAAGGTCACGGACCATTAGTTTGTTTGTTCCTCTATTTGAACGTTGTCCGACCCATAAAAAATTGATTCATTGGACCGATATTGTTTATACTTGAGACAACGATTACTTTGTACTCAAGGATGTGCCGTAACCTTGTCTCAAGGTCACATGTCCAAGGGAAAGTTGTCAGACAATTAGTATGCTTGTTCCTCCATTCTAACTTTGTATTATAAACAATTGTTCAATGGACCAATCTTATTCATACTTCATACAATGATTACTTTGGGATTAAGGGTGTATCATAATACTGACCAAGGTCATTTCCTAAGGCCAAGGCCACAAATTGTTAGTTTGTTTTTCCTATATTCTATTAAAGTCATGCTACTCCCACCCTCATGTAAGTAGACATGTGTAGAAACGAGTCGGGTGAATCATTATAAATGTTCTGCTTAACACTTTACCTAACGAATCGGCCGCATCCACCCGCGTAATATGCAAATTCAGCAGTTGAACAAATATTATTTTCCAACAAATTTGAAGAAAACCATATCATGTGACCCCTAATTGGAACGAGCTCGTTCCAATGAGGGGTCACATGATATGGTTTTGTTGAAAATTTTGAAAAAATTTAAAAAATGATATTTAAAAATGATAAATTTTGATATCGTCTGCGTTGGGTAAAGGTTTGAAAAGCTTATAGCGTTCATATTATTCCAAATAAACTATAGCGCCAAGATACGGCTATTCTGAGGGTGAAATAGACATGAAACAAGAGGCCTCAGGGTCCTTAATCGCTCACCTGATAAAATTGTTTAAAGAAGGATTTAAGGTCAAATCCAGCACTTACATGTTAATAAAGTTAATTAAATTGAGCTGGGGGGGGGGGGGGGGGGGTGTTACAACCGATAATGTTACAACGCCGCATAATGTTACACCAACGCATAATGTTACAAAAAATGTAGTAAACAACCGATAATGTTATAAACTCCGCATAATGTTATAACTTTTTTCAACCCGTTATGTTATAAAAATCGACGCATAATGTTATAACTTTTTTCAACCCGTTATGTTACAACAAATTAACCGATAATGTTATAACTAATGTATACTAATTCCATTTACAGCTATTGTAGATGGAGTTTACCACTTACCATTTATTGCCGCATAAAGGTATGTAATATTTATACTAAAGGGTTTCTGCTCTGGTTAAGGCGAGGAGACACACCCCCCCCCCCCAGCTCCCGGGGATTTATCATAGAATGACCTAGTCACGTTACATAGACGCGGATTATCCTGGTAACTCAATCGTGTGACGTCATTACCATGATTATCCAGTGCCCAACATGATGAAGGCGGGGGTGGTGGAGGAGGGGTGCTATTTTATCCGATTGGTACGTTTACCAACATGCGTAGTCTCCGCTTCCAGAAATGTAGTGTACCATAGTCCCCTGACGCCTTTGGGGATGGGCAAATGCCTCTGTTTCTGCTTGTTTTGGGCATCTAAAACTCATTTGTCGCATATTTCTTAGTCATAAGAATATCTTATTGTTCATTAATTTGACATTTTAACAACTAACAGTGAACAAAAATGAGGTGGAGTTAAAAGGGCCAAAAAGTTGGATGGTGCGAGGTACATATGGTGGATGTGGCAGGTTGGTAGTGTCGTACGGAAGCCGAAGAATAAGATGCGAGACTGGGTAGAAAGAGGAATGGGGTTTAGGAGAATTGAAAGGGGTGGGCAAGGATTAGGCCGAGAAAGAGAGGAGGTCATGGATTAGTACATCAGGGTGATTGTGCAAAGAAAGCTATCTGAGAATACTATAAGAGAGTAGTGCTAGACGGTATGATAATATAGATGGTGGAGATGTTGGAAGAAGTGGAAGTGATGAATTTGGGATTACAGGTTCTGGAAAAGGCGGAATCACTAGAACAGGCAGTATAGGGAGAAGGAGGAGATTGTGGAGGAGGAGTTGTGTTGATGTTGGTGTTGTGGCGGTGTTGGTGATGGTGTTGAGTAGTTATGCATATTGAAAATGAGCCATTTTGTAGGACCCCGGGACAGGACCCCGGAAGTGACGTCATGTCACGAATCGGTTCTCTCGACAAGTGAAATCACCGCTAAGTCACGCGCGAGATGACTTGTATTGATTCTGCCTCGATATACGTCATCTCCCACCGTTTTGACAGATGGACAGATGAGCGTCCGTCCACCTGACAATTTAGGGTAAAAAGTATATATACCTTGAAGAGCAGAGCATTAGACACACACTTGGGGTCACACACACGTTGGTGAAGTCCAGGACAGGCGGACTCCGTTTCCTGGCATAGGGGTACCTTCGATCACAGGACCCTGAAACTGCTGGAATCGCCAGAGAGGGCATTCCACGATTGATTTAGCTTAAGACGGCTACAGTGCCAAATTCGAATTTGAGAAGGAAAAACCGAAGGTGGAACATTAAAGTTTAGATTGTCGAGTAGCAGGTATCAGCCTGCAATAGTCAGAAGTGTAGGTTAATTGTATTGTGCGTATTAACCCTTTGAAGCGTCAGACTGATTGCGTTCTGAGTAGTTTGTTTTGCTGTCGAAGCATCGCAATACCGACTGGAGATCGGTGTGGGTGACAATTTCGCCCTAGCACAAAAAGGGGCATTTGTGAATCGTGAATTCAACCAGGAACAGTGAATATTTCAATAGGACTTTCACGGAGGACTTTCAAAAGGCACATAAGGTATGAGTAGACAATATCTGACCCAAATCAGGAGTACGGTGGCTTTATAGATGACGAACAATGCTGGTCGGAACCCTCCGACCGCCAGAGGTACAGTTACGCGCAGACGTTGACATTTGAGCCTAAGCGGGTGAAGCTCTTATGGCGAGCTCACAGTAATAACATTTCAGATTTGTGAAGCTCTTATGGCGAGCTCACGGTAGTAACATTTCCAGTGTGTAGACTATAGTGCCAGTACAGGGCTATAGAATGACTATATGATTGTTGAGAATTATTTAACCCTAGCAACCAAATTTCTGTGAAAAGGATCGAATTGTTGATTGTTGAAATATTGAAACGGCTTTATTTTGATGTGTAAATAAAAGAATCGTTGTTACTTTAAGGCATTCTTTCTATTACACAGCCTGAAGTGATTAGGAATCACACCTAACGGAAATCGAACCTATTTAAGGCCAATTTGGCAGAGAAGGAATCACGGCGTCGATCTAACTCAGCTCCCTGCGCCGAGTTCGCGACACTTGGATTCCGACCCTCCACGTTCGTCTAATTTTCCCGCAACTTCATCAGCGGGACTAAATAACCCCACGTCAGCCCAGGCCTTACGGGGCCTCAGGTGTTCTGACACACCCCTCCTCCACCACCCCCGCCTTTACCATGTTGGGCACTGGGTGATCATGGTACTGACGTCACACGATTGAGTTACCAGGATAATCCGCGTCTATGTAATGTGACTAGGTCATTCTATGATAAATCCCCGGGAGTTGGGGGTGGGGGGTGGGTGTCGCCTGTTACAACCGATAATGTTACAACGCCGCATAATGTTACACCAACGCATAATGTTACAAAAAATGTAGTAAACAACCGATAATGTTATAAACTCCGCATAATGTTATAACTTTTTTCAACCCGTTATGTTATAAAAATCGACGCATAATGTTATAACTTTTTTCAACCCGTTATGTTACAACAAATTAACCGATAATGTTATAACTTCTGTATACTAATTCTAGTTACAGCTATTGCAGGTGGACTTTACCACTTACCATTTACTGCCGCATAAAGGTATGTAAAATTTATACTAAAGGTTTCTGCTCTGCTTAAGGCGAGGAGACCCCCCCCCCCCCCCAACTCCCGGAGATTTATCATAGAATGACCTAGTCATGTTACATAGACGCGGATTATCCTGGTAACTCAATTGCGTGACGTCATTACCATGATCATCCAGTGCCCGACATGGTAAAGGCGGGGGTGGTGGGAGAGGGGTGCTATTTTATCCAGTTGGAACGTTTACCAACATGCGTAGTCTCCGCTTCCAGAAATGTAGTGCACACAGTCCCCTGGCGGCTTTGGAGATGGGCAAATGCCTCTGTTTCTGCTTGTTTTGGGCATCTAAAACTCATTTGTCGCTTATTTCTTAGTCATAAGAATATCTTATTGTTCATTAATTTGACATTTTAACAACTAACAGTGAACAAAAATGAGGTGGAGTTAAAAGAGATCAAAAAAGTTGGATGGAGTGAGGTACATACGGTGGATGTGGTGGGTTGGTAGTGTCGCACGGAAGCCGAATAATAAGATGCGAGACTGGGTAGGAAGAGGAATGGGGTTTAGGAGGATTGAAAGGGATGGGCAGGGATTAGGCTGAGAACAAGATGAGGTCATGGATTAGTACATCAGGGTGATTGTGCAGAGAAAGCTATCTGAGAATACTATAAGAGAGTAGTGCTAGTCGGTATGATAATATAGATGGTGGAGATGTTGGAAGAAGTGAAAGTGATGAATTTGGGATTACAGGTTCTGGATAAGGCGGAATCACTGGAACAGGCAGTATAGGGAGAAGGAGGAGATTGTGGAGGAGGAGTTGTGTTGATGTTGGTGTTGTGGCGGTGTTGGTGATGGTGTTGAGTAGTTATGTATGTTGAAAATGAGCCATTTTGTAGGACCCCGGGGCAGGAGCCCGGAAGTGACGTCATGTTACGTGATTGGGCGGTCATGTTGGGTTGTCATGATAGTGCACGTGGGTGGCCATGTTGTGATGTCATTATCATGATAATAAGATATTCTTATGACTAAGAAATATGCGACAAATGAGTTTTAGATGCCCAAAACAAGCAGAAACAGAGGCATTTGCCCATCCCCAAAGGCGTCAGGGGACTATGGTGCACTACATTTCTGGAAGCAGAGATTACGCATGTTGGTAAACGTACCAACCGGATAAAATAGTACTCCTCCTCCACCACCCCCGTGTTCACCATGCTGGGCACTGGATGATCATGGTAATGACATCACACGATTGAGTTACCAGGATAATCCGCGTCTATGTAATGTGATTAGGCCATTCTGTGATAATATGATAAATCCCCGGGCGTTAAGCAGAGCAGAAACCTTTAGTATAAATATTACAAACCTTGATGCGGCAATAAATGGTAAGTGGTAAAGTCCATCTGCAATAGCTTTAACTGGAATTAGTATACAGAAGTTATAACATTATCGGTTAATTTGTTGTAACATAACGGGTTGAAAAAAGTTATAACATTATGCGTCGATTTTTATAACATAACGGGTTGAAAAAAGTTGTAACATTATGCGGAGTTTATAACATTATCGGTTGTTTACTACATTTTTTGTAACATTATGCGTTGGTGTAACATTATGCGGCGTTGTAACATTATCGGTTGTAACATCGCCTCTCCTCAACCGTAGGAGAAACCTTTAGTATAAATATTACTTACCTTTATGTGGCAATAAATGATAAGTGGTAAAGTCTATCTACAAAAGCTGTAACTGGAATTAGTATACATTAGTTATAACATTATCGGTTAATTTGTTGTAACATAACGGGTTGAAAAAAGTTATAACATTACGCGTCGATTTTTACAACATAACGGGTTGAAAAAAGTTATAACATTATGCGTAGTTTATAACATTATCGGTTGTTTACTACATTTTTTTGTAACATTATGCGTTGGTGTAACATTATGCGGCGTTGTAACATTATCGGTTGTAACTGTTGGGTAAACTGGATTGTTTTTCCTTGCGTAAAGCCGAATATTAAAAGAGTTTGGCTGGTAGATCTTAAGAAGTAGATTTTTTAAGAAAATTCCTCACACTGCACAAGTTATAATTCGGGCTCCCATAAGGAGCTCAAATATGGAGCCCAGAGACTTGTTTTAATTAAAACTGAATCAGAGCCTCCTAAGGATATTGCATAGCAAATATTAAACGATTCTGACTGGTAGATCTGAAGAAGAGAATTAAAAAACAATCCTCAAATTGAAATAAATTAAAGTTCCGAGTTCCCACAGGAAGCCTAAATATGACCCCAGGGACAAACTCCTCACGCAGCACTAAGTTAAAATTCGGGTTCCCATAGGGAGTCCAAATATGAATCCATGGTCTTGATTGGAACAAACTTGAATCTGAACCTTCTAAGGATGCTGCATATCATATATCAAAATATTTTGACTGGTAGATCTGAAGAAGAAGAAGATTTTTAAAAAATATTCCTCATGTTCATTATGTTAAAGTTCGATTTTCTGCAGGGAGCTCAAATATGACTCCAAGGACTTGGCTTGAACAAACTTGAATCTGACCGCCACTAAGTATGCTCTATACCAAGTATCAAAAGATTCTGACTGGTGGATCTGACGAGGAAGATTTTAAAAAAAATTGTCATATTGGGCTGCGTTAAAATTCGGATTCCCATAGGGAACCCAAATATGAACATATGGACATGACTTGATCAAACTTAAATCTCACTCCAATAAGAATGCTACATTCCAAACATCAAAAGACTCTAACTAATGGATTTGAAGAAGAAGGAAGATTTTCCATGAATATTCCTCATATCACACTTAGTTAAAAGCATTGAATTGATGGTTTGATGTAGACACTACCCTTTTTCTTTGTTGACACACCTCCATCTTACAAAGACCCTCCCTTAACAGGTACACAACAGTGGATCATAGGAGCCAGACATTTAGTTTAGACGTCGCCCCCAAAGATACCAAACTTGAAGGAGTTGTCTCTGTCGAGTTTAGGAAGGGAGACAACTGGTTGGATTTTGCATAGACAGGCCACGACATCTCTGCAGACTGCAGACAGTCCGTGTCATAATATGTTTCCATTTCATAAAAACAGGTTGCGTGTAAGTAATGTGCTTAGTAAGATTAACCCCTTTATTATCACGAGAATTTTAACCCTTTACCTGATATGAAAGGCAGACGATACTTTCAAACAAAATGCGTCAATAACTAATTTTTTTTCTTCATTCTTTGCGTCAACAAATAGCTTATGTCACCTCATTGGAACGAACCCAACGAGCTCATTCCAATGAGGGGTCATCAGCTATGTTCTTGAGACACAAAATAAAATAAAAAAAATAATGAAAACTAAATAGTGATTTCTGCGAATAACGCTGGACGTTTTTGCCATTATGTTGTGTAAAGGGTTAACCCTTTACCTAACATGAAAAGCAGACGACACTTGCACAAAAAAATTCTTGAATAACTATTTTTTTCATTTTTTGTCTCAAAAACATAGGTTATGACCCCTCGTTGGAACGAGCTCGACGAGCTCGTTCCAACGAGGGGTCATAACCTATGTTTTTGAGACAAAAAATGAAAAAATAATGAAAATTAACTGGCGATTTTTGTAAATAGACCTGGACGTTTTTGCCATTATGTTGTGTAAAGAGTTAAGGTTATAAAACGAAGGTGATAAGTTTTCATCCAGCACATTGTGATTACGACTCCCACTGAGGTTGTGATAACGTTTTCATCCAGCTAGCACATTGTGATTACGACTCCCACTGAGGTTGTGATAACGTTTTCATCCAGCTAGCACATTGTGATTACGACTCCCACTGAGGTTGTGATAACGTTTTCATCCAGCTAGCACATTGTGATTACGACTCCCACTGAGGTTGTGATAACGTTTTCATCCAGCTAGCACATTGTGATTACGACTCCCACTGAGGTTGTGATAACGTTTTCATCCAGCTAGCACATTGTGATTACGACTCCCACTGAGGTTGTGATAACGTTTTCATCCAGCTAGCACATTGTGATTACGACTTCCACTGAGGTTGTCCACTGAGGTTGTGATAACGTTTTCATCCAGCTAGCACATTGTGATTACGACTCCCACTGAGGTTGTGATAACGTTTTCATCCAGCTAGCACATTGTGATTACGACTCCCACTGAGGTTGTGATAACGTTTTCATCCAGCTAGCACATTGTGATTACGACTCCCACTGAGATTGTGATAACGTTTTCATCCAGCTAGCACATTGTGATTACGACTCCCACTGAGGTTGTGATAACGTTTTCATCCAGCTAGCACATTGTGATTACGACTCCCACTGAGGTTGTGATAACGTTTTCATCCAGCTAGCACATTGTGATTACGACTCCCACTGAGGTTGTGATAACGTTTTCATCCAGCTAGCACATTGTGATTACGACTCCCACTGAGGTTGTGATACCGTTTTCATCCAGCTAGCACATTGTGATTACGACTCCCACTGAGGTTGTGATAACGTTTTCATCCAGCTAGCACATTGTGATTACGACTCCCACTGAGGTTGTGATAACGTTTTCATCCAGCTAGCACATTGTGATTACGACACCCACTGGGGTTGTGATAACGTTTTATTCAAGCCGTCTAGCAACTGATTACTTAGGTTCCGCTCTACAGTTTCGCACTATTGCGCAGGGGGTAAAATTCTAAACATGGGACATATGTTGAAACTAAAGCTATGTAAATTAGAGATATATTTTTAGTATCAGATATATGTTAGGCTATTTGTTGGATAGGAGAATTCAAAGTTTTAGTCACAGAGTTGGAGTAAATCTTTTTAAAATGTAATTTTTACACGGACTTGTCACCAGGTATGTAACTAAAAAAGTAAAAATGAGACGAAAATATATGATTTTTTCACATTTTAGAACCAGAGGACGATATGCTCCAGGCTTAGGCAAACGGAGGTAGTGGAAAAACTCTGCTTCTGAGGCTACTGGGTGGCTGAAAATGACTGGTTTCGGCATTGTTTCATGCAATTGTCCAGGTTGAAGCCTAACATTAATTTTGACAATAAATTATTTCACCCAGATTCAGATTGTTTATCTCTACTTTGTCAGACAGTATTATATGTTTTTAGTGGATTTGAAAAATGTAATATATGTTATGGGTTAGATAACTAAGTTAAAGAATATTCGCCTTCGAAGAGAGTGTATGGCATTTTTGGAAATGTCTGGAAAACTGTGGGCAGAACCTCAGCGTTGTGGAAAATCACTGTTGAAACGTTGCGGGCAACAAATCCATCTTACAACATTTACCAACTTCTTGACGTTGCAGCCCCCGTATGCCGACTTTGTAGTTGTTTCTAGGCATATGCAGCTAAGGCGTGTCTAGAAACTATTACCAAGGCATTTAGAATGCAACTTGCAAGTACCTCCGGTTACAGCATGTTGTGGCCTTTGTTTTATTTTAGTACAAATGGTCAATATTTGGGTCGAAATTGCTCCCTTAAGGGTTATCAACAGTTTACTTGACGCCGTAGAAACGTTCTGAAACAGAAACACAACTATCTGGCACCGTTCAAAAACTTCTCATTCAAACTGAACCTTGTTGAGACACTACCTTCCCATAACTAAAAACGTTGGGGTCACGTTAGGTGCTAGCGGGGCTTACAACAACCCAACGGGTACTAAGAGACGCGGCCTATGGAATACGACAGCGGGCGATATGTATTAACGATCTGTAGTCAAGTATGTAGGCATAGGATGTATAATTCGGCACGACATTTAAGCGAGGCATAAACAATATTTAGGGAATAGTGCATGGCTGGGAGTTGACTACGCCCATATAGTGCCCAGTGAAGTGGTGTAGTACCCGACGCGAAGCGGAGGGAAGTACACCACTTCACTGGACACTATATGGGCGTAGTCAACGACAAGCCATGCACTAGTCCTTATATTATATCGAACAACACGAAAATGCAAATTAACCAAATAATCTGCAATCCAAATTGTAAACATGTAAATATATTTTCATTTTAAACAATGAAGGAGAAATGAGAATAATGTGAGGATATTGATAATTGTTCGACACAATGATACTATTCCTTGCCTCTGCCAGTGTCTCACTCCGGATTCTAAGGGTAAATGTAGATCACGACTCGTGGTATGGTAATAATCTCTATTTATCGGAACGTATTACCTCGGAAAACTTTGCGGCTATTCTTGCGACACTAAAAAAACGAAGTGTATATTTTTTATGTAAATCGAATTGTCTAATTGGTGGCCGGGATTTTCTGCCACCATGTTGGATAAATCGTTGCTTTGTACGTTTTTATAACCAGAAAATGCATATAGTGCACGTGCTAAAAATAGAAAACATATAGTGCCCGCATGTAGTGACCCGTCTGTGCTGGACAACTACACGAAATAGGGTATCACCTTTCAGCCAATCAAAATGCAAGGAAGTCACGTGAGGTATAATATTAACTGGTAGAGTGCTACATTTTTGTTAACCACATAGTTTTTTCACCATATATTGCTCTGTTAGATTTGATTGGTTAGTGCCAAAGGGTACTATCCAATCAAATGCAAGTGAGCCAGGTGTCAACAACAAAATTTGATTCTTGCCAGGGTCAACATAAAATCACCACCAGTAAAGTGCAGATGTTATAATAAAGCCCAAATATGGGCTTCCAGCACTCTACCAGTTAAATTGAATTCCCAGCTGTATTTTGAAAAACAAGAGGCAGTCAAAGACGTTCAATCTCAATAGTACTAAAGCCCTCAGTAGTATAGCCCGTATGTTTCAGGTGCCATTTGGATGACCCCGGTGGATGACCCCGGAAGTGACGTCATGTCACGTGACCCAGTGGCGCCATGTTGTGTTGTTATGGTAACCCGCGTGAGCGGCCATCTTGTGACGTCATCTCCATAGTGATACGTGGTGTGAGTGCGCATGCGCAGCGCGTGTTGTTAGGGTGATACGTGTTTCCGTCGTCCATTTTGTATACTGGAGGCCGCCATCTTAGTTTCTATGGTAGCGCGTGATTGCTATGTTACCTAAGGCCTACAATAGGACAGCGGTATGTTTTGAGGATATGTTCGATTGAATCGGAGTATTTTCTGGAACGACTTCCCTGGATAATTACCACAAACAACCCGACACCTTGTATTATTTCGAATTCTTCCAGAATTCTCTGCTTCTATCTATTTATGCAATAGTTATCGGTTATCTGGCCATGTTCCTTTATTCTAGAGTATACTCCAGTAGCGTAGAAGAGCCTATCACCTGGGACAGTTTACCTTATTATTGCTATATTTACCAATTTCTGGTCTATTCTTGTTAGTTCTGACCCTACTCCAAGTACTCTTGTTGTTTCATATATCTAGATTATAACTAACCAATCAGATTGCTTGATTTCTCATAATCTGTATGCAGGGTTATCTCCCTTATGTATAACAAAAGCCTATATCCAATGGCACCCCAATTTTAGCACCCCTTTTTGAAAACACCTGTGGTCTATTCTTGTTAGTTCTGACCCTACTCCAAGTACTCTTGTTGTTTCATATATCTAGATTATAACTAACCAATCAGATTGCTTGATTTCTCATAATCTGTATGCAGGGTTATCTCCCTTATGTATAACAAAAGCCTATATCCAATGGCACCCCAATTTTAGCACCCCTTTTTGAAAACACCTGTGGCTATGGAATCCCTTTTTGTCATATGTGCTTATGTGAAAAAGGCACAATGTGACACAATATGCCCTATCACATAGGCACATGCTTTATGTGCCGATATGTGCTTATGTGAAAAGGCACAATGTGACACAATATATCCTATCACATAGGCACATACGGGTATTTGAGGATACCTATGGCCTGGTATTGTATTATTTGAGGATACCTATCGAGGATACCTACTAGAGAATCCCTTTTTGTCATATGTGCTTATGTGAAAAGGCACAATGTGACACAATATGCCCTATCACATAGGCACATACGGGTATTTGAGGATATCTATAGCCTGGTATTGTATTATTTGAGGATATCTATTGAGGTTACCTATCGATGATACCTTTTATAGGATACTTATCAGAGGATACTATATAGGCTGTACATATCCCTATAGGACTCTTGCTGGCCCCTAGTACTATTAATCCACCTGATGCATTATGTTATCCTATGACTGGTATAGGTAGTATGCAATGCTAGGCATATGGGTATTGTGGGTAGGGGTACTGCCTGGTAGTTTAGAATGGTACTATAGTATGGCGGTATATACACCTATAGGCCCCTGTTAGTGCTTGGTACTATTATCCAACCGATTGCTTTGTTTTATTATATGGCTGGTATATGTAGTACGTTATGGTAGACCTAGTGATTTTGTGGGGGTGGGGGTAATGCTTGGTAGTTTAGAACGGTAGTATAGCATAGGCTGTACATATCCCTGTAGGTCTCTTGCTGGCCCTTGGTTCTACTGATCCACCAGGTGCTTCATATTATTGAGCGGTATTCTGGGGTGGGGTCAATGCCTGGTAATACAGAACGGCAGCATAGTATGGTTGGTATGTTCCCCTATAGATCCCATCCTAACCGTTGATAGTATTAACCTACCACAAATGCTTTGTATCATCCTGTTACTGGTAAGGTGGTACGTAATACCAGTAGTTCCTACTTTATTCCGAGTACTCTTGTTGTTTCATTTATCTAGATCATTTATATAAATTATAATTAACCAATTATATTGCTTGATTTCCCATGACCTGTACTTAATCGTACAGAATTATCTCCCTTCTGTATAATGAAAACCTATATCAAGGGCAATTTCCCCGGCACCCCCAATTTCGGCACCCCTTTTTTTGAAAAGCATATGGCCTTCGGCACCCCTTTTTCTGAAATGAGGATAAGAGTCGTATTAAAAATCCCTCACTGAGGGATTTTTAATACGACTCTTATCCACATTTCATTGATGGATTTTTAATTTTTTATCCTCATTTCAGAAAAAAGGGGTGACGAAGGCCATATGTTTTTCAAAAAAGGGGTGCCGAAATTGGGGTGCCGGGGAAATTGCCCTTGATATAGGTTTTTGTTATATAGAAGGGAGAAAACTCTGTACGATTAAGTACAGGTCATGGAAAATCAAGCAATCTAATTGGTTAATTATAATTTATATAAATGATGTAGATAAATGAAACAACAAGAGTACTCGGAATAAGGTACGAACTACTGTATTACGTACCACCTTACCAGTAACAGGATGATACAAAGCATTTGGTAGGTTAATACTATCAACGGTTAGGATGGGATCTATAGGGGAACATACCAACCTTATGCCGTTCTGTATTACCAGGCATTGACCCCGCCCCAGAATACCGCTCAATAATATGAAGCACCTGGTGGATCAGTAGTACCAAGGGCCAGCAAGAGACCTACAGGGATATGTACAGCCTATGCTATACTACCGTTCTAAACTACCAAGCATTACCCCCACCCCCACAAAATCACTAGGTCTACCAAAACGTACTACATATACCAGCCATATAATAAAACAAAGCAATCGGCTGGTTAATAGTACCAAGCACTAACAGGGACCTATAGGTGTATATACCGCCATACTATAGTACCATTCTAAACTACCAGGCAGTACCCCTACCCACAATACCCATATGCTTAGCATTGCATACTACCTATACCAGTCATAGGATAACATAATGCATCAGGTGGATTAATAGTACTAGGGGCCAGCAAGAGACCTATAGGGATATGTACAGCCTATATAGTATCCTCAGATAAGTATCCTATAAAAGGTATCCTCGATAGGTATCCTCAGTAGGTATCCTTAAATAATACAATACTAGGCCATAGGTATCCTCAAATACCCGTATGTGCCTATGTGATAGGGCATATTGTGTCACATTGTGCCTTTTCACATAAGCACATATGACAAAAAGGGATTCTCCAGTAGGTATCCTCGATAGGTATCCTCAAATAATACAATACCAGGCCATAGGTATCCTCAAATACCCGTATGTGCCTATGTGATGGGGCATATTGTGTCACATTGTGCTTTTCACATAAGCACATATCGGCACATAAAGCATGTGCCTATGTGATAGGGCATATTGTGTCACATTGTGCCCTTTCACATAAGCACATATGACAAAATGGGATTCCATAGCCACAGGTGTTTTCAAAAAAGGGGTGCTAAAATTGGGGTGCCATTGGATATAGGCTTTTGTTATACACAAGGGAGATAACCCTACATACAGATTATGAGAAATCAAGCAATCTGATTGGTTAGTTATAATCTAGATATATGAAACAACAAGAATACTTGGAATAGGGTCAGAACTAACAAGAATAGACCAGAAATTGCTAAATACAGCAATAATAAGGTAAACTGTTCCAGTTGATAGGTTCTTCTACGCTACTGGAGTATACTCTAGAATAAAGGAACATGGCCAGATAAACGATAATTATTGCTAAATAGATAGAAGCAGAGAATTCTGGAAGAATTCGAAATAATACACGTTGTCGGGTTGTTTGTAGTAATTATCCAGGGAAGTCGTTCCAGAAAATACTCCGATTCAATCGAACATACCCTCAAAACATACCCCTGTCCTATTGTAGGCCTTAGGTAACATAGCAATCACGTGCTACCATAGAAACCAAGATGGCGGCCTCCAGTATACAAAATGGACGACGGAAACACGTATCACCCTAACAACACGCGCTGCGCATGCGCACTCACACCACGCATCTCTATGGAGATGACGTCACAAGATGGCCGCTCACGCGGGTTACCATAACAACACAATATGGCGCCACTGGGTCACGTGACATGACGTCACTTCCGGGGTCATCCACCGGGGTCATCCAAATAGCACCTGAAACATACGAGACATACTACTGCCCTCTATGCGCTGTCTGGGTACTGATGCTTCCACTGCCAACTTGGGCTCCCTAGGCACCAGTGTTGGCGGCAACAGATTATGCGACAGCAAGCATCTGTTCAATAAAAAAACACCCTCGGAGACTTTTTGCTCAATAGTTTTTTAACAAAAAGAGAAAAATACAAACTTTTTCACAAAGGTAAATGGAGCCAACAGTCTGATTTATAAATATTGCCAAAACAGTACATTTGTGATATACTATCTCCTATCCACTGTCCTGGATGCCCTGCCGTTTAAATATATGTTTGTTTCGTACAACGCAATATGTTTTTGATGCGTTAGGCTTTCGTTAAAAATAAGGCTTATGACCTCACGTGCCAATGAGGGATCATAAGCTACATGATTGAGGCTAAATTTAAAAGAATAATTTGTTCAGTCCCCACCCACCAGCACAAACACACATTCATTTTAGTTCAGCCACCTGTGCCGGGTTGGGTACCCTCTTTTATTTTATTTTTATTTGTTTTTCTTCCCGTATTGCCACTCCCACTCGCCGAAAATAGTGTTTCACTCCGAGCATTGTATTGCATTCTCAGTGATGAAGGACTGTTTTGTTACTGTTTACAAATCGGTTGAGTTGAATCAGTTTTAAAGGGTTGTTTTGGGAAAACAAATAAGATGAAAATAAAATAAATGCAAAAGTACACTGCAAAAAATATAGGTTCTCTTTAGAACCCAAACTGGTTCTAATCTTGTCCCTGAGATGGAACCAATTCTGCTTAAACAGTATTTATTTCAAATCAAATAAATTTATAAAGATTAACATTAAATATTAACAGAATTAAACATAAATTGAAGGGGTTTCAGCCGTAAGTTTAGAGCTTTTTCGAGGTTGTCTCAAATCATTATTAAGCAAAGGAGATATGAACTTTTGGCATATCGAACCAGTTTTGGTTCTCTTCAGAACCAAAACTGGTTCGATATGCCAACTGCTCATATCTCCTTTGTTTCAAAATTGTTGGCGACTGCGTTGAATAAGCTCCAAGTTTAGTGCTGAATCTACTTCAGTTCATGTAATATTCTGTTAAAATTGAATGCTAATCTTGGTAAATTTATTTGATTTGAAATAAATACTGTTTAAACAAAACTGGTTCCATCTCAGGGACAAGATTAGAACCAGTTTTGGTTCTAAAGAGAACCTATATTTTTTGCAGTGTACGATTTTATCCTCGTGAAATAATATTCCGCACGCCCCACAGGAGGATAAAAATCCTACTCGAATCCGAACAGTGAACTATTGTCTAAATATTCCGACATTCCAATGCCTTTTAGAATCCATGAGAGGGAAAGTTCATTTTTTCAGAATACTCCTGGCGGGCGTTTCTGTACTAATATTAATTTTATGGTTTATCGCTTATGATAAGTTAGTAGCGAGTTCTGTACTCTTGGGTATTGTCATTTATATGATGCGTTTGAAGTTATTTCCACGAACATCACATTCGATAAATATAAAAAAAATAATCGACAATGTCATGTCAGTTCCTTTTCTCCAATTAGGCAGTAAAGGAATCAATTATACTCCAATTCAAAGTTATTCGTCGATGAGAAGCTATCTAGTTACCCCCATGGAAGTCGACAAACAGCTGTTTTCATAATACCAAGTTATAACCCCTCTTACTGAATTTCACAGGATTCGTGCGCTGATTTTAAAACCAGGACCTGCGGGATATATAATTTCAAAACATTCAATAGCTGGAGTTTATGAAGCATGGAGTGTTGAAAGGCTGTCGAGAGGTAAATTAGATTCTTGTCAGTGATTTCAATAAAAAGACATGTAAAAGAATCTCGTCTTTATTATATTTTTTTCCTTTCTACCAATTTAATGACTGCAATTTATCAGTCTTTAATGTCGTAGATTAGTTAATTGGAGAACAGTGTTTTGTTATTAAAAGGTGTGCACCAAAAAATAACATTATACTCACCTCATGAAAGAGAACATTGTTCAGCAAACGGTGACAGCTTTTTCTATCTGAGTTCACGAGGTACTGTTGAAAATTAATTTGTAATATTTCTATAGATGGAAAATGTTTTTATGTGGTTTTTATTCAAATTTTGTGAAACTTCATTTCATGTCAACTGACAACAGATTTTAGTTTAATAAAAAATCTGAAATAGAATTACAATTGTACATTTCAAGTAATGAAGGATATTGAAGTTATTGAAAATTTTTATATTTTCCCTGCGGAACATATTTCGTGTACAGTAGAAGATAGGCCCCCGAACGAGGGAGGGGTCGAGGTGGGTGAGAACGTGTCTTTTCCAGGGGCTCTTAATCTGATACTACTGGGTATTAAACCATGTAATGACCCCCCCCCCCCCCCCCCCCACACACACACACACACACAACACACACACCTTGGACCTTGGACCTTGACGGTATGTTCCTTATCAGAACAATTGGAAAAGTCCATATTCATCACGCTGGGAGTAGATCAAATGATATTCTCAACATGCAGTCTTGGGGCTGTGCGGTGAAAATTAGACAATAGTTCCCTGCTAAATAAATACAAAGGTTCACGGGCCGGATTACAGTACGATTTTATCCTCTCGTGGGCCGTGCGGATTATTCCACTCGGCTAACGCCTCGTGAAATAATCCTCCACGCGCCCCACTCGAGGATAATATATATATTTATTATTTATTTATTGGTGTTTAAGGTCACATATTTCTGCACAATGGCTAATCATGAACGCGACAGTTTTACGGGCGGAGAGAGCCGGAGTATCCGGAGAGAACCACCGAGCAACGGCGAGCAACTGTCAGCTCCCTAACATACGAATTCCACACAAGCAGGGTTAGCATTGGTTGAAGTCAGGTGCACCATCGACGTGCAGTACGCCTTAGTACACAACGTCACCGTGCCCCCACGTAGGCAATGGGGGTGAAGTGTCTTGCCCAAGGACACAACGCGCTTGCCGCAGGTGGGATTCGAACCGAGGACCTATCGGCTTGCAGACTGAACCTCTACCTACTGAGCCACCGCGCCTCCCACTCGAGGATAAAACTCTTACTCAAAACCGGGCAGTGAACTTTTGTATTTGTACTATTTTCTCCTTATATGTTTTCCCAAAACAACCATTTATAATTGATTCACCTCAACCGATTTGCAAACAATAAAAAAGTAGTTCGTCATCGCTGAGGGTGGAATACGATGCTGGGAGTGGAATACCATTTTCGGCGAGTGGAAGTAGGAATACGATTTGTTTTTGAGGAAGAAAAACGAATAAAAATAAAATAAATAGTATTGGTTTACCCATAAATTAACAGCACAGCCATTTAACCCACTCTCCCTCTACAGTTAAAACTAGAAGTTCTGTCATGAAATGCGCACAAATAGCACGTCGATTTGCGCGTTAATCTACGCGTTATGACCATAGTAAAGCTATCAAATTCTGTCCATATGGCCTGTGCACAAGCAATGTTTCAGCCAATGGACCTCCGGGTAATCCGGAGGTCCCTTGGCAGAAACATTGCATGTGCTTGCTATGAGTAACCAGGAGAACCTACTGTGCTAAGGATGACATTCGATATGGCAATTGCGCGCAATTCCTATACGCAATTATGCCTAGATAAGCGCGAAGTTCGTGACAGGACTTCTAGTGTTAACTGTACCCTGATGTCAAAATGACAGAATTCCAAGAATTAAATATGCCAATAATACAACATGGCATTTAACCTGTTTAATTTTTTTAACAGATCTGTCAAACAAGATTGAATTCATTAAATTTCTCGTTGCATTATGGGAAACATTTCCGGGTTACGTTTTTGATATTTTGATCTCAGCGTTTAGGAGGTTACTTTATGAAATCACGACGTGTCCTGATCGTCAGGGATGTGGCTGGAGGGTTTCAGTTGGGGGTGCCACCGGTGTAGATTCCAACTGTGGGTAGTTTCGATAGGTGGTTGCACTGCAGCGCTGGGTGATATCTTTTAACCCTTTAACCAACGAATCGCCCGCAACCGTACCGCGTATTATGCAAATACAGCCGCTGAAAAAAAAAAAATTTTCGAAAAATTTCAACAAAACCATATCATGTGACCCCTCTTTGAAACGAGCTCGTCGAGCTCGTTCCAAAGAGGGGTCACATGATATGGTTTTGTTGAATTTTTTTTTAAAACATTTAAAAAATGATATTTAAAATAATGAATTTTTGAAATCCTCTTCGTTGGTGATTATAGTGATTATATATATATATACACACATGCTTATGAACCCTTCTGAAAATTTTCACTAGTCCTGAAATGGAAAAAAGCATCATTTATAATGTGTCTGGGTCAGAAAATTTACCGGATTGATGTCAGAGACGAAATTTTGAGGCCAATGTCAATTTTAGAGTAGGAAATTTGAAACTCATGTTTCCACTTCGAAATAAGAGATCAAAATTTCTCATCATTAAGTTGGAATTTTAATATTTTTCATGAACAATGTTAATTTATTGAATTTCCAACTATTTGATTTTTGACCCCGGAATTTCCAACTATTGAACAAAATACTCCTAGCTGGGGGAGGGGGGGGGGGGGATGAGACACCCCCTGTCGCCATATCCCTGCTGATCGTGGAACGTGAGAAGTGGCGGGGCGTTCAGGGTTAAATGGTTAATCGAGAACAGAATCACAGAAAGGGACCTTTTGCGGGTCTGACATAACTGTACGTGGTTCATGTGCCACAGTGTACCGGATGTGAACACTCATCACCCCTAGCAACGATACATCGAGTTTCGTGTCTCGAATACTCACCATATTACTAATCCAATATTTCTCTGCAAACAAAGAGGAGATGCAATTTAACACCCCTGTCCCATCCCGTCATCATGTGCTTCAGGTAACCCATGCAATAGTGTATACAGTGGGTCAAATGGAGGGACTACCGTTTTCACATCAAGGTTATTGCCAAATATTGAAAGGTCTGCTAACATGCTGGTCAACAACGCCAGATATACATGCAGCCGGTCAGTCAGAAGCTCCAAAAATTAACCCACAGCAATTCGTATACGGCTTCGTAAGAATACTAATGTTGGCACGAAATATAAATATGTACACTCTAAAATCAGTTGGGTTAAATATTAACCCAGATCAACTGGGTTGAGTGAATATGAACCCAAATAGATGATTCTGAAGCACTAAAAGACCATCTTAACACTTTGGACTCTAGCGGCCGTTTTTCCGCCCAGGAACATGATACGTCATGACGTCATTATATAGGATGGCTGTTCAGTAAATGTGCGGGGTAGACCAATAAATATTTTCAACGTGCAGCCCAGAGGCTGCACGTTGAAAATATTGATTGGTGTACCCCAGATAATGAATATGGACTCTTCTAATTGCTGCCATTGCACTGACATGGAAGGTACCACAAGAGTTCAAAGGGTCAAGTTGGTATTCGGTTCGATTCGAAATCGGCTGCCCGATTCATTTTCCTTCGAATCTATTCACAAGAATTTCGGTTGGTATCAGTCATGCATCTTCTTTTTGTTTAAACAATATTTTATTTCTTGGAATAGAGATGGGTTTGGCATACAGGCTATGCATATAAATAGCCACACCCTACATCAATAAACAACACATTAATAGAATGGTGCAGGTGCAAACGGAGATAAGGACATGACACTGTGTCCTTAAAAAGTATGATTTATATTATATAATCTAGACACGGACGGCCACATGTTGTGCAGTATCCATTTCTCTATCTCATTTGGTAGAACAATAACAAGTTTGACGTTGTGTTGAGTTTTTGTGAGCACGGCTAGTGAACACTTCATCGTCTCATAAAACGTTTAGTTGAGATAGAAATTGTACTTAAATAATGTTGAAAATAAAAATCTGTATCCACACCACCATCCATGCTGATTGCGGTTTTACTAGTCACTGCCTCTACTGAAAACTACTGAAAGCAAATTTAAAGTTCACAAGCCATGTCAACGATGGGCTCACGCGGTTGCTAGCGGCTAGCCCCATGCTGTGCTCAGTACGGGTAATTATCGTACGCCTTTCTGTTTTTGAACAAAAATCATTTCTGGGTAATATTCCAACTACATCATCAAGGCATGCCTTCGCCTGTATTCGATTCGAGGTTCGGTTCGATTTCGAATAATAGACCCGATTGGATTCGAAATTCGATTGGACTCGAAAATATGTGATACGCAGGATCCTGATGTTTGCATTAGATTATTTTTAAGCAACATGTATTCATTCTATAGATGTTTGTGAAGCAATGTGTATGCGGTAGATGATTTGAAACCAACATGTATGCAGTAGATGAATACTTACAGTTAAAACTAGAAGTTCTGTCACGAACTGCGGGCTTATCTAGGCTTAATTTCGCGTAGGAATTGCGCGCAATTGTCATACCGAATGGTATCCAAAGCACGGCAGGTTCTCCTCGTTACACATAGCAAACATAGGCAATGTTTCTGCCGATGGACCTCCGGGATCCCCGGAGGTCCATTGGCTGAAACATTGCTTGTGCACAGGCCATATGTACAGAATTTGATAGCCTTACTATGGCCGTAACGCGTAGATTAACGCGCAGATCGACATGCTATTGGTGCGCATTTCATGACAGGACTTCTAGTTTTAACTGTAAGCAACATGTATGCGGTGCATGATTTTGAAGCAAGTAGCATGCAGTAGATGATTTTGAAGCAATAAGCATGCGACAGAGTGTATACTACTTATGATTTTTGAAGCAACATATATGTGAAGCATTATTATGCCTCAGAGTATTTCTGTCCAATCAGAACACTGCAATATCATCTAAGAGTTCTGTCGTATCAGGTAACTCATCTGATTTTATCTGATGCAGGGTGAGTAGCCGCCATTACTCTTTTGATGCATTTCCACTCGCTTCGAATTTTCTAAATTTTAATTAAAACAAAATAAAAGAATATACATCAGATAGTTGCATCTAAGTACTTAATTCTACTAACTGCACCCCAGAAGAATCAGCGACACTTGTCTTTTTTCAAATTTCCTTTCTTAATTCTATAGCATCCAGGAAATCATCGACACTTGTCTTTTTCAAATTTCCCGGATGTCATAGAATTAAGAAAGGAAATTTGAAAAAGACAAGTGTCGCTGATTTCTTCTGAGGTGCAGTTCGTAGAATTAAGTACTTAGATGCAACTATCTGATGAATAATTAAATAATTGAGTATTCCGTGTGTTCTGTACTGGCCTCGTATGTACTTGGTTAACTGGTATTCCCTTTTAGGGTCTGTCGGTGGCCGAGTGGTGTGCGTGGTTCAAGTATAGTTTCTTTAGGCGGTTGGTGCCGAAGGAAACTCTCTCGGCGTGGGTTCGAACCCTAGCCATGCCAATGTAAAAGAATATATGTGCCAAAAATATTTCAAGGCACCGTATTTATTGATTTAAACCATTAAATATTTAAAAAATGGACAGAAAGTATTATTTGTAGTCCCAATAGTTCTTTGTTGTTTTTGCGGCTCTATCGATTTTTTATGATGAAGCGAACATTTTTTTTACAGTTTACTCAACAGATTAAAAGTGATTTTTTGAACGCTTAAAAGTGCTCTGTTAACCGTTTTCGGGTGGTTATGACAGTAAATGTATGTAAGGGTATTTCAGATATGCTTGTAGCGATACGTTTTATTTTGTAAACAACTATGCACTTTGAACATCGACAATTGTTTACTGCCACCATGGATACGTACAGAACGTGGAGTTGATTGTAACTAAATCATCCGCGGAGTGGAGTTATCACCCAAACTATAACTTTCAAATTGTGTATGTATCGACTAAAAACACAAGCAATGTTTCAGCCAATGGACCTCCGGGTCTAATCCGGAGGTCCATAGGCTGAAACTTTGCTTGTGCTTGTTATGCTTTGTATCAAATTTGCAATTATTACTTGGGTGGAATCTCCACTCTGCGGGTGATTTAGTGATAATACACTCTCCACGTACTGTACCGGTACCAGTTATTGTTGATTATTCTGTACAGTGCTGTCAATAGCGGTGTCTAAAAATTAAACGTCGGTCGTTCTTTGTTTCGCGTGAAATTTATTAATCTCTTGGTTTACCTGGACATTCGACAAAATAAATATATTACATGGCGTGTAGCTGGCGTTTACATTTCCATACAAGGCTCTGAGTGTAACTCGCATCGCCTTGTATAGAAATTTATTATATACCTATCAATGATACGCCGTGTTTTTCACCCATCGAATCCAGATCGCTGAACACACTGAGTGGTTTTCCGATTCCGTATCAGATGGTAGGTCCCAGAACGAGGACAACACTGGAGAACGTCAATCGAGTTCGCCCAGGTTACCAACCGTTTCTATGTACTCTTCAATTATTTGTGTAAAAAGCAAACACCATCGAATAACGTGAATTTCTAATATTGTTCTTTACCAATTTTATATCGATTTATCGTGTGAAAGGTGAATTTCAATAACGGTATATAATA
Source organism: Pictodentalium vernedei (assembly GCA_031216915.1). Lineage (NCBI taxonomy): Eukaryota > Metazoa > Mollusca > Scaphopoda > Dentaliida > Dentaliidae > Pictodentalium > Pictodentalium vernedei. The sequence goes on from CM062291.1 coordinate 465,337,505, forward strand.
AACAGATCATTATGACAGTAAAGTGCTCTGCTTTGTCGTATTCCGTCGAGTTGACGAGCCAGATCACTTTACTGTCAAAACAATCTCTGTGCATCAGCGAGCTACACGCCATGTAACTTAATTAGTATACTGTAGCTGCTATTGGAGCAACATGTATAGTGTAGATGTATTTGAAGCAGATTGTACAGTATATAAAATTTATGAAGCAACGTGTATGTGGTAGATGGTTTTGAAGCAGCATGGATGTGGTAGATGATTTGGACGCAACGTGCATGCGATCGATGAATTTGAAGCAACGTGTATGTGATAATTGAATATTGAATCAGCATGAACACTGCAGATGATATGAACACTGCAGATGATATTGAAGCAACTTATATGCGGTAGATGAATTTGAAGTAACCTGAATGATGGAGATGACTTTGAAACAACGTGTTGGCTGTAGATGATTTTCGAACCATCACGTATGCTGCAAATGATAATGAAGAAACATCTACAGTTAAAACAAGAAGTCATGTCACGAACTGCGCGCTTATCTAGGCACAATTGCGCGTAGGAATTGCGCGCAATTGCCATATCGAATGGCATCCCTAGCACAGTGGGTTCTCTTGGTTACTAATAGCAAACACATGCGATGTTTCTGCCAATGGACCTCCGGATTATCCGGAGGTCCATTAGCTGAAACATTGCTTGTGCACAGGCCATATGGACAGAATTTGATAGCCTTACTATGGTCATAACGCGTAGATTAACGTGCAAATCGACGTGCTATTTGTGCGCATTTCATGACAGGACTTCTAGTTTTAACTGTACGTATGTAGGAGATGATTTGAAGCAACATATATGCATTAGATATTTTTGAAGCAGCGTGTATTTTGTCTAAAATGTTTTATCACAACGAGGCTGGTATAAAACGGGAGGGATTTTCACACGGGTATTCTCGCGCTGTTCTAAGATAAACCCGTCCTAACGAAGGGTATAGTCGTGGGAAGCAGAAGGGTAATGTACCTTCCACAAATTTAAAAAAAAAAGTCCACTCGTGATAAAATTACTCCAGACTTGTATCCAATGACCGTGATATAATTTTTTAATGTGCTACATCCACAGGACGTACCGCGCCAAAAATGTCATTACAACCATTGGGTTCAAGTTTGGACTTGGCAAACGTAGGTTAAGGTCATGTGGTAATAAAGTAGAAAAACGGCTGGATTTTAATTCAATCAACAAAACTTTTCTCATTTAAATTCCCCAAAAAGGGCATTGAGGCCACAAACACTCTCTATGGTCTCGCATCCTGCGTTCCACTTTATAAAATACTTCTGTAGCAATGTTACCTGTGACCTCTCTACATAGGTACTCATGCCACCTGCGGAACGCGCAACCGCAAGGATTTACATGGGAATTACAAAATTTGGAAAAAGGTGATTTCACGAAAATTGTTTCGCGCCCTTTCCAATTCGAGTAGGATTTGATGACGATCTCGAAACAGGCCTGAATATAAGCAGTCTGACATTTGCAGAATAAGGTCCCCAGATGGTGAATTTAATGATACTATCCCATACAGTGGGCAAATGTATCCTCTGGGTACCTCTTTCTGATTGAGATTGAGGTTCACAGAGGGTAAATTTAGTGATGCTACCCTGCTCTGCGTCAAATAAAGGGTTACCGAAACAGGGTTCAGCTGCCTTGCAGCAGCCGTGATCCTTCAAGACAAAAAACGAATAGTTTTTTACAAATACTGTGGGTTGATATGTAAAACCCCCTACCCCACCCCCCACCCCCTGCCAGGTCGTTCTGAGAGGATTACTAACCGGATTTCTCATGTAGCCATGACCATTAAACGAAACAAGAGTTCGGCTGCCATGCAGCAGCCGTGACGTTCTATGACAAAAACCTAATAATTTCCATGAATACTGTGGGTTCATTTGTAACACCCTAAGGTCGTCCTGAGAGGAGTGCTAACCGGATTTCGCATGTAGCCATGGCACAGCTGTCGTTAGGCGCCTGTGGCATGGCTCCATGAGAATTCCTGGTAAACTATTAAATATCGCACGAAATATTTTCCAAACTGTGCATCGTTTATGAAATATGTACTGCGCGTTTGTTCTCAGGCGATGATTCCCCCCGTGGGAAAGCCGGGAAGTGAAGCAATGCTTGTTTACCGTGCCAACTGTGGTAAACAAGTTATGTTTTACTAACAAAATGGGACCCAGTCACCAATGCCTGGGGTGGAAGTCATCCAAAATTGGTAGCATGGCTATAAACGATTAGCCAAATTTGACTGTATCTCCATGTTGCGGTCACGATTGACCATTGTGTATAAATATCAATGAATAAATAAACAGTGGAGTACTGGACTTACGCATATCTTGAAAAGTCGAACAGAGTTAAACGAAACGTTTTGCTAAGAGGAGCTTATTGCCAGATCGCGTAGTTTGTGTGTGAGTGAGGGGGGAGGGGGTGCTTAGCATTGACGCTTACGTCTATACTCACTTTGGAATTTTAACAAATAAATCAAAGTTTACATAAATCAACAAAGACACACATGCACTTAAATATTCTTCTTGCTTCCAAGGCAGGGGTTGTGACCCCTCTTGGGAAAGAGCGCATCGCGCTCGTTCCAGTGAGGGGTCATGACCTATGTCTTGGGGGCGGAAAGTGAACATTTTTAGTTATACGGAAATTGTTTTTACTTTCTTTTTGGGAGTGTCATCTGCCACTAGCGTTAAATAAAGGGTTACCGAAACAGGGTTCAGCGGCCTTGTAGCAGCTGTGACCTTCAAGACAAAACACGAATAGTTTTTTACAAATACTGAGGGTTAATGTGTAACACACCCTCCCTCCCCCCCCCCCCCCCTGCCAGGTCGTTCTGAGAGGATTACTAACCATTTAACGAATCAAGGGCTCGGCTGCAGCCGTGACGTTCTAAGACAAAAACCGAATAATTTCCATGAATACTGTGGGTTGATTTGTGACACCCCGGACTTCCCATGTAGCCATGGCACGGCTGTCGTTAGGCGCCTGTGGCATGGCTCCATGAGAATTCCCTGTAAACTATTAAATATCGCACGAAATATTCTCCAAACTGTGCATCGTTTATGAAATATTTACTGCGCGTTTGTTCTCAGGCGATGATTTCCCCCGTGGGAAAGCCGGGAAGTGAAGCAATGCTTGTTTACTGTGCCAACTGTGGTAAACAAGTTATGTTTTACTAACAAAATGGGACCCAGTTACCACAGCCTGGGGTGGAAGTCATCCAAAATTGGCAGCATGGCTATAAACGATTAGCCAAATTTGACTATGTTGCTTTCACGATTGACTATTGTGTTTAAATATCAATGAATAAATAAACAGTGGAGTACTGGACTCACGCATATCTTTAAAATATTACATTATTGAAATGGATCTCCGGTGACGTGTCACGACTTAAGTTCTTGTTTCTGCGATGGGGATTTAAACTTTCTCGTTAGTCATTCCCCCGTGGGAACCCCGGGAAGTGAGGCATGCTTGTCTACTATGGTAAACAAGTTTTGCCGGTAAAATAGGACCCAGTCACCAATGCTTGGGGTGAAAGCCCTCTAAAATGGGCAACTTTGGGTATAAACGTTTGAATAAACTTGATTTTATCACCATGTTGCGGTCACGATTAGCCAATATGCATAGATATGCGACCTCAAACGCCAATAAATAAATAATAAATGAAAAATTCTGAGTTATTCGGGATTTTACTTTGTCATTATCATCTACTACCTGTCATCGGACTGAAGCCAGGAGCATACATATATTTGGCGAATGTTACCTTGATTGTAATTTGTAATTTGCTTGGGGTGGAAGCCCTCTAAAATAGGCAATATTGGGTATAAACGATTGACTAAACTTGACCTTATCACCATGTGGAGGTCACGATCAGCCAATATGCATAAATATGCGACCTCAAACGCCAATAAATAAATAATAAATGAAAAACTCTCAGTTATTCGGGATTTTATTTTGTCATTATCATCTACTACCTGTCATCGGACTGAAGCCAGGAGCATGTATATATTTGGCTAATATTACCTTGATTGTAATTTGTATTGCTCATTCAAACCTCTTAAGCTGCCTTCCCGATATCAGTTGGGTAACCTTTTCTCATACACAATGGCATAAACCGACCTACGCGGAATCCGATAAACTTTCACTTAAATTTATGTTCTCAAGATTTTATTTTGTAATGGTGGTTTATTTCTTGCGTTTAGCAGGGATTAGTGGTCGCAGACCGTAACCGGGCGGCTGCATGGTGAATGTCTCTCAGTTTAATTGTACTGTTCATCCAAACTACGTGAACTGCTTTCCTGCAATTTGTTGGAAGGTGTGTGTACTGTTGACCCTCTGCTCAACGTGACCGGGCTAATCGCATACGAAACTCTCTATCCATATTCATGTATACAAAACTCTCTATCCAAATCTTCTTATGTTTTCAGTTACCGGCTCCGAAAAATTAGCCTGTATGCACCATTATCGAAGTAGCTCATTCCTGAGGGGAATGCTAACTGGAATTCTCACGTAGCCATGGCACGGATGTCGCGAGGCCGCCGTGATATGACTTCATGAAAATTTCCCAATAAATATCAAATAGCACAAGAAATAGTCTCCGAAGTGTACGACGTTCACGAAAGAAGCAGGTGTGTACTTTGGACCAATGATTCACCTCTATCTTGGGATACGGTACATATTACATTATTGGACCCACAATTCACTCGAACTGTGTTTTACTGTTAAACGGCATCAGCTTTCCTGTAAATTATTGGAGGGTGTTCATTGTTGTCCCTTCGCTCCTCGTGTCGGCACAAATTGGCCAGCCCTGTATACAAAAAGCCTGTAAAAATTGTATTATTTTTCAGCCCTCGTCTCGGAGACATGCTTGTAGACTATGAACCCTCATTGAAGCGGACTTGTTGAGATCGTCCCAACGAGGGGTCATGGGGCTGCGTTTTTTTAATTCTTTAGCAAGCCCTGTATACAAAAAGCCTGTAAAAATGAATTATTTTTCAGCCCTCGTCTCGGAGACATGCTTGTAGACTGTGCGCCCCCATTGAAGCGGACTTGTTGAGGTCGTTCCAATGAGGGGTCATGGGGCTGCGTCTTGAGTGCTGGATCATTTTTGAAAGTCAGAATTTGTTAATTGGTATTCGTTTTTTATGAATTATTGGGGTGTGCCTATAGGTACGGAATAAACTGGCCAACGGTATGTATACAAAATCCTTATTCAAATTTAATGTTTTTGGTTCTCGTCTCATGAATATAGCCATTACGCATCTTCATGGACGCCAGCTCACTGAGCTCGTTTCGGTGAAGGTAATTGACCTGTCACTGACTCTGCCATTACATCAAAAGTGTTGGTATCACTAAATTAAGACGTGAGTTTTCGATCGGGCCAGTCGCCACTCGATCGAAATCCTTAGTCCACTTTTCTCCCCATACTACTTAGGAATCAATCATAGCATGTGATAAGGATTTGAGCTGACATTATACTAGACTTTATTGTCGTTTGTTCTTCTGACTTCTAAATAGAATATTAGTAATTGGTGATCCGATAGGGGACGCACACAGAATGAGAGTGGATCTATTTCTAATTTGGGGACAAATGGCCTGGTAGATAATGTTAATATCGGGTTGAACTTACTAAGCCACACTCGAATAATAGTGACTCAGCACGTGTCCATTGTTGGATAATAGCCAGGGAAAATATACAACTCAGCCAAAAGGTACCATGATACCCTTGCTTCTCTTAATATTCTACCTGTGTATATATATTCACAATATATTTTCTTTTTTTAGATTAACTTCATTCTACCCCGAGACCCAAGCTGAATATACATATTCAAGAGATACTATTGATCACGACTCCCCTCTACCCACATATCCTCAGACTATTTCCTCCCAGTCATTCCCCAGGCACAGGCAGCTGCTCCTTCATGGAATTGGACCTATTCTCAGAGGATACCAAGCTTATTTGAAAGTGTTCTTAAGTCCGCATAATGATTGATATAGCAACATACAGAATGAGAGTAGGTCTATTTTGTCTTGTAGCACGACATGGCGCTCACTGCAGTGGAGTATTGAATCGGGATGAGAGTCATCTCTCAGCGTTTACCATATGCTACGGCTTCTATAGTTTTGTACCATTTATTTTGGGAATAATTATCTTTCTCAACAACATCCCAAAAATTGCCCGGATCGATAACACCTCAAGGATATTCCAGACTTATTTCAAACCCTCAGGTGCGCGTCCAAATTACCAACAATCTTGTGCTGATCTGTCACTTATGATCCTGTTTGCATGCACGTACTGTGGCATGTTTTTACTTATTATTCGATCAGGTGATGTGGAGGTTAACCCAGGTCCATTTACTGATTCATCATCCAGATTATCAGAACAGTCACTCGTCTTATCCAACTCCGACCGGAAGCCTAATGGTTTGTCCCTTCTACACCTAAACGTTCAAAGTCTACTTCCAAAAATTGATACACTTCGTTGTGAAGTCTTGGAATACGATATCTGTGTTTTCACAGAATCATGGTTGAGTATCCACGATGATAATAACGATATCGTGCTCCAGGGGTTCCAACAACCAGTTAGAAAAGACAGAAACTCCAGAGGTGGTGGAATAATCATTTATATAAAGAATGACATCCTATTCAAGGTTCGAAATGATCTCGAAGTTCCTGGCATTGAGTGTATATGGCTTCAGATCTCAAATAAATCTGGCCATTTTCTCTTGGGATCCTTTTATCGTCCTCCAAATTCTGAAGCGGAATCATGGAATTTGATTGCTACCTCCATCGAACGAGCATTGGATACAAACTCTCAGAATGTTGTCATAACCGGTGACTTTAATGACGATCAACTGTCAAATCTTAACGGTCCTATGAAATGTATTCTCCAACAATATAATTTAGCTCAACTCTTGCATCAACCAACACACTTTACTGAAACATCGTCCTCTCTTCTTGGTTTAATTATAACTAACAATGTTTCCTTTGTATCGGATAGTGGCGTCGATGGTCCTCTCTGTGACGAGCGTATACGCTATCATTGTCCCATAAAGGCAGTGTTAAAGTTTTCCGTCAAACGCACCCAAGCACACAAAAGACACATGTGGTTGTTTAACCAAGGCGACTACTTTGGTCTAAACAAGACACTACAGGAAACGAACTGGGAGAATATCCTCTCTTTCTCTTCCGAGGACGCCGTAACTTGTGAATTCCAGAACTATCTCGAATCTGTTGTTTCAAAATATATCCCGAACAAATTAGTTACATGTAGGCAAAATGAGCCAGCATGGTTTCACAACGACATAAGAAAACTAATCCGCCAACGTAAACGTGTTCACAAACATGCAAAGCAAGTCAATACGACGCAAGCGTGGTTCAAATATCGCCAAAAGAGAAATCAAACTACCTCTGCAATTAAAAAGTCAAAGGAAAAATATTTCACGAAACTTGAAAACATCCTGAACAACGAAGTAACCTCCTCGGCTAACTGGTGGAAAACGCTCGGTAAACTGATGAGTAAATCAAAACAAGACATCCCTGTCCTTCAGTATAACAACTGTGATCTAATATCTAATACCGAAAAGGCGGAAGCATTTAATGATTATTTTTGTACCATCTCCCAGGTGGATGACTCGAACGCCTCTCTTCCCACGAGCGTCCATAACACTAACCGGCCGACCCTCGATAACATTAGTATATTGGCCAGTGAAGTTATGGACGTCCTAGAAACTCTTAAAAGCTCTAAAGCAAGTGGTCCAGATAATATAAGTCCGAAAATTCTCAAGGAATGTAGACTAGGTCTCGCTAAACCACTTACTGAAATGTTCAATTTTTTCCTTTCCCATTGTTACTTTCCAACTGAGTGGAAAAGAGCTAATGTATCCCCAATTTTTAAAAAGGAGAATCCGAATCTAGTCACTAACTATAGGCCTATATCGTTGCTCAGCTGTGTTGGCAAGGTGTTCGAAAGATGTATATTCAAACAAGTTCTGGCTTTTCTGCAGTCAAACACCTTGATTACTCCATTCCAATCCGGTTTTACCCCCAAAGATTCGACTACATTACAACTTACCGAAATTTACAATACTGTCAGTAGTGCCCTTGACGAAGGTAAAGAAATCCGCCTTGTCTTCTGTGATGTGAGCAAGGCCTTTGACAAGGTTTGGCATAAAGGTCTTCTGTTTAAGTTGGAACAAATCGGAGTGACAGGTAATCTGCTTCGGTGGTTTGAGTCGTACCTGAGCAATCGCCAACAGCGGGTTGTCATTGATTCCGAAGCCTCATCATGGAAATCAGTTTCAGCTGGTGTGCCCCAAGGATCGATTCTTGGTCTCCTGCTGTTCATCATATACATCAATGATATAGTTGAAAAAATTTCAAGTAACATCCGCTTGTTCGCCGACGATACAACGATCTACTTAATAATAGAGAACCCAGACTTGGCTGCTAATATTTTAAACCAAGACTTGAAACAACTCGAAGATTGGTCCAATAAATGGCTTGTTGACTTCAACCCATTAAAGACTGAGTCCCTATTAGTTTCACGAAAAACTGATAGAAATTGTCACCCCCCTCTGAAAATGCGTAACGAGAGCATTTCCGAAGTAAGTAGTCATGCACATCTTGGTATACTTTTAAACAGTCAGGGTTCCTGGAAAGAACACATTGAAGCAATAGCCTCCAAAGCATGGAAGCGAATTGGTCTTCTAAGAAAGTATAAATACAAATTTGATCGCAAAACATTAGAAACAATATATCTGACTTTTATTAGGCCGGTTCTTGAGTATTCAGATACAGTTTGGGATAATTGTGCTGAGGGCGAATCCGACGAACTGGAACGTATCCAGTTGGAAGCTGCCAGGATCGTAACAGGTGCAACCCGTAGCGCCAGTAGGGAACTTATTTATTTGGAAACGGGATGGGAAACCCTAAAAGCAAGAAGAGAGAAGCACAAATTAAAACAATATTTTAAAATGTATCATAGGATGGTCCCTGCTTATGTATCCATGCTGATTCCGCCACGATCTTCGGCGTCCCACGATTACGGCCTACGCCATAACGCCGACCTCGCAGCCCCATTTTGTCGAACCCAGCATCATTACGAATCCTTTGTGCCATCAACAACACGATTATGGAATGCGCTGCCATCACACATCAGAGAAAATAGTTCATTGCAAAATTTCAACTCGTTCCTAAACAGAAATAAACTGTTCGTTCCAAACTGCTTCAAACGAAGTAAAGACCGTAAGGCACAGACCCACCATTGTAGACTTCGCTTGTGTTGTAGCAATCTTAACGATCATCTGTTTAGAAACCATTTATCAAACTCCCCATACTGTTCATGTGGAGCCCGTGAAACGAGTGCTCACTATTTGTTGCATTGTCCGTTCTATGTAGAGAGCAGACAGCGCACACTAGCAACACTGACATTCACAATTTCAACGGATATTCTCTTGAATGGAAATGCTGAATACACAGCGGAAGCAAACAGCCTAATTTTTGAAAAAGTACAGAGTTATATTACTGCTTCCAAGAGATTTTACTGAACACACCTGCAGTGCTCGCCCCTCTTGTGCTCTCCCTTTATTAAAGGAAGCAGCTGCCTTTGCCCCAGACACCCCCACCCCTCCACCTTTCCCCTTCTTTTCTCTTTCATATTATTTTGTTTCAATCATAGTCTCTTCCATGCCATGAAAGTCTGATGTATTTGTTGATTGCAGGAGACAGCTTACATAAGCTTCGGCTTGCTGCTGAATCCACTTTCTAATACTGTATCTCAGCATGCTGTTCTATACCTTGTATATTTATATGCAGTATTGAAATAAAAATAATGTTTAAACTAAAACTAAACTAAATTCACCCTCTGGGGACCTCATTTTGCAGATGACAGTCTGCTTATTTTCTGGCTTATGTCTAAATCGGACGCCCAATCAATTCGAGAATAGACGTTCTGATTAGCATAGACCTACTGGACAGTACTGTAATGTAGATGTGAGAACTTACTCACAAAGCATTTAACCAAGCTTTGTTTTAGGTCTCCTCTACCTGTATCCAAAAGTAAGGGACCAAGAAAGTAATCCGAAAAACGTCTCCAGGGACGCCGGAAGCACTTCAGGGCAGAGGGATCAGAACCCAGGAAAAAGCAATTACTCGCAATCACATCCCCGCCATGACATGCCGAAGTATTCATGTCTCGGAGGCCGAATTCCCGAGATGGGTAAGTTTGAGAGGAGGTGCCCCCTCCCATCGGGAGTGGGGGTGCTTCCTCATCAGCTCCCCCAACTCCCCACTGAATTTTGAAAGCCACCAGAACGGATTTGTATTGGGAAGGGTACTGTCTGCCCCCTCGCGTCCCCGTGGTTCGCAGGCTTTGCTGGCAGCTGCCTCCTCTGATCCCGGTGCTTCCGGCGTCCCCGAACGTCGTTCTTGGCGATCTCAACCAGTAAACGTCATTTAACGTGATTTGGGAATGGGGTCTGTACTGCACAAAATCAGTTTAAAAAGGCAACAAATCAATCCTCAGGTGCAACAAGTGATATTTCACGGAACCTTTTTCTAAGTTTATAATGGGACACACGATGGTAATCCGATTTGATTGGCCATTTGCATTTCCAGCAGGAAATAGAAAACACTAGGTATAATTTGTACTTTGAACGTCACGTCATTCCGATTTCCAGACGGCGCTCCTCACTGCCTTCAACAAGTCTGGAAAGGAATATTGAATTTATTCACTATAAAACGTAATAAAACTCAGGGTCTGGAACAAACTCTCAGGCCAACATTCTTAATCCGTAAGGAATTCGACGCTGTTTTTGGCGGTTTGTTCACTCACTTTTGTGGAGTTTGCTTCGCAGCCTACCCTCTACTCACAATGATATATAAATATCCTTACGTGCTCCAGCTACAGATATTCCAATTAATAACTAGATTTAATTCACCTTAAAAACATCAATATATCAACAGAATTTGTGGAACTACGTACCGTAACCATAAAACTACAGCTGTGGTGAATCTTCTAACAGATTTATAATGTACTTTATAAATAACCACATTTCTATTGGCTGTATCTTACACACGTGACTTGTACTCAGAAATCCACGTACACCGGTTTTCCAGTGAATATCAACTTTATAAATATAGCTTTTGGGAATCCCCTCTCTATAGTTCTATGTCAATCGACGTGCATGTGCAGTCAACCATACTTCCATCTCATTGTTATGTTATTCTGCAGATGATAACTATTTTATTGTTAAATAAAAGTATTTTTGGTGTTAAAACTGACACTTTCAAGGTGTTAAACCCATTCTAACTCTTAGGGTTTGATTATAACGCTCACAGTGCAATGCTTTAAGCACTTAGACATTACAATCGTCAGACATCTGAAACTTGAATGGATGGTACTTCCCATGTGTCTAGCATTGGTGGTTCTTCCAGAATCGTCCATAATTTGATTTGCGCTTGGTGGGTACATAATTAAAAGGACACAACGCAGATGACGCAGATCAGGTTCGAGAGTTCGAGCTTGATCCGCGTCATGTGCGTTGTTTCCTTTTAAGTGTCGCGACATTACACTTGTCAAGTGGTATTATTGTAACACCTGTCAAGTTCTGGGATATCTACACTTGAACAAAGTGCTAGTTCAGCACTTAGTAAGTGTTAAATACAGCATTTCAAGTGTAGTTTTTAACACTTTAGTTTTTAGCGTGTAATTGAACTTTTAATTGACAAATAGAAGATTGTCTTTTTTAGGATGGTGTGTATATTAAAACAGTTATAGACTTTTGTGGTGGTAAATATGATGTGATATGGACTTAAAAACTTATATTGACCGAGGCTAACGGCTCGGTCAATATAAGATTTTAGGTTCATTTCACGTCATATTCACCACCACAAAAGTCCATACCTGTATATTATTTATAAAACATGCATGTGGCATTGATAATGTCATGAATATTAGGCCAAAAAAGTCTCCATTGAGAAATATTTCTAGTCCACAAACAAATTGGAGAGCGGTGACTCGGTGGTTACGGAATTGGGACTTCAAACCAAAAGGTCCACGGTTCGATCCCACCAGAGGTAACTGTATTGTGTTCCTGGGCACGGCACTTAATCTCAATTGCCCACGTCGGGGCACAGTGGCTCTGCGTACTAGTGCACTGCACGTCGACAGTGCACGTGTCTTCAGCCAATGCTAACCCTGCTTGTGTGGAGTTGGTATGTTGGGGAGTCTGGCAGTTTCTCGCCGTTGCTCGGTCATTCTCTCCGGGTATTCCGGATTCCTCCATCCTGGCTGTCAAAAGTGTCGTTAACTCAATAAATAAATTTAAAAAAAAAAAAAAAAAAAAAAAATAAATAAATAAATAAATAAATAAATAAATAAATAAATAAATAAACGAATGTTAAAGGTATTTTAGTTTTTATCGGCTGGAATATTTTATTTAATCGGAAAGCAATTGCCGATTGAATCTGAAAATAAGCGATGAACTATTTGAAGGTGAGATTGGTTCCTGTTCATGACAGCGCCAGGTTCGTTGAGGAATATGACAAGCTTTCAAACCACCAGTCAAATTCTACAAGGAATTCGACGCTGTTATGGCATGGAACCAGTCAGTAAAATAGTCTGTCGACAATGTATAGATTCACTTGTTTGGAATACTTCAGTCGGTCGGAAAATCGACACTGTGGATCTCTTATCCGACCAACTGAAATATTCCAGACGAGTGGATCTAACATATACTATAAACGTTCATTTTCATTGAATTTGAATCAACACACGAAATGTTGCTTAATTAAGACTTGATTTGACCGACTTTTTCATGACATCATCATAAGAAATGAAGACTCATCACAACTATAGATTTATTATTACGCCGGGTTGTTCCAGAAATTACGTTAACTGATTGGGTGTTATGTATTTATTTATTGGTGTTTAAGGTCACATACTTATGCACAAATGACTAATCATGACCGTGACAGTTTTACGGGTGGAGGAAGCCCGAGTACCCGGGGAGAACCACCGAGCAACAACGAGTAGCTGTCAGCTCCCCAACATCGTAACTCCGCACTGCAGCACAGGCAGGGTTAGATTGGTTGAAGACATGCGCACCATTGACGTGCAGTACGCCTTAGTACACGGCGTCATCGTGCTTCCAAGTGGACAATGGGGGTTAAGTGCCTTGCCCAAGGACACAGCGCTGGAGTCCGAATCGATCGCTCAGACGGGAGGATTAACCGGGCTCGACGTTGCTTAACTTCGGTGATCTAATGAGAATCGATCACCTCAACGCCACCGAACTGGATGGGTGCTAGACGCAACTATCAGAGTTTTCTGAAAATGAGAGCAACAGAGCAAACGCCAACATTTTCCTAGCTAACGTTTCATATTCAGCCAAACGCAAATAATATTTTGTTTATATATATATTTGTTTTATGGCAAATTATTGGAGAGTGCCTCTGGGCACTCTCCAATAATTTGTAGTAAAACAAATTCTGAATAACAAATGCAGACCACCCAAAATAATTTAGCCTCAACCAGTTAATATTTTGATGTTTTCATGGTGAATTAAATACTTATTGGTTGGAATACGCCGGGTCGTTCATTGTTTTTCGTGAAAAGAACATCCGTATATCTTTGTGAGTGAAGAGACGTTACATTGTTCCAACGGTCGCCTGCGGACAAACCCCGCGAAAACAGGGTGAAAAACAGCTCATACACAGTATCGAATTCCGAACAGAATAATACTGGTGGCCTGAGAGCATGGGACAATAGGTGCTTCAAGTCAAGTGTAATTTGCCAATACATGCCGGCGACACATGGGTGGTAGCAACTGTTCACTTTTTTTCTGTCACCATAATTAAGTTAATCACTCCACTTTGGATTGGATTCTATGTATTGTTATTAGAGTCATTACACGAAATTAAATGTTCGAGGGACAGGAACCGATAGATATATCCGTTGATGCATAAATCTAAACCCAAGCCATGTTGTCATGGTTCGCCCATCATAATCACACTAACTACACTTGGATACAATTGGTGTAACAGGTGAGTATTAACAAGACATTCCAATCCTGATTGCGCATCAAATATTCATGGAAAGAGTCATCATTATACTCAAAAACACCCAGACATTATTCATCAAAGTTAGAACATGTGAACGGAGTTGGGAAAGTGGCATGGGGCCCAATGTCAATAAAAGTTGAAAAAGTGGCATGGGGCCCAATCTCAATATATAAATGGTAGTGCCGCCCCCAACCTGCTTTTGTTGACTGTGCATTCCGCCGCTTTCCGAGATACGGCGTTCAAATTTGGCACATAGGGGTAATGTCGTCCGAGCAGTACCATTGTGGTCATCCTCGATGCCCTATTGATGTTTACCGATATTGGGAGGGGAGGGGGTGGGGGTGGCGGAGCGGGGTTCGCTTTTCAAGTAGTTTCGTTGATACGAACATGTACTGCTGTTTTATTCCACCACCACCACCACCACAACCGCCACCGTTAAAATGAATTTAGTACCTTCTTCTCAAATGAATCGTCGAATAGTTCGGCCAGTTCTCGAATTCCTCACGAACAGGCATCTTATTATTATACGGTAAAGGTGAGACAGACGCCAAATACATTATATATTATCACAAAAATGAATATCAAAAGCTTCCATTGTCACATGATCGGACACTTTTTCCTAAACTCATACTTGAAAAACGGTGAAGGATGATCGTTCAGTCACGTTTCAGAGATGTACCCGACTGTATTCTTGAGTGAAACCCGAACACCGAAGTGTAATAAACATAAATGAATTAATAGGTAAACAAAAGTTTTGAACCCTTGTTTCGATAAATTCTAGATTCCCAATCAACATGAGATACATTTGATAACATAATTGTGTGGTTGATAAGATATTGCAGTTTGATCCCAAAGTGCTGGGTGAAGAAGAAACTACGTTTGCATGTTAAAATTACGTTTTTATGCGTTAGCGTGTAACGTGTGTAGTTTATTCACAAATACAGTACGTGGAGAGTGTATTATCACTAAATCACCCGCAGAGTGGAGATTCCACCCAAGCAATAATTGCAAATTTGTTGCAAAGCATAACAAGCACAAGCAAAGTTTCAGCCAATGGATCTCCGGGTTAAACCCGGAGGTCCATTGGCTGAAACATTGCTTGTGTTTTTAGTCGATATATACAAAATTTGAAAGTTATAGTTTGGGTGATAACTCCACTCCGCGGGTGATTTAGTTACAATCCACTCTCCGCGTACTGTATAATATTACGTTTTCTTGTATTTTCATTCGTTTTTCTTCCCATAAAACAGATCGTATTCCCACTCCCACTCGCCAAAAATGGTATTCCACTCACAACATCATATTCCACTCTCAGCGATGACGGACTATTTTTGTTATTATTGTTTATACAAATCGGTTGTTATTATTGTTTATACAAATCGGTTGAGTTGAATTAATTATAAAGGGTTGCTTTGGGAAAACAAATAAGATGAAAATAAAATAAATACAAACGTTCACTGCTCGGATAAGAGTACGATTTTATTCTCTCGAAGGCTGAGCGGATTATTTCATTCGGCTAAGGCCTCATGAAATAATCTTCCGCGTGCCCCACTCGAGGATAAAATTCGTACACGAACCCGAGAAGTGTACTATTGCCTAGTCATTTAAATTGTAAACGGAAATACTGTTGGTTACTTGTTGTGCGTGGCGGGCCTTATGTATGGCAACTACCGGCACGCACCCAGGGCGCTACTTGAAAGGTAGGGGGGAGGGGGGCATTGAGTAGTTTCTATTAAAGTCAGACAAGCCATCATGGAATAGTGAAAAAAAAATTTTGTATGATCTGTCTTTGATTATCATGGATGAGAAGCACTAGGATGGCCGTATTGTTTAACTATTTATATAAATTATTAGGTAAAAAAAACAGTGCCTGGAATAACATGACCAAATACCTCACAGTACCACTGTTAGTTTAAACAGTATTTATTCAAAAAAGTTTGTTATTTGTGTACAGAGTTTAAATGTATAGATGAAATACATAAGTACACAAAATAGCGGCAGACATAAGTAGATAGCGTAATGAGGGAGGGGATTCGACATGAAGCTGATAGCTTATGTAAGTCGTCTCCCCGATAGCTTATTTAAGTCGCCTCCACCACTGTTGAGCCTCAATGTCAGCTGGCAGTAAGACAATTCTCCTGCGCAAACTAGGGACGCTGTTTTGCTTTTCCGGCTTCTCTATTTTTAGAACGCCAGTCAGGCTTTTTACGTTTCAACGGAATTTCCGCCAATATAAATATCAACAACTAACGTGCGATCTCGCAGAAGCGAGATCGCACGTTAGTTGTAGCTATTTATTTTGGAAAAAAATTCTTTTAAGATGTAAACAGGATGCCGGTCTAATCATATGTGGTGCCATGGGAGCTATTTTCCGTAGGTATGCCGCTGCTTGTTGTAAAGATACGTCCACAGCTTAGCAGTGTACTTACAAAAACAAATTCTTGAATAACTAAAAACATTTAATTTTTGCCTCAAAACAAAGATTATAAGGCCTAGTTGAAGCGAGTTCGATGTTCCCGTTCTAATGAGAGATCATATGCTATGTTGTGGGTCAAATATTGAAGGTATGATTGAGTCTTAAAACGATTTGTTTGAACAGAACTTGTTCGATACAGACGTTAATTCAGCTAAAAGGTTAAAATGTAACATGCGTATTTTCCCGTTGCGGAAATGAGTCGCATTTTATTTCAATACGAACGAAGAGGATTCAGAGTGCAGAGGGCCGTATAGTTCATTCAAATCGGTAAGGTGGGCAAGAGTTATCGCCTGATCTGACCATTTTGCCGACCATTACACTCACACTTTAATCTTTTAAATAACGTACCGCGTAATTGTCTAATTAAGCAGTTAAAAAAAAAAAAATTTTCCAAAAATTTCAACAAAACTATATCATGTGACCCATGTAATGTGATTTTGTTAAAACAATTCTCTAAAAATTTTAAAAAAATAATACTAATAAAAATTCTGATAACCTATGCGTTGGGTAAAGGGTTAAACGCACTGAAGCACAATCATTCAATAACATACCGGAAGTAGCTCCAGGGGTAGATATGAAATATTTGATTTAGAGTTACCCGCCTTGAAAAGTGGCAGACCGGAAATGATACAATCTCCGAAACTAACCTACCTTGAAAAAATATATTGTTTTAAAAAACTGTTGAATCATTCTAATGAAATCTTGCATCGTTGCAAATATTCCAGAGAGAAAAGAGCGGTGATTTGATGAATTTTGGGGGGATAAAAAAATAAACTGACTGTTGGTGTGTTTGTGTTGTGAATTCCCCGAAACCAATATGCCCCTGACAGGTAGTTTCCTTCCTGTCATTTTTTCTCTCTTGATAAAGATATTTGAATGCCCAAATGAAGATGATTCGATCATATTTGATTCACAGGAACGTTATAACGGTCGCCTAAAGGAAAATACTCAGTACTTTTATTCCAATTGTTGGGAGTGGAATTCTAGAGCGAAACGTGAACACTGACACCTCGTCCCCTCAGTTCCAATGTGTTCTGTGTGCCAGTAAGCTTCCAGTAGGCACATAGAACACATTGGAACTCAGGGGACGACCTGTCTTCTATTTCTTGTCGTTTGTCGTATGCTACAGTATGCCACCGTGGAGTGGTGGTAATCCACGCGTGGGAAGTGATATCCACGCATGCTTTTACCAGGTAATAAAAATCATCACCAGCAAAATTTTAATTAATTAAGCCCCGGCTTCATCAATTAAACATTTGATGATTATTCCTATAATTAGTGTTTGGAATCTAATGTTACTGCATCCGTGAAACTATTGCTCACCAGTGGAAAGTGACCAGTCTACGACAGCTGTACTGCCAGGGACTTGGCTAGAGATTTCCAATTGGGGGAGGTGGTGTAGGGTAGTGAATTCCCAACTGGGGGGGGGGGGGGGGGACCAATCCCGTTTGGATTGCCATTGGGTTGTTATCCAGTTTTGATACCTGCATGCAGGGTCGTTGCCAGAGGTTTTCGATTGGGGGAGGGGGGGGGGAGTAGTGAATTTCTAACTAGAGGGAGGGAACGGGAGGGGAAACCCTCCCCCTAGTTGGAAGTTCACTACCGAGAAAAAAAATTGAAAATGAAGCCTTGAAAGGGGCAATAAAATTGATTCTGGTAACTGAAATGCCAACACATTTTTGATAGAATTATCAGGTTGTTATTATTATTTGGTATTATTCTGGGAATTGAATATGCGCTAAAGAAATGCTCAAGCTGAGAACTTTGAGCAATTCACACTGTCATAACATTAAATCAGATCTTATGCAGGAAAGATTAATTTTCGATGTTTCATCATTTTGTAACTGCGAATAATGGAATTAACTCAGGGTAACGATTTTAAATGGTGCGCTTTTCTTGAAGTGCATTTCGAGGATTTTTTTTATTACGATAAGTAAACGTACTATAGAAATCTCATACCGATTGACACCATGCATACTTATGAAGGTCGATATTGCGTGCACTGTAGTTGTAAATAGTAACAGTTGGAATTTTTGCCGATTTGAAACCGAGTTGGATTTTGGGAAGTAAAGGAGACATCAGCATTACCAAAGAAGCTCTAAAAAATCCAGATAGATGGAATTTCCAACGACTCATGACTTGCTCTCCGAATTTCTAACTATAGGAAATTTTGGCCAGGATTGGGGTGGTGACACCCCCCCCCCCTTGACCCCCCCCCCTCGCCCCCCTTGTCGCCACGTCCCTGTGTTCTGTACGTATCGAATAAATCTAGGTTTGAATTTTGAACCGTTATTTCTAGAAAAGTGCCGCATACTCGACAACGTCTACGTCATTGCGGATTATATTTTGGCGCGGAAGCCATAACAATCCGAACAAATCGGAAATGAAAAAAAAGAAAGACGTTTATGTCTTTTGTCGGTGATTTCTGATCTCATTTTGTATGCTTATTTCCGCTTATCATGTCATTCAAACAGTTTAGTCTTGCCAAGAAAGGAAAACCAAGAGATCTTTAAAATGCTAGAGTCATTCAGAATTTCTCGCGTATGAACAAGGTATACAAACTGCCCAGAGTCTGCTCTACCAGCATGTCGTGCATTTCGGCAAATAAGTGTGACTGTTCCTAGCACAATCAGCCAAAACTGGAAACTTGTCTGCGCTATAAAAAAAAATAATTATAATTAACATAACTACATGGGCAAATTAATTTATTTATTTTTTTTTTGTTTAACAACACTTTCGACTATCCTGCTTTGATCGGAAGCTCACGATTAAGACAAAGTCAAAACTATTGGTGATGCGAGATTAAGTGAAAGGCAAGTGTATTTGTAGAACAGAAACAATGGAACAGCATTTCGTCCCCTGAGTTCCAATGTGTTCTATGTGCCAATAGGCACACAGAACACATTGGAACTCAGGAGACGATTTGTCTTACAAACAACAATGCATTCTGCTTCGAACAAAAATGATCTGACAGAAAACATCAATAGTACAAAAGTAGACAACACACATATTCAGTTCTTCTAACAGTGATTTTATTTAGTTTTATTTCATTTTATTTTTTTATTTTTGTTTGGGGGAGGGATGACTCTTTCGAAAGCCCGGGTCACCTCGTATCGGACAGTTTTAAGGGTGGAGGAAGCCGGAGTACCCGGAAAGAACCACCGCCAACTGCGATCAACTGTCAGACTCCCCAACATACTAACCCCAAACAATTGGATTAGAATTGGTTGAAGACAGGTGGACCATTGACGTGCAGTACGCCTTAGCACACAACGCCACCGTGTCCAAACGTGGGCAATGGGGACTAAGTGCCTTGCCCAAAGACACAACGCGCAGTCACCCCTGCCGGGGATCGAAACGTGGTCCTCTCGGTTTGAAGGTCAATGCCGTAACCCCTGACACACCGCGCTCCCTCCATGGGCCAAACACAGCTTGAAAACCTATCTTTTAATAAGTGTTTTCAATATTTCCGTTCATCTTCAAAGACACTTTATACCGCTTTGGCGGCTTTTCAACGATTTTGAGACAAGAGACATTCATTATTGTTACATATTCGTTGATAAATACAACACGACGAAAGATTAGAAAACAGTACTTTCTAACCCTTCAAAACAGAATATATATTCACCTTCTTGGAATTCTGGGACTTTTAGTGCTTATAAGGAATGCAAGTAGTCCCCGCTGAAGATCAATGCTGTACCCAGTAGTGTTTTTCTGATAACAGTATATCTAGTATGTACGCTCTGGAGATAAATATGTTATCCCCAGTGGCGTCATGCCAACGGTGCGCGGTGGGTCCCGGGCCCCCCTCCCCCAAATATTTTCGGTGAAGGCCTGGGAAGTGCCATTTCAGGCAATCCGGGAGGCATATTTTGCCAAATTTTTTAGGCACGCTCCGCGCCAACCGATGGTGGCGCTCCGCTTAGATGGTGTTACCGATCCACCCTCCCCCCCCCCCCACCCCGATTTTTCCCTAGCATGACACCCCTGGTTATCTCCACCTGATTTGTTGGACCCTTCTGCACTGTGGGTACTAATATCAATTACTTCCGGTTGCTATGCGTAATTCTTTGTTGGTTACAGCACAGTAAATGATTTGTATTGGCGACATTGCTAACCCTTTTCTCTCTCCTCTGTTCATCAAGTTCATTTGGGTCGAATGATCCTTTATCCATTTAGTATATCATCTCTAACCTTCTAACTAACATGAAAAGCAGACGACACTTGCAAAACAAATTCTTAAATAACTATTTTTTTCATTTTTTGTCCCCAAAACATAGGTTATGGGCCCTCGTTGGAACGAGCTTGTTCCAACGAGGGGTCATAACCTATGTTTTTGAGACAAAAAATGAAAAAATAATGAAAATCATTTGACGATTTTTGAGAATGGCGCTGGTAAGTTTTGACCGTTACGTTGAGTAAAGGGTTAAAAAATGCACTGGAGAAAAATATATATTGCCGATTAATTTCTGCTTTTAAATTTGGGGTTTCCTCTACTACCGTCCATATTCGCACTGAATTGACAAGACATGTTTTGACTTTTTCCTAAGTCTAATTTTTCAACTCACATATTTTGGAGACCAAAGCCAGTGCAAATATTTTAAGTCTTTTCCAAATCAAACACTTTAACATTTTTATTGAGGGTTCCAAACTCAACAGATATTGGCCCAATCAGCTAATCCCTAAGATTTTATGCTCTGTTAAATTTTGAGGTGAAATCCGTTAGTGGCGTTTTTGCCTCTATATAGTGTACTAGCAGGGTTACCCGGCGTTGCTCGGGCTGAGTTGGTGCCCCTCTATACCCCCACCCATACCCCACCCCGGCACATTTTTTTAACCTCGCCATTAGATTCCTGGTAAAAAAAATACCCCTAGTAGACCCCTTTGAAGACCTATATCGGTGAGAAAAATTTTGGTCATAACTTTTGGTGCCACTCTACACCCCCACCCCCACCCCGATACTTTTTTAAACTTCACCATTAGATTTCTGATAAAAACGTACCCCTAGTAAACCCCTTTGAAGACATATATCGGTAAAAAAAATTTGGTCATAACTTTTGGTGCCCCCCCCCCCCCTACACCCCCACCCCACACACTTTTTTAAACCTGACGATGACCTTCGCCATAGAAAGTACTCCTGGTAGACCCATTTTGGACACTCGGAGTGGGCCCATATTCATTTCTATAGCGGACAGACAGACAGACAGACAGACAGACAGACAGACAGACAGACAGACAGACAGACAGACAGACAGACAGACAGACAGACAGACAGAGACAGACAGACAGACAGACAGACAGACAGACAGACAGACAGACAGACAGACAGGCAGATTGTGGGTACATATTTTCTCTTCGCTTTTAAACGACTCACAACGTCTTATTATGCGCATAGAACACAATTGATTTGTGGGGTTAATCCCACAACGTCAAAAAACCTCGGAATGGTCGATTGTACGTAAAAATAGACCCACAATGTATCTCTCGTAAGGACAGACAGACAGACAGACAGACAGACAGACAGACAGACAGGCAGACAGACAGACAGACAGACAGACAGACAGACAGACAGACAGACAGACAGACAGACAGACAGACAGACAGACAGACAGACAGACAGACAGACAGACAGACAGACTCTAAAATATAGTATAGATTGGAACCTGTTGCAGAGCGTGAGTGTTGGTTTACATTGTGATGCTGTTGAATCTAGTTGCCGAAATTGCAGTCATACTGCTGGTAAGCCCAACTGCGCCGTTACTGGGGTCAAAATTACACTGACAATGTTGTCAACGACTACACGATGTACAATGTTCAAACCAAGGTTGATTGTTATGCACAATTTTTCCTATTTCTCCACAGTTGGTGGAGGAGGGTGTTTCCCCCAGAGGCGGACTGATCGTATGGTCTACCGGAAAAATTCTTGGAGGGTCCCCTATTGGGTTCTCCCTGGTGCCCCCATAATTGATACAGCCCAACACCTGTTAGTACGTGAAATTTCTTGAAAATGACTAAAAGGCGAAATTGATCTGATTGCATAGATTGGCAGTATATCGAAATGTCCTCTCTGTGGACTGCCATTGGCAGACTAGACTGGTGGTATGGTGCCATTGGCAGTCCACAGAGAGGACATTTCGATATGGCAGCAGCCTAGTCTGCCATTGATCGCCTAGAGGAAAGGAAACAGAGTTCTTTCAATTTCAAAAATCAAAAGTTTCTACGATTGAGCCGAACTATGGTCTTAACCCGCCCCCCCCCTCCCCCGGCAGAAAAATTTTTGTCGAATGATTGAAGAAGATGATACAAAAATGCCATCGAAATGTATGTGGATTGCCATCGATAGCTCAGATGCAAAGAAGCCACGTTGCTATCAGAAATGGTGCAATCAAAAATTATTATTTAAAAAAAGAACATTAGACGCATTGTACCGAACTCTTTCACCATTGCTGAATATTCCAGAAAAAAGAAGGGGGGGGGGGGGCGGTGGCTCAGTGGTAGACTGTTGGACTTCAATGCTAGAGGTCCCGAAATCAATCCCCATCCCGGACGACCCGCGTCGTGTCCTTGGGCAAGGCACTTTATCCCGGTTGCCTACATGGGGGCACGATGACGCCGTGTACTAAAGCGTACTGCACGTCACTGGTTCACAAGTCTTCAACCGCTGTAACCCTGCTTGAGCGGGGGCTTGAACAGAGTTAGAATGTTGAGGAGCTGACATTTGCTCGTCGATGCTCGGTGGTTCTCTCCGGGTACTCCGACTCACGATTAGCCATTTTGCATAAGTATGTGACCATAAACAACAATACATAAAAATATATAAATAAAAAATTGGGGTATTTGATGAATTTTAGAGTCTAAAAATAAAGTTGATTATTCGTGTGTTTTTGGTGGGAATTCTCTGAAAAAAAATGTACTTGTGACCAATAGCACTGTCAATTTTTCTCTCTTATTTGTTACATAATCCCCAGTTTTGAGGAAAGAAAATGTTGCCTGAATGGATATACTTGGCAAAGATATTTGAATGTCCAAATTAAAATGATGTGGTCATATATTTTTCACACGAATCTTATAATGGTCACCTATGGAAAAAATATTTAGTACTGAAATACAGTACAGTCGTCGTGGATTGGTTGTAATCCACGCGTGGGCAGTTATGTCCACGCATGTGTTTACCAGGTAGTAAAAATCATCATTAGCAAAATTTTAATTAATGAAGCATCGGGTTGTACCCGGTGCTTCATTAATTAAATTTTTGATGATTATTCCTGTAATTAGTGTTTGGAATCTAATATTATTGCGTCCGTGGAAATATTGCCCACGCGTGGAAAGTGACCAATCCACGGCGACTGTACTGTACCTACATGAGTGTTGACTATGCGTTCGTGGCACCATATGCTAATTCATCTACTGGTTTGACAAACACATCACCTGAGTGACGACAACTAGGTGTCTTTTCACTAGTTAGTCATTATTATCATAAACTGTTCTGTCGGTAACCATTAATCATATTGCTTTTCCCAGGAAAAATAAGTGATTCAGTATTTTAATCTTGAGAAAATGCCTTTTTTCACCATTTCATGACGAAGATTCAATCAACATTCGTATGAGATGTTTGGCAGGCATGTAAATTTATACTGATAAATTCTTTTCTAAACGTCGCGCAATGAATTATAACTTTTTTCATCATAATTTGCTTTAACCCTTTGCAGAACGTAACGGCCCAAACCGGCCAACCCTACTCTCAAAAATCGCCAATTAATTTTCATTATTTTTTTTATTTTTTGTCTCAAAAACATAGGTTATGACCCTTCGTTGGAACGAGCTCGTCGAGCTCGTTCCAATGAGGGGTCATAACCTATGTTTTTGAGACAAAAAATGAAAAAAAATAGTTGTTCAAGAATTTTTTTTGCAAGTGTCGTCTGTTAGGTAAAGGGTTAAAGACGAGAAAAGTGCACATTTTGGCTCCATATTTTACAATATTTCGGCCCGACGAGACTTTTCTTAAATGTGGTGCCACAAATGTGCATGCATGGGGAAGGGGTGAGTACCAAACATATAGCATGGTTTATTTTATTCCTACCATGCCATTGAGTGCCATATTAGTGTCTAGGCGCCATTCGATGACCGTGCCTCCCCCAGTTCGTTACACTTCTTACATCACTGCAGCTAAACATCCAATGGAATGACTGGATTGTTGTTGAGATACTGGGTGTGGCTTCCATAGATCCTCGATATGCAAGACAAGACAAGAAGGCCTACATATTTTTTGGTTGCATATTCGCCAACCATTTCCCGAAAAGTTTCTAAATGGGTACATTTTGTCTTCCAGGAGCGGTGGAACAACCAAAATGAAAATGTTATTTGTTTGTGGGGGTCGGCGTGAGGGTGGAAGCAGGGGTCTGGGACGTGTGCAAGGTCGTCCTAACTCAGGGGCAATGTGTAGATGTCAAGGCATGACTTCGTCGAAAGCTTTCCTTCATGATGTACACTACACTCGCCGTGTTTGGGTCGTAATCCACGCGTGGGCAGTGATGTCCACGAATGCGTTTAGAAGGTAATTAAATGCGTCTTCAGCAAAATTTTAATTAATGAAGTACCCGGAGCTTCATTGATGAATTTTTTTTTAATGATTTTTCCTATAATTAGTGTTGAGAATGTAATATTATTGCATCCGTGGAAATACTGCCTACCCGTGGAAAGTGACCAGTCCACGGCGATCGTATTGTAGTTAGAATATTTCTCAGCAAGGATTATAGTTAACCCTTTAACCAACGTAACGGCAAAAACTGGCCAGCGCTATTCTCAAAAATCGTCAATTTATTTTCATTATTTTTTCATTTTTTGTCTCAAAAACATAGGTTATGACCCCTCCTTGGAACCAGCTCGTCACTGTCCTAGTCGCCGGAAGGAAGCGATCCTGCATGTTAGACGTCCTGATGTGTCGGTCTTGTGCTTGGGTCGTAACTCTTGGTCGACCTGAATACGGTCGGTCGGCAGTAGATCCAGTGGTTCTATACCTTCCAATGAAACGGCAAATAGTGGCCACAGTGACCACAAACTCAACAGTGAGCTCATCTGGAGGCATCCCAGCCTCATGCATACCAAAGACACGCAACCTCTGATTTTCGGTTATCCTTGGCATTTTTTAAAATGTCGGAAGACAAAAACCAGCGTGTTTTCTCAATAACCCAGGCTCTCTAGCACAACATAACACAAAGAAAATCGTCGGCCACCCATTCAATTTGACATTCTCGGGTAGCAAGTGCGATTTTGAAATCCGTAGCAAAATTGTATACGGTTGGGTGGACAACAACAAAATGTCATTAAACTCTTTACACGACACAAACATGCAACATTAGAACTATACTGAATCAAAAAAGAGAGTACAATAAATTTTGAGGAGATTTTTTGTTAGTATTATCGACTTTAATCCCAAACAAATTATTGTAAATTCATATTTCGAGTCTTGCTGTATGAATTTGCATAATTTCATCTTCTTACTGTTGCCAGCGTCACGTCAGGACGTCGCATTCCACACGTGTGGTGAACTCAAAAGTTCACACACGCAGTCAATAGCGCGTATCTCCACCGTTTGCCTGTTTGATGGCAAGACGTCGACGGCGCATGGACCTGATAAGTCTCTGGATCTCACCCTGTGGTATTGCGTTCCACTCCTGCCTTAGAACATTACGTAAATCGCCTAACGTCCGAAGATCATGAAGTCGTACCCGGCGGTCCAGTTGCTCCCAAAGATGCTCGATTGGCGACAAATCTGGAGAAAGTTGGGGCCAGGGAAGAAGTTCGATGCTCTGCTCCTCAAGAAAGTCACGACAGATAGGCACCACGTGACATCGACATTGTCTTGCTGGAATAACTGCAAAAGAGACGTTAGCGTTGAACAGCGGAACAACAACAGCGCTAAAAATTTCATCCCTATATCGCTGTCCATTCAGATTACCGTCGATGAAGATCAACTGCAGTTCTCGTCACCGGAAGGAAGCAATCCCACACGTGAGACGTCCGGATGTGTCGCTCTTGTGCAGGGGTCATAACTCTTGGTCGACCTGAACGCGGTGGTACTGTGGTTCTATACCTTCTACTGAGACGGTAAATAGTGGCCACAGTGACTCCAAACTCAGCAGCAAGATCATCTCATCTGGAGGTATCCCAGCCTCATGCATAACTGTGGCACGCAACCTCTGATTTTCAGTTAACATGGGCATTTTTTGAAGTGTCGGAAGACAAAAACTAGCGTGTTTTCTCAATAACCCAGGCTCTCATAACACAAAGCAAATCGTCGGCCACCCATTCAATTTGACATTCTCGGGTAGCAAGTGCTATTTTGAAATCCGTAGCAAAATTGTATACGGTTGGGTGGACAATAACAACATGTCATTAAACTCTTTGTACGACTTCTTGTCCACAACCTGCAACATTAGAACTATTATATTTCATCCTTTATGCGTTTTGTTCACATTTGTTTCTATTATACTTTCTTGACTCAGTCTAGTAATAGACGACTCCATTTGAATCACCGACTGTGTGTGTGTCTGAGTAAATTATAAGTATCATGTTAGAGTCTTGCGAAGCTTCCAGATTCGATTCGATTTCGAATCTTAAGTTGTTATTCGCATCTATTCGAATCGGCTGCACGATTCGTTTCCGTTCGAATCATTTCACTGGAATAGATCGTCATCACTCATCTTTGTCGTCTCACAATACGTAAGCCTATAGTTCTGATGGACGGAGTGTTCAACTTCTGTATCCATGCCGCCATGCTAATTCTAATCACACTAGAAACTACCACTGTTGATAGAAAATTTTAAATTGGCATGGCGGGGGTTCGAAATTCATCAGATAGTTGCTTAGATGCAACTATCTGATGAATTCAACTATCTGATGAATTCGAAAATTTAAAGTTTCCTCGAAATATCAACGATGAACTGTTGCTAGCGGCTAGCCTGATGATTCTCGCAACCGTTTCTGTTTTTGAACTATAACCCTTCACTGGGTAATATTCCAACTACATCACCAAGGCATACCTTAGACGAAGGCATGCCTTGGTGATGAAGTTGAAATAGTTTATCAGTGGGGACAAGAGCCATCACTGTCGGAACAAATGAGGTTTACAGCACCCTCTTTCCCAGTCGGTCATCTTCGAGACGCTCTTGATTCGATTCGAATTCGAATAAAAGATTCGATTCGATTCGATTCGAGATTCAATTCGAAGTGAAAATGGGTGATTCGCAGGACTCTATATCAAGTCTAAAATGGGTGATTCCCAAGGCTCTATATCAAGTCTAAAATGGGTGATTCGCAGGGCTCTATATCAAGTCTAAAATGGGTGATTCGCAGGGCTCTATATCAAGTCTAAAATGGGAGATTCGCAGGGATCTATATCAAGTCCAAAATGGGTGATTCGCAGGGCCCTATATCGTCTAAAATGGGTGATTCGTAGGGCTCTATATCAAGTCTAAAATGGGTGATTCGCAGGGCCCTATATCAAGTCTAAAATGGGTGATTCGCAGGGCTCTATATCAAGTCTAAAATGGGTGATTCGCAGGGCTCTTTATCAAGTCTAAAATGGGTGATTCGCAGGGCCCTATATCAAGTCTAAAATGGATGATTCGCAGGGCTCTATATCAAGTCTAAAATGGGTGATTCGCAGGGCCCTATATCAAGTCTACAATGGGTGATTCGCAGGGCTCTATATCAAGTCTAAAATGGGTGATTCGCAGGGCCCTATATCAAGTCTAAAATGGGTGATTCGCAGGGCTCTATATCAAGTCTAAAATGGGTGATTCGCAGGAGCAATATTGATTGATCTTTTCCACACATTCACTTTGCACTTATCTACTTTATCTGACAAGACCTATCAAAACGTAAGCAATATTGACTGAACTATTCCACACATTCAATTAACAGTTATCTATTTTATCTGACAAGAAATACCAAACGTGGGCAATATTGATTAATCTACTCACACACATTCACTTAGCAGTTATCTACTTTAGCTAACAAGAAATATTGATTAATCTACTCACACACGTTCACTTAACAGTTATCAACTTTAGACAAGAAATACTGATTAATCTACTCACACACATTCACTTAGCAGTTATCTACTTTATCTGACAAGAAATATTGATTAATCTACTCACACACATTCACTTAGCAGTTATCTACTTTATCTGACAAGAAATATTGATTAATCTACTCACACTTATTCACTTAACAGTTATCTACATTAGACAAGAAATAATGATTAATCTACTCACACACATTCTCTTAGCAGTTATCTACTTTATCTGACAAGAAATATTGATTAATCTACTCACACACATTCACTTAACAGTTATCTACTTTATCTGACAAGAAATATTGATTAATCTACTCACACACATTCACTTAACAGTTATCTACTTTATCTGACAAGAAATATTGATTAATCTACTCACACACATTCACTTAACAGTTATCTACTTTATCTGACAAGAAATATTGATTAATCTACTCACACACATTCACTTAGCAGTTATCTACTTTAGACAAGAAATATTGATCAATCTACTCACACACATTCACTTAACAGTTATCAGCTTTAGACAAGAGATATTGATTAATCTACTCACACACATTCACTTAGCAGTTATCTACTTTAGACAAGAAATATTGATTAATCTACTCACACACATTCACTTAGCAGGTATCTACTTTATCTGACAAGAAATATTGATTAATCTTCTCACACACATTCACTTAACAGTTATCTACTTTAGACAAGAAATATTGATTAATCTACTCACACACATTCACTTAGCAGTTATCTACTTTATCTGACAAGAAATATTGATTAATCTACTCACACACATTCACTTAGCAGTTATCTACTTTATCTGACAAGAAATATTGATTAATCTACTCACACACATTCACTTAGCAGTTATCTACTTTATCTGACAAGAAATATTGATTAATCTACTCACACACATTCACTTAACAGTTATCTACTTTAGACAAGAAATATTGATTAATCTACTCACACACATTCACTTAGCAGTTATCTACTTTATCTGACAAGAAATATTGATTAATCTACTCACACACATTCACTTAGCAGTTATCTACTTTATCTGACAAGAAATATTGATTAATCTACTCACACACATTCACTTAGCAGTTATCTACTTTATCTGACAAGAAATATTGATTAATCTACTCACACACATTCACTTAACAGTTATCAACTTTATCTGACAAGAAATATTGATTAATCTACTCAAACACATTCACTTAACAGTTATCTACTTTAGACAAGAAATAATGATTAATCTACTCACACACATTCTCTTAGCAGTTATCTACTTTATCTGACAAGAGATATTGATTAATCTACTCACACACATTCACTTAGCAGTT
Organism: Pictodentalium vernedei; assembly: GCA_031216915.1. Classification (NCBI taxonomy): domain Eukaryota; kingdom Metazoa; phylum Mollusca; class Scaphopoda; order Dentaliida; family Dentaliidae; genus Pictodentalium; species Pictodentalium vernedei. The sequence continues at coordinate 465,367,500 of CM062291.1, forward strand.
ATCTACTTTAGACAAGAAATATTGATTAATCTACTCACACACATTCACTTAACAGTTATCAATTTTAGACAAGAAATTTTGATTAATCTACTCACACACATTCACTTAGCAGTTATCTACTTTATCTGACAAGAAATATTGATTAATCTACTCAAACACATTCACTTAACAGTTATCTACTTTAGACAAGAAATAATGATTAATCTACTCACACACATTCTCTTAGCAGTTATCTACTTCATCTGACAAGAGATATTGATTAATCTACTCACACACATTCACTTAACAGTTATCTACTTTATCTGACAAGAAATATTGATTAATCTACTCACACACATTCACTTAACAGTTATCAACTTTAGACAAGAAATATTGATTAATCTACTCACACACATTCACTTAGCAGTTATCTACTTTAGACAAGAAATATTGATTAATCTACTCACACACATTCACTTAGAAGTTATCTACTTTATCTGACAAGAAATATTGATTAATCTACTCACACACATTCACTAAACAGTTATCTACTTTATCTGACAAGAAATATTGATTAATCTACTCACACACATTCACTTAACAGTTATCTACTTTATCCGACAAGAAATATTGACTAATCTACTCACACACATTCACTTAGCAGTTATCTACTTTATCTGACAAGAAATATTGATTAATCTACTCACACACATTCACTTAACAGTTATCAACTTTATCTGACAAGAAATATTGATTAATCTACTCACACACATTCACTTAGCAGTTATCTACTTTAGACAAGAAATATTGATTAACCTACTCACACACATTCACTTAACAGTTATCAACTTTAGACAAGAAATATTGATTAATCTACTCACACACATTCACTTAGCAGTTATCTACTTTATCTGACAAGAAATATTGATTAATCTACTCACACACATTCACTTAGCAGTTATCCACTTTATCTGACAAGAAATATTGATTAATCTACTCACACACATTCACTTAACAGTTATCAACTTTAGACAAGAAATATTGATTAATCTACTCACACACATTCACTTAGCAGTTATCTACTTTATCTGACAAGAAATATTGATTAATCTACTCACACACATTCACTTAGCAGTTATCTACTTTATCTGACAAGAAATATTGATTAATCTACTCACACACATTCACTTAGCAGTTATCTACTTTATCTGACAAGAAATATTGATTAATCTACTCACACACATTCACTTAGCAGTTATGTACTTTAGACAAGAAATATTGATTAATCTACTCACACACATTCACTTAACAGTTATCTACTTTATCTGACAAGAAATATTGATTAATCTACTCACACACATTCAATTAGCAGTTATCTACTTTATATGACAAGAAATATTGATTAATCTACTCACACACATTCACTTAACAGTTATCAACTTTAGACAAGAAATATTGATTAATCTACTCACACACATTCACTTAGCAGTTATCTACTTTATCTGACAAGAAATATTGATTAATCTACTCACACACATTCACTTAACAGTTATCTACTTTATCTGACAAGAAATATTGATTAATCTACTCACACACATTCACTTAGCAGTTATCTACTTTATCTGACAAGAAATATTGATTAATCTACTCACACACATTCACTTAACAGTTATCTACTTTATCTGACAAGAAATATTGATTAATATACTCACACACATTCACTTAACAGTTATCTACTTTCGACAAGAAATATTGATTAATCTACTCACACACATTCTCTTAGCAGTTATCTACTTTATCTGACAAGAAATATTGATTAAACTACTCACACACATTCACTTAACAGTTATCTACTTTAGACAAGAAATATTGATTAATCTACTCACACACATTCACTTAGCAGTTATCTACTTTATCTGACAAGAAATATTGATTAATCTACTCACACACATTCACTTAACAGTTATCTACTTTATCTGACAAGAAATATTGATTATTCTACTCACACACATTGACTTAACAGTTATCTACTTTAGACAAGAAATATTGATTAATCTACTCACACACATTCACTTAACAGTTATCAACTTTAGACAAGAAATATTGATTAATCTACTCACACACATTCACCTAGCAGTTATCTACTTTACAAACCCAGGTGGTATCACGAGCCTGGACAGAAAAAACAGAGGCCGTGGGGCGATTTTGAAAGTATGTGTGTGTGGAAGGGGAGAAGGCTGAATGCTGTGAGGGCCCTGGAAGACTGGGGGTCCGGGGGCATGCTGCCCTGGAAAAAGGGGCTGAAATTTCTTATTTTGCTCTGCCACAAAAACAAAACTATATGGCCAGAAATTATCTCTGACAAAATTGAAAAAGGGAAGACATAGAAACATCCATAATTTCTTCTCTTAAATGCATTTTTCCGAAAATAAACAACCAAAAAACTGCTAATAATCATATATTATTACAGTACAGTCGCCATGGATTGGTCGTAATCCACACGTGGGCAGTTATGTCCACGCATGCGTTTACCAGGTAGTTAAATTCATCATCAACAAAATTTTAATTAATGAAGCACCGGTTTGTACCCGGTGCTTCATTAATTACATTTTTGATGATTATTCCTGTAATTAGTGTTTGGAATCTAATATTATTGCGTCCGTGGAAATATTGCCCCGCGTGGAAAGTGACCAGTCCACGGCGACTGTACTGTATTCCAAATTATTCAGACAATTACATATATAGTCACTTCTCAAAGTCAGACTCGCTGAATTTACCAAATGTTCTGGTGCGAAAGTCATTAATTGACATGAAAGGGGACAGGTTTTGATATTGACTACATGCAATATGGCCGATATCATAATTTGTCCCCTTATAGATAACCCTTTGGAGTCGAACTCATGTATCTTATAAACCATGAAACCTAATACCTACATTGTATGTATCTCGCTATGTGTGACTGTGTCATAAAATATCGGAATTACAGTCCCGCAGTAGCTGCATGCTTGGTGATTTTTTACGGTAAAAAGGGGAGGGGGGTGGAGGTTAGAGCCCCTCCACACCAGTCCTCCATCTTCGCGACCTCTGAAAGCTGTCTTTCATGTTCAAGGGGTTAAGGCCCCTTCCGAACAAACATGGACGTCGCGTTGAGGCTACAAATCAGTACTTTTTTTAATTTATTAACATCCCATTTCCACCTCTATCCCCACACCACATCCCACATAAGGTTTAACAACCAATTATCTCATCATGTCGCCAGGCGTTCTAGGAAATGCAGAAAAGCTGGCCAAGGAGCAGTGGGATGTGGATATGAGACTCGTAGAGAAAATCCATGTTCAACATGCCCCATCATCCCTTGGTCTGTTGATCTGTTGGTCTGCAGATACTTACTGGCTTAGCTCTGTTGTACTTCACCGGGAATGTGGCTGGATGGTTTCAGCTGGGGGGTGGGGGGTGGTGTAAATTCCAACTGTGAGTAGTTTCGATAGGTGGTTGCACTGCAGCGCTGGGTGATATCTTTTAACCCTTTAACCAACGAATCGCCCGCATCCGCCTGCGTATTATGCAAATACAGCTGCTGAAAAAATATTATTTTTCGAAAAATTTCAACAAAACCATATCATGTGACCCCTCTTTGGAACGAGCTCGTCGAGCTCGTTCCAAAGAGGGTTCACATGATACGGTTTTGGTGATTTTTTTTTTTAAATTTAAAAAATTATATTTAAAATAATGAATTTTGAAATCGTCTGCGTTGGGTAAAGGGTTAAAGTGATTATATATATATATACACATGCTTATGACCCCTTCTGAAAATTTTCACTCGTCCTGAAACGGAAAAAGCATCATTTATAATGTATCTGGGTCAGAAAATTTACCGGATTGATGTCAGAGTCGAAATTTTGAGGCCAATGTTAATTTTAGAGTAGGAAATTTGAAACTCAAGTTTCCAGTTGGAAATAAAAGACCAAACTTGGAATTTTAATATTTTTCATGAGCAATGTTAATTTATTGAATTTCCAACTATCTGATTTTTTTACCTCGGAATTTCGAACTATAGAAAAAAATACTCCTAGCTGGGGGGGGGGGGGGGGGGACACCTCCTCCCCCGTTGCCACATCCTTGTACTTCACTGAATACTAATATGTCGTAGTTTGTGATATAAACTCTCCAGTGTCGATTTATATTCCACACCTTGAACACAGACGAAACTAAGGAGGAGAGGATAGGTGCGCTGGTTTTTCAAGCTGGTGGTCTGGTATCGATTGTCCGTCGAGAAAACGCCGAGGCGCCTAACCAACCACTGCTAGGCAACATCGGCCGTAGAAGTGATGACGTCACATGTTACCGTCAGACAGGGACATAAAATGGCTCCTCCCTATGTGGAGGATGATGAAAACACTTGTGATGACAAGAACTTACTTCAAATTATTCGAGAAAAGCAAAGCCAAAAGACGTTGGTACTGTCGGCAGCGGCGTATCAAAGTGGGTGGAGAATGGGAGTCCAGGTTTGTCATTTTGAAAATTGCAGGAGGGTCATTATGGTTCGCCTCAAATCACCACAGGAGGGCCATTTTGGGTTCACCTAAAATGACCCCAGGAAGGTCATTTGTGATTTGCGGGGGCCTGCTGGGTAGACAACTAATATCATTTTAAAGTACAGTACGTGGAGAGTGGATTGTAGCTAAATCATCCAAACTATAACTTCCAAATTTTATACATATGGACAAAAAAACACAAGCAATGTTTCAGCCAATGGACCTCCGGGTTTAACCCGGAGGTCCATTGGTTGAAACTTTGCCTGTGCTTGGTATGCTTTGCAACAAATTTGCAATTATTGCTTGGGTGGAATCTCCACTCTGCGGGTGATTTAGTGATAATATACTCTCCACGTACTGCACATGGTTTGTGTAATTATGATGTACGTCATCACGTAATGTATATTTGGAAAGTTACTTACTGTCTCTGGGTGACTGCGTTGACGACACACCACAAACTTCACAAACTGCGCTTTTGTTACATGTACCTCCTTCAATCCGCAAAAATTGCCATTTGAGGCGGCCGATTTTGAGGTGCGTTCGACTGAATTAATGGGCCGCAGAAATCGGGGTTAGGCGGACGTTTACCGTCCATGGAATTTTGAACTCAGGCGGGCGACTGCGGCCCGGGGCGATCACACGTCCCAAATGACAAGCCTGGGAGTCGGTGACACGTCACCCCACTTTTCCATAAAATTGTCAACCTTACATACATATATGACTGAAATACCAAAACTGATTCATTTAATGTCACCCTGATACTCATTGTGGGAGCGCGGTGGCTCAATGTAGACTGTTGGACTTCTATGCTAGAGGTCCGGAGTTCGATCTCCGTCCGGGACGACCCGTGTTGTGTCCTTGGGCAAGGCACTTTATCCTGGTTGACTACATGGGGGCACGATGACGCCGTGTAGTAAGGCGTACTGCACGTCGATGGTGCACATGTCTTCAACCGCTGTAACCCTGCTTGAGCGGAGCTTGAACAGAGTTAGAATGTTGAGGGGCTGACAGTTGCTCGTCGATGCTCGGTGGTTCTCTCCGGGTACTCCGGCTTCCTCCACCCGTAAAACTGTCACGCTCACGATTAGCCATTGTGCATAAGTATGCGACATAAACACCAATAAATAAATAAATAGATACTCGTTGTGCCGTTTTGTTAATGTTACACTTTCAGTTACCAGATATCATTAATAACTCATTTGTCCACGGCGAATTGCCCGTTAAAATGAAGATAGCTAAAGAGACACCTGATTTTAAAATAAGAGATGGACACAGCTTCAGTAACTATAGGCCCATAAATATATTGCTGGCTTCCTCAAAAGTATTAGAGAAGCCCATATAATTAAACCCTTTTCGGTTCATGCATTTTCAGGCAAAACTTCATGTCATCTGGGTTTGTATCGAACTCCACATTTACAAATTGTGTTTTCAGTTTCTCAGGAAATGGTCAAAATCAGAATTAAATTTAATTCAGTGTTGCTTTGAATGACAGCACCTTCACGTCAAGTGGAAAGGAAGATTGAAGTATTGTGTGGGTGTGGCCTATGACGTTCCTTTATCTTACGCAATTCATTGGTCAATAAAATGTTTAATGACACATGAACATGTTTCAGTGAAATGTATCGTTATTTCAAACAGAATTTTAAAAAAACTATGCCTTTTTATTCAGTTATCACTAGGATGCGTGATGCGACTTGGTTTTTATTTTAATTCAGCAAAGTGGAGAGTGTTTAAATTCATTGCCCCTCAAGTTTAATTATAAGGAATGATCGTATGTTTCTGTCTATTTCTTGAGTTATGAACCCCAAAAAACAAAGGCCAAACATAGTGTAAATGGGCTACGCCCATTCCTTATATACATCAGACTAATGAACTATTCAGACATGTTTGACATGCTTTATCATCACCAGTACGGATTCAGAAAAAGCGACTCGACGAAATATCTCCACAAAAATATTGTACTGGGGAATAATGAGAGAAAAAATATTAACTTGATTACGTTTCTTGACCTGTATGAGGCCCTCGACGCGAGAAATCGTGATATTTTATTAACTAAATTTGAGAGGTGTGGCTACAAGGAAACTGCAGCAATTTGTTTACAAGTTACCATTCAGGTAGAGTGTAATATGTCAAACACGGCGAAGCCAAATCCGGCACACCCGTAAAGCCCGTGACGTTCACTGGGTTCTGTGCTTGGGTCCATGTTATTCTTGTTAAACATAAAAAATATTAGTGGCTAAAAATATATTATTTTATGTTGTCATGAAAACGTTCTATTATGCACTCGTGCATTGCCATCTTCTATATGGTATCCAAATGTGAGGTGCCTCTAGATTGGTTAATAAGCTTCTAAAAGTACAAAGACTCTGTCTTCAAACCATAAACAACAAAAAGTATAACTCACATACAGATTCATTGTTTTCAGGGGATACAATACTTAAATTTATCATATGACTTGTCCGTTTTGTTCACTTTAAAACATTTGATATTTTGTTTTCATATTAATCAGTGATAAATAAAGCCTTCCGTCAATTTCATTGGTCAATTTCAAAACTAGACAATTTGATTGGCTGAACAAAATAAAACTGGGCCACATTTTCATAATTTGCATAATTAGTGTTGGGAGCTTTCATTGGTCATTTTCAAAACTGGACACTTTGATTGGCTAAACAAAATACAACTGGGTGACATTTGCATAATTTCAGTAGGGAGAATTTACGTTATCTATCCTATTTAGGATGGGTTATATTGTATTAATCTTTTACCTACAAGAAAAACGCCATTCATTTTCTTTTATATTTTAACTTTTTGCTTCCAAAACATAGGTTATGACCCCTCATTGGAACGAGCTCAATGAGCTCGTTCCAATGAGGGATCATAACCTATGTTTTGGAAGCAAAAAGTGAAAATTTTTAGTTATACAAGGATGTTTTTTCCAAGGGCCGTCTGAAACTCAAGTTAGGTGATGGGTTAAAAAGTCATACTAAGTAGCTAATTTGTGCGTGTGTGTGTCATATGATAAATAGAATATGAAATGAGTGTTTTTCTCATATAATATTTATGAAACTCGCCCGAGTTTTCCGTTTGGGCTCGCCAGAGGCTCGCCAAAACGGAAAATTCTTAGACTCATTTCATAAATATTATATGAGAAAAACACTCATTCCATATCCTCTATTTTCGGACTTGTTTAAAATGCAGGTTTGGCTTTTTACATTCGACTGGAAAAATGGTGCGCTTCTCGGGTCTTTTGAACATTTCTTGAGTGTATCAAAAGACTCGTGACACATGAATACAGGGCAATCGGGGATACTGCGCGACAATAAAATCGGAACTAAAACCCTAAATAAGTTACCGTTTTTGCGTTCCCTAAAGTTTGCAACAATTTAAACCAAGCCACGCGCAACATTGAATTTAGGAAGGAAGTAACAAACAACCTGTTATCCGCGTATTAAGAAAGCATTCTACTTCTTGACTATGAGAGTTAGTTATCACGGAAAATGAATTTATCTGAATCTCGATACCTACCGAGGTGGTGGGGTTCTACTTAATCACGGGGACGAAATAGCCCTAGATTTCAAAAGTAGTATTGAACGCCACTACATATTATCTATATAGAAAGGCCAAACCCGTACTGAGAAAAGAGAAATTTACGAGTATCTAGAATTTTAGCTCAATATGTTTACTTGCTTAGCCAAAATACTTCACTCTCCTCTCTCAGTAAACCTTCAAAATTACCTACGAATAACTCCTGGTAATGTCACCATTGAGAAAACTGTGTTAGATCACCAAGTCTTTTAACTGAGTTTTATCGTTGAGGAGTCTATAATTTATAGTCTGGGGGATGCTCTGCAGTTTTGAAATATCGAAGTATCTTAATGGAAGTTCTCTTCGGTCATAAAAGGGTATCGTGTAGTAGTTGTGTTGGAGTGGAATGTCATGGGGAGGGGGAGGAAGATAGACAATCTGTTATCTCTCAGCGGTGTAAACAGATTCTTATTAGATAACTTATTATTATTAGATAACTTGTTTTGTCGCTCAATGTATTTGCATTTGATATTTATACCGTTAAATATATGTCAGCCTGGCCTTCCTTCCTTCCTTCCTTCCTTCCTTCCTTCCTTCCTGGGTATTTACGTCTTCGCAAAAAGTACTCATGGTGTTCCAATTTTCATTAAAGGTTTATTGTTATCCCCAGGAAAGACCATGGATCTTCACCTATAAGGAATGCACACTCTTCATACAACACAAGGTGAAATACTGTTGTCCCCAGGGAAGACCATGGATCTTCATCTATAGTGAATGGACACTCTTCATACAACACAAGGTGAAATACTGTTGTCCCCAGGGAAGACCATGGATCTTCATCTATAGTGAATGGACACTCTTCAAACAACACAAGGTGAAATACTGTTGTCCCCAGGGAAGACCATGGATCTTCACCTATAAGGAATGGACACTCTTCATACAACACAAGGTGAAATACTGTTGTCCCCAGGGAAGACCATGGATCTCCACCTGTACGGAATACACACTCTTCTTACAACACAAGGTGAAATACTGTTGTCCCCAGGTAAGTACTTGGATCTCCACCTATAGGGAATGCTCACTCTTCATACAACGCAAGGTGAAATGAAGTGGAGAGAAAAGCTATTTCTCTGCTGCCATTGAAATGAGATGGACGGCGCTAAATTAGTTGTCAGGAGCACCCTTCAATAATGGGGCTGCCAGTGGCAGGAGAAAAATATTTTGTCGCCACCCTTCATTTATATTGGCTAATCCTCTGGCAGTTAGGTCATTACACAACATCTACGCCATGAGAAACAATGAGATACTTTAATAAAATTTGAAAACCCTGTTCACCATTCATTGTGAAAGTATTTATCTTAACCCGTTACCTAACATGAAAAGAAGACGACACTTGCGAAAAAAAATGTTGAATAACTAATTTTTTTCATTTTTTTTGTCTCAAAAACATTGGTTATGACCCCTCATTGGAACGAGCTCAACGACCTCGTTCCAACGAGGGGTTATAACCTATGTTTTTAGGCAAACGATGAGAAAATAAGGAAAATTTAATTGGCGATTTTTGAGAATAGCACTGGCCGGTTTTGGACGTTACGTTGGGTAAAAGGTTAACCCTTTGAACACGTAAGACCGATTTTTCGGTCCAAGACATAATTCCGTCTCATTTTTGTCTCATTATAGGAGGTCTATACACGGAGCATTGATGATAAAATAATAACTGCAGACTGCAGCCAAACGGCTGCAGGCTGCAGTTATTATTTTATCCTCCGTGTATATTGACATTGCACTGACCCCTCCAGCCGAAAGTGTACTCAAAGGCGACACCATTTCAGGAAACGAGGGTTCAAAGGATTAAACATCAAAGATGTTTTTCCTATGGAATATAATCTGTTAATTGAATATGGACATTTTGACTTCCACGAAACAGTGAGGAAATGTCAACATTTACAACATTCGCGTCGTCCTTTTTCTGTCTTTATTTCTCGCTAACCCTTTTCTTTCTTGTCTTTTCATCGCTCTTATCTTTATTTATCTCTTCCGCATCCACCATTTCTATATATCTTTCTGTATCTCTCTCTTTCTTTATTTTCCTCTATCTTTTCATCTCCATTTAGTTTTGTACATATTATCCTACCCCTACCCACAATTCCTGATCTCACCCGTTTATCTCTACACCACCCGCGTCTCTTCTTTTATCTCTTCCTCACCTCTTTTCATTTCTCAATATCTTTCTCGTTTTCCTTATCTCTTCACCGCCCTTTATTTCATCGTTTTTTCATCTCTAGGCTTCTCATTATCTGTTATTCACTTTGCGTCGTTGTTTATTGTGTATGTTTTCATGACGAATATTTCTTTTATCACTTCATATCTGCTCTTATCTTTTTATTTTCCCTTGTTTTACCTGTCCCCGTCTAAACCCTCCTCATTCCCCATCTCTTCATCGCTCATGAGTTTTATTTCTCTCTTTGTCTCTAGTTATCTCTCTATCATTTCTTCGCCTATTACCGCTTCGTCGTCTCTTTTTCTTTCTCTGTCTCTTCATCTCCCTTATATTTCTTCATCTGTCTCTCTCTCCATTTCCTTCTATCTCATCCGTGTAACACCATAACGCAATCCCTCCACAGGCCTGGCATTCTTAAAAATGCAGGAGGGCTAAAAATCGCTCTCCTCACATGGCCTAGGGGAGCGATTAGCTCTCCTCAAGCTTACAAAAGCTGAAAGTGGCAAAATGAAGTTGTACTATCAATGAATTCTGCCTAGTGGGCTCTGTACATTTTATTTGGTGCTGCTAACAAGATCGTCTCTTTGAGACGGCTACACTGCCCCTCCCACACCTCCGGGCCTTGGTAAGGCCCGGAGGTGTGGGAGGGGCAGTGTGGCCATATTGCAGAGACCACTAACATAGCAGAGATCTGAAAACCTGTGGGCTTTAGGAATAGGATGTTGTGGTAATCATTATTTTCTAAGGCGAGGAGGTCTATTTTTCGCCCTCCTCAATTTTTTAAGGCGAGCAGTAGGCGAGCGAATAAATCGCTCCCCTGAAAATGCCAGGCCTGCCTCCACGTCCTGTAATCTACAATAACCATAATATTGCTATCGCATACTAACAACTGCACACAGATTATAATAATTCTACCCAATAAATAACTATTGCAACCAATTAATAACAATATTATCCCTCAAACAAGTGTGGACCAATAATAAAAACTGTGCTCAAATGATAGCAGCTTTATCCAGATAACAGCTATACCCGAATGAAGACATTTGTAGCTAGATAACAAAGATTATACCCAAACAACAATATAGTATCCAAATAATAACTACGGCTTCTAGATAACTGTTGTTCTCAAATGTTAACAATTATGCCCAATGAAAAAAACATTCGTATCCAAATAGAACTGAACAAAATCATAACAATCACACCCAAATAATAACAACCAAACCAATATAATAACGATTACACCCAAACAACAAATATCCCTAAATCCGATAAATTCTGTCTTTTGATTGGTAAGAATGCCTTGGACAAATAGTCATGACAAAGGATGCACCCAACATCCATGCCCATTTCTTTCTGTCTCATCCGTGTAACATCATAACGCAATCCCTCCACGTCCTGTAATCTATAATAACAATAATATTGCTATCGCATACTAACAACTGCACACAGATAATAATAATTCTACCCAATAAATAACAATTGCAACCAATTAATATAACAATAACATGATTTTGAAGGGCTTTACAGTGTATTAACGGCTCAGCAGAAATGGTTAACAGCCCAAGAGCTTATTAGCGGCCCGCGACGAAGTCGAGGGCCGCTAATAAGCTCAAGGGCTGTTAACCATTTCTGTTGAGCCGCTGATACACTGTAATGCCCGACAAAGTCATGTTATTTCTATTATTGCCACTTTCGTACATCAGGGACATTACAATTAAATTATATGGGAAATAAGATAAATAAATGAAGTATGACGTTTTAGAATTTAAAAAAAAAAACAGCGTCACTATCGTCTGATTTGTTGACTTACAAACCGGGTAACATGACTATCGTCTGATCAGTCTAATTTGGGAAGTTAAATGATGAAATATATCTTCGAAATGCGAACTTTACGCAAGGAGTTTATTCATCAAAGATGTCATCACTTACTTTGCGTGTATCACTTCCTATATTTGATACATTATCTATCCGCGACACAAAGGGAAACACTTGAAACAAATGTGTTAATTGTGTTTACAAATTAAAAAAATCCGAATTGAATTTCGATCCAAATGGAAATCTGGGAAAAATATTGTTGATCGGCTGAGAGATGTGACGTCATTGTCTATATTTAGACGTGTCGGGCTGTTATTGACGTGTTGGGCTGTTATAGTCAATAACGGCCCAACACGTCACATGACGTGTAGTTGTTGAGCATTACGAGGTTTCAACGCCCGGTAAAACATCGTTAATATGCTAGGAACGCCCGCAAAAATGCTAATAATAACAATTATCCCTTACACAAGTGTGGACCAATAATAAAAACTGTGCTCAAATGATAGCAGTTTTATCCAGATAACAGCTATACCCGAATGATGACATTTGTAGCTAGGTAACAAAGATTGTACCTAAACCACAATATAGTATCCAAATAATAACTACGGCTTCCAGATAAATGTTGTTCTCAAATGATAACAATTATGCCCAATAGAAAAAATAATCGTATCCAAATAGAACTGAACTAAATCATAACAATCACACCCAAATAATAACAATCAAACCAATATAATAACGATTACACCCAAACAACAATTGTCCCTATATCCGATAAATTCTGTCTTTTGATTGGTCAGAATGCCTTGGACAAATAGCCATGACAAAGGATGCACCCAACATCCATGGTATATGAGAGCGTGCAACATCCAGGGTATAAGCGCACGCGAAACATTTGGGTTATATGGTTTAAACGAAAGCTTTCCGCTTTTGCTCGCCTCGAAATAAAAATCGAACCAAAAAACCCGAAAATAGTCACAAATATCCTCAGATGTCCGACAATTCAATCGATAAAATAAAATAAGAGCAAATGATTCGTCCCCTGAGTACCAATGTGTTTAAGTGCCAGTGGGCACATAGAACACATTGGAACTCAGGGGACGATATGTCAACAAAATACTGTTTACTCGTTTCCTTAACGACCCAAAGGGATGTAACTCTGTCTGTTGTCTTCTGCGATAAAAAAACAAAATAATTATCACGAATTTGGTCCAAGTGATTGTGGAGCTGAGAAATGTGTCCACAAATTCATTTCCACTATGTTTGTACTGTGTTTCAAACGGGATGAAGACGTTATCTCCGCCAACATGTATGGTATATGGGGATTTAATACCTGGATGTCTCATTTAAACACCGAGCCTGCGGCTCGGTGTTTAAAAACAGGTTTTAAATCTCCATATACCATACATGTGGGCGGAGATAATTTATAATATACCCAAATAATAATTATTTTACCCAAACAGAACTGTACTAAATAATAACAATCAAACTCAATTAGTAACAAATGCACCTATATAATAAGGACTCTGCCTCAACAACAACAATACCCCAATAATAACAATTATACCGAAATAAAACCAATGGCAAATGTAACCCAATAACAAAAACTGCCCCCAAATACAAGCATTAATAATTGCATCGCGATAATAACAATTGTTCTGGGTCAACAATTGTCCTGAATAATAGAAATCGTAATTAATGATAACAGCTGAAATACCCAAATAATAACAACTGTATACAAAAATAACAACCGTACATAAATAATAACAACTCAGTACAAATAATAACAATACACAAATAATAGCATCCATACAAATAATAGCATTCACACAAATAATAACAGCTATACACAAATAATAACAGCTATACACAAATAATAACAGCTATACACAAATAATAACAGCTATGCACAAATAATAACAGCTATACACAAATAATAACAGCTATACACAAATAATAACAGCTATACACAAATAATAACAGCTATACACAAATAATAACAGCTATACACGAATAATAACAGCTATACACAAATAATAACAGCTATGCACAAATAATAACAGCTATACACAAATAATAACAGCTATACAAAAATAATAACAGCTATACACAAATAATAACAGCTATGCACAAATAATAACAGCTATGCACAAATAATAACAGCTATACACAAATAATAACAGCTATACACAAATAATAACAGCTATACACAAATAATAACAGCTATACACAAATAATAACAGCTATACACAAATAATAACAGCTATACACAAATAATAACAGCTATACACAAATAATAACAGCTATACACAAATAATAACAGCTATGCACAAATAATAACAGCTATACACAAATAATAACAGCTATGCACAAATAATAACAGCTATCACAAATAATAACAGCTATGCACAAATAATAACAGTTATACACAAATAATAACAGCTATGCACAAATAATAACAGCTATACACAAATAATAACAGCTATGCACAAATAATAACAGCTATCACAAATAATAACAGCTATGCACAAATAATAACAGCTATACACAAATAATAACAGCTATGCACAAATAATAACAGCTATCACAAATAATAACAGCTATACACAAATAATAACAGCTATACACAAATAATAACAGCTATACACAAATAATAACAGCTATACACAAATAATAACAGCTATACACAAATAATAACAGCTATACACAAATAATAACGAAGCTATACACAAATAATAACAGCTATACACAAATAATAACAGCTATACACAAATAATAACAGCTATACACAAATAATAACAGCTATACACAAATAATAACAGCTATACACAAATAATAACAGCTATACACAAATAATAACGAAGCTATACACAAATAATAACAGCTATACACAAATAATAACAGCTATACACAAATAATAACAGCTATACACAAATAATAACAGCTATGCACAAATAATAACAGCTATGCACAAATAATAACAGCTATACACAAATAATAACAGCTATACACAAATAATAACAGCTATGCACAAATAATAACAGCTATGCACAAATAATAACAGCTATACACAAATAATAACAGCTATACACAAATAATAACAGCTATACACAAATAATAACAGCTATACACAAATAATAACAGCTATGCACAAATAATAACAGCTATACACAAATAATAACAGCTATACACAAATAATAACAGCTATACACAAATAATAACAGCTATACACAAATAATAACAGCTATACACAAATAATAACAGCTATGCACAAATAATAACAGCTATGCACAAATAATAACAGCTATACACAAATAATAACAGCTATACACAAATAATAACAGCTATACACAAATAATAACAGCTATGCACAAATAATAACAGCTATACACAAATAATAACAGCTATACACAAATAATAACAGCTATGCACAAATAATAACAGCTATACACAAATAATAACAGCTATACACAAATAATAACAGCTATACACAAATAATAACAGCTATGCACAAATAATAACAGCTATGCACAAATAATAACAGCTATACACAAATAATAACAGCTATACACAAATAATAACAGCTATGCACAAATAATAACAGCTATGCACAAATAATAACAGCTATACACAAATAATAACAGCTATACACAAATAATAACAGCTATACACAAATAATAACAGCTATACACAAATAATAACAGCTATACACAAATAATAACAGCTATACACAAATAATAACAGCTATGCACAAATAATAACAGCTATACACAAATAATAACAGCTATACACAAATCTTAACAGCTATGTACAAATAATAACAGCTATGCACAAATAATAACAGCTATACACAAATAATAACAGCTATACACAAATAATAACAGCTATGCACAAATAATAACAGCTATACACAAATAATAACAGCTATACACAAATAATAACAGCTATACACAAATAATAACAGCTATACACAAATAATAACAGCTATGCACAAATAATAACAGCTATACACAAATAATAACAGCTATGCACAAATAATAACAGCTATACACAAATAATAACAGCTATACACAAATAATAACAGCTATGCACAAATAATAACAGCTATACACAAATAATAACAGCTATACACAAATAATAACAGCTATACCCAAATAATAACAGCTATGTACAAATAATAACAGCTATACACAAATAATAACAGCTATACACAAATAATAACAGCTATACACAAATAATTAGGGCTGTCGCGACTATCATTTTTTGTAATCGACTAATCGTGACCAGTAATCGACGGTTAGTCGATTAATAGTCGCTTCCCATGATTTTTTTAGCAAATCATTCTTCTGTTCGTAAAACTCTGAAAATGACAATGGCACCAGTGTGTTCAGACGAAGTGGGGTTGTGGGAACAACAAATCGGTCCCGACTGAAGCTACATGTAGTCCAATCTTGGACCCACAGTCCGTAATATAATTTTTGGGGTTGGTACGTCCTGTTGGACGTACCAACCCCAAAAATAATATTACTGACTGCGGGTCCAAGTTTGAACTAGATTGAAGCCGATGAATTAAAATGAATTTACCAAAGAACGTTCCTGCATATGTTTCCTTTCTGCAATAAGTTTCTCGAAATTTTGAACATTGAGATCTATGCATTCCCTCATCAGTTGTTAAAATTGGATCTTAGTCTGAAGTTCCGAACTTTGAGAAATGATCTGACGTTCTGACTTTCGTCATAATTTTGTCACTTCCGCGTTTTGGGTTTTCCAATGGGTGCATTCGTGTGTACAAGACTGGAGAAATTCAGAAGAATCTATTCTTCTCGAGTAACTGTGATTGTTCTTTCTTACACAGTAGTGACAGTCGTACAGTCTTCTGGATATGAATGTTAACTATGGTTAGATATTTAAAGTTATTCACCTTCATTGATCATTCACCTCACAAAACAATGCAATTTAGCCCCGACGTGTAGTAGACGTGTCCCACCTTGAAAATGAACGACGATCGACTAAAAATAAAAAAACGTCGACTACTTCAATAGTCGACGGTTAGTCGACTAATCGAATAATCGCGACAGCCCTACAAATAATAACAGCTATACACAAATAATAACAGCTAGGCACAAATAACAACGGCTATACACAAATAATAACGGCTATACACAAATAATAACAGCTATACACAAATAATAACAGCTATACACAAATAATAATAATTGTACAAAAATAGTAATAACTGTATCTGAATAATAAAAACCCTGTCTGAACAATCGCAGTTGCTATACCCAAATAATAACAAATAATGGCAACTTTTTCCAAATTTTTACAAGGGTTCTGTCCTAATAATGACCATTGTGCACAAATAATAACAACTGTACCCAAATTATAATATTTGCACACAGACAGAAGCAACTGTTTTCGAATAATAATAATCATGCACAAATAAAAACTGTTTTATTAATAATTGCCTTTGTGCACAAATAATGACATGTATATCCAAAAATTAACAACTGTACATAAATAATAACAATTATGGCCAAATAATAAGAGCACGTCCTAAATAGTAACAGTTGTACCCAGTTGTACCAAATTGTATTCAAACAATGAGACCTGTACCCACGCAATAACCACTGAACACAATTAATAACAATTGTATCAAATTATAACAATTATAACACAATTTTTCTAACTGTACCTGAATAATAATAATTAGGTCGTACAAGTACATTTTTTGTTTTTCTTGCCATTTTTTGTAAAATTGCATATGGGCCTTTACCAGGGACACAAGGCACTTATCCCTGGTGGGGATCGAACCGTGGACTTTTCGGTTTGACTAACAGTGCCGTTACCACTGATCCACCACGCTCCCAGCTGAATAATTAACTGGTAGAGTGCTAGAAGCCACTATCAGGGCTTTAATATGAAGAGCAGGTACCTCAGCCTAAAGTTGTCATATTCTATGGATGTGCTTCATATTATCTTAGAAGTGACATTAATTAGTCTTCGTGGGTTTGCCTTGTTACAATTTATGGGAGAGTGCCTGTTGGCACTCTCCCATAAATTGTAATAAGGCAAAGACACATGAACAAATTTTGATGACCAAAAATAACTTAGCACTCTACCAGTTAAAAATGTTCCCTTTTCGCATCAAACAAATACATTATGACAAGACGAGCTGGTTCCACTGAGGAGTTATAAACTATGTGTGTGTGTGTGGGGGTGGGGGGGGGGGGGCAATTGAAAAAAATAATAAAATTTGATTTGTGTTTTTTTCTGAGTAGCGATTGCCGTTGCCTTGGGTAAAGGGTTATATATTACTATCATATCTTGCGCAATGCTCGCATCGCATCCTATGTGGAATAACCATTAAAGTGCCTTACAAGTACAAAGAGTAAACCCACTCCCCTCCCCAAATGTCAAGGCAGAGGCGAGGGGATGATGGAAAACATGTCACTGAACCATCATACATTTGCACTAAGATACCTTTATTCAGTCTGAGAAACTCAATCATGTCTTGTTTATTTTTAAATATCTATAATTTTCTTTGACGGCGGCAATTGTGATGGTATTGGTAAACTGACATTTGAGAAACAGCCTGGTAATTCGGTATCCCACTGTCATGATCGCTTAGTCTACTGGAGATTGTGTGTACACTCATCTTCTCTTTCTATCTAAATGTTGAAGAAAATTTAGGGTTTGGGCGGATTTTCATTGATTATTTGAAGATCTGCAAATATTGCCAGTTCTTCTTCTCGTTCTATCGGATAAAGTATAGAGACCCTCTGGAACATCAATATTGTTGTCCATCAGTTGTCAGTTACAATCACCGATCACTGTACAACTGGATTGAGGGAGCGCTCATTGATTATATATAGAAATGTGTCTCCACCGCGACCGTCCTAAGGTGTGTGTGTATGGGAGGGGGGGGGGGGGGTGGGGTGGGGGTTGCTATAAATAACTAATGACCAACAACAAAACTTTTAGAGTCGTTTTTTTTATTTGCCAGACGGTTCGCAATCTCCGATCGCTTGTCAAAGAATATAGCTTGGTGTCTGCAAAACAAATGAATACATTGATGCTGCGCATATTTTTCGTGGCAATACAAATAGAATACTTCAACACATTGTGGTTATTATTGACATACAATATAGTGTCGAGATTGGAAAGTTAACCCTTTACCTAACGTAACGACCAAAACCGGCCAGCGCTATTCTCAAAAATCGCCAATTAATTTACATTCTTTTTTTTCATTTTTTGTCTCAAAAACATAGGTTATGACCCCTCGTTGGAACGAGCTCGACGAGCTCGTTCCAACGAGGGGTCATAACCTATGTTTTTGAGACAAAAAATGAAAAAAATTAGTTATTCAAAGGGATAATAGAGAATTATTAGTTCCCATACAAGGTAAATACCATGACGTTTGATGACGTTTGTTCGATGACGTTTGATGACGTTTGATGACATGAAAGCTGTTACGCTCCAGCGTAACAGCTTTCACGTCATCAAACATCTTGGGATGAGTTACCGCGTGGATTGACTAGACGCCACCTTAAGGGGCTGGGGTAGTTTGAGTGGTGACGTTTCTCGCTGACGTTCCAGCAATCAAGTTAAACAACAATAGTTAATTTCAAACAGATTACGACGCTTTAATGTTTCAAGTCAGTTGGGCGAAGACATGAATCTCCAATACGGAATATCGAGACCAAACAATTTTGTGCAGAAATTCGCCATGTAAATCCTCGTCGCTTGACACTAAACCTTGGGGCATATGGTTGTATGCTGTGTAAAACCTCAACGCGTGACACTTGTATAAGACAAGGTTATATGCTTTGTGAAGCCTCTCCAAATGACACTTGTGACACGGTTATAAGCTTTGGAGATCTTCGTCGCGAAACACTAGTGGCACACGGCTATATGCTTTGTAAAGCTTTGGTTTGTGAAACTTGTAACACATGTCTATATGCTTGGTAAAGCCTCGCTTCGTGACACATGTAACACATGTTTAAGTGTTTTGTAAAGCCTCGTCGCGTGACACTTGTAACGCATGTTCATATATGTATTGTAAAGCCTCGTCGCGTGACACTTGTAACGCATGTTCATATATGTTTTGCAAAGCCTCGCCGCGTGACACTTTTAACACATGTTTGTATGCTTTGTAAAGCCTCGCCTCATGACTGTTGTAACACATGTTTATATGTTCGGTATGCCTCGCCTCGTGACACTTGTAACATATGTTTATATGCTTTGCAAAGCCTCGTCGCTTGACACTTGTAACAATGTTTATATGCTTTGTAAAGCCTCGTTTTCGTGACACTAGCAATGCATGTTTGTATGCTTTGTAATGCCTCGCCTCGTGACACTTCTAACGCACGTTTATTTGCTCTGTATGCCTCGCCCCATGACACTTGCAGCATATGTTTATATGCTTTGTAAAGCTTCGTCGCTTGCCACTTGTAACACATGTTTATATGCTTTGCAACACTCGTTTCGTGAGAGCTGTAACACATATTTGTATGATTAGTAAAGACTCGCCTCGTGAAACTTGGAACACACGCTAGTGGTATAGCGCGGATTAGAACTAGCCAGAGCAGGTCAGAAAAGCTAAATATAGTAACAATAAGCAAAACTGTTCCAACTGTTAGGCTTTTCAACTCTACTGGAGTATACTCCAGAACAAACGAATATGGTCGGGTGGACGGAAACTATAGCATTTGGAATATGTACATAGGTACAGGATTCTGAAAGAATCTGAATAACAGGTAGAATTCGACGATTTGGATGGTTTTTGGTGATTAGGAGAAAGTATTCGAGCATTCTGTAGGAATCCGAACCAGGAAAGTACTCTTATACAAGGAACGGTTTTTTTAGCACTACGTACTACTCTTTTTAACCCAAAATGGGCCTTCTCCAAGTCCGTTTCGGTAGTTGTTAGTGATTTGGACGGATTATCGGGTTGTTTGTTGTAATTAGATTTAGTCTTATTCAATCGATCATACCCTCTGAACATAGCCCATTCCTTCAAGAAGATTTTGAGTAACATAGCAACCACCTGCTACCAGAGAAACTAAAATGGCGACCTCCAATATTCAGAAAGGGCGACGGAAAAAACGCATCACCCTAACAACATGTGCTGCACATGCGCACTGACACCACGTATCAGTATTGTAATTCCGTCACACTGGATCACGTGACGTGACGTCATTTCCGTGGTCCTACATCCAGGTCCTGCCGATCCGGCACGAAACGTGCGAGCTGAACTACTCATGTTTGTTTATATGCTTTGTAAAGCCTCGTTGCGTGACACTTGAAACAAAATACATGATTACCGGGTCACTGTTAACTACCATAGTCCGCTCTAAGAACATATTTACCGTCCCACACCACAGTCTTGTCCCGCATCCCAGATTTTTCCTCTAGCTCACTCACACCTGACTGCTGCAAATTACAAGCCACCCCCGCCCCCGCCCCCGCCCCCGCTGGCACTACTGTTCCATAATAATCCATATAATATCGAGAGAAGATCAGATACCACTTGAACGCTCCCCCAACTCAGGCCTTCGGCCCTTGGGACAATCCCAACCCCCGGCTAGAAATCTAACCCACCATCTTCTCCTCCTCACACACACACACACTAAACACCCTCTAGTTGCGTTCATCTTCATCAATTACCCAAACACTCACGTAGAATCAAACACAACCCTATGAATTAATGCGTGGGCTGCCCATGAAAGATCAAAACGTGTTTTTGAGACAATGAAAAACAAAAAAATAATACAAATTTTAATGATATTTTTGTGAATATCGCTGATCGGTTTGTTCGTTACGTTGGGTAAATGGTTAAAGTAATAAGCTTTATTAAACATTTTATTTTATTTATTTTATTTTAAACATTTGGAAACACTTTAATATGTTATCTGACACAAAGACTGACACAATACCTACTCTGAAATAATGTCTGACCTATTGCGAAATCAAGTTTTTTAACCTCACAAACAAACCCGAAATTTAACAAGGAACATTGTTAAAAAGGGCGTTCAGCAGCTATTGTGTTAATTTCGACAGAGCTTTATGTAAAGTGTTAAAGTCATGTTGTCATCAATACAATAATGAAAATGTATGAAGGCATTCTTGTCCACTTGTGTTTGTTTGTGTTTGTTTGGACTTGATAGAGATATCCCCGGCGTTTAATGGAGTTTTGTTTGTTTAGGATCGAGCCATCAATAAATTTGTAATGAGCTAAAATAATTAGCGTCATTTTGCCGTTGAGTGGTTCAATTTTTACACGGAGAGATGTATACACGATGTGTATCCCCGTTTAGTTGACGCATTCCTGTACAAGAACCCGAAGGGACAGAGGGGTCGCTAAGAGGGTGGGCTGGGGGTGTGGGTGGGGGTAATCCCACCCCTCCAATAATTTTTCCGTCCGAACATTCTCGTCAGGAAAGGAGTCTAAAATGGATAGGGTCCTGCGAACCATTAATTTCGAGTCGAATCGAATCTCGAATCGAATTGGAACCAGATTTCGGATCGAATCGAATCGAATCGAATCGAATCTCACCGCTTTTCAAGGTGTGGATATTGGACATTCTCACAACCGTTAATATTGTCATTCTCCACCCAAGTAGAAGATCCGATTTTTAGGGCCCTGCAAAGCTTCGAAATTCGATTCGATTCGATATTGTCCCCATGATTCGATTCGATTTCAATCGCGCCTATTCGAAAATTTTCGAATCGCCCAGATGTTCCCAAAATCCTATAAACTGTAGAGGAGACCTGATCACGAGTAGTTCGTTGTACACATTTTCGAATCGCCCAGATGTTCCCAAAATCCTACAAACTGTAGAGGAGACCTGATCATGATTCGTTCGTTGTACACATTTTCGAATCGCCCAGATGTTCCCAAAATCCTACAAACTGTAGAGGAGACCTGATCACGACTCGTTCGTTGTACACATTTTCGAATCGCCCAGATGTTCCCAAAATCCTACAAACTGTAGAGGAGACCTGATCACGACTCGTTCGTTGTACACAAGGAACGGGTCGTGATCAGGTCTCCTCTACAGTTTGTAGGATTTTGGGAACATCTAGGCGATTCGAAAATTTTCGAATAGGCGCAATTGAAATCGAATCGAATCATGGGGACAATATCGAATCGAATCGAATTTCGAAGCTTTGCAGGACCCTAAAAATGAGATGTTCTGGAAATGCCAGTCGCTATATTGTTCTTGGTGGTTTCTAGTAAGGTTTCAACAATCCCATGGCACAAAGGCTTGCCTACTATAGTCGAGTGGTATATACGAGCGGTGAAGTGGTGTTAACATCGAGCCTTTGGCGCGCGGTTAACACCACTTCACTACGAGTGGTGAACATTTGGTACACCAAGCTACTTTGGGTATATTTTATTTATACCTTGATCGTCAGATTATTAAGAGTCGCTATTATTTCTTCTCGATTTTACTAACCAGCAGACGTACATACGTGCGAATTTGTTTTTGTTCACATGAGCATCAGTGGGCGGTACTTCCGCTGTCAATTTATCACCGAAACGAAATAGAAAAAGAAACAGGGCCTATTTCATTTTAATAACATAATAACATATTATTTCGAGTTATGGATGCTTTATTAACATAAGACAATGCATGTTTGTTAGTTTTTGGTGTTTTATGGGGTCACCTCATTTAAAAACGTAATAAATAATTGCCACTTTCATTTCACTCTTCGCGGAGCGACGTGCGATAAATTTAGACAAGTTCGCATTCAGGTCGACGTCACCAAAGGTCAAAGATGTAGTTCCACTGCAGGTGTAAATTTTAACTACTGAAATCCCATTGCTGGCGTGTTCGCCACAGTCGGTGTATAAAGCTAAAACTTATGTCATAGGCTTTTCATATATAGTAGAATAGGTAATCATGGTATAAATCCCTTTCCTGTATAAGCGGGAATAACAAATGTGATAAGGCCTAAACATGTTAGATCACACGACAGAAGGTGGTGACTATGGACCAGTCGGCAATGGGGGAGCCTTGGAGCTATGAATGGTGCGAGGTGTCCTAGAACCCAGGACCAGAATAGAGTTTGGAGCCATAACTATCTTCAGATAGGTATCCCCAAAATGTATCCACAAAAGGTATGGTATCCTTAAAAGGTATCCTCAAATAGTACATCATCATGTCATAGATATCCTCAAATACCCGTATGTACCTATGTGCTGCATGTATTGTGCGCACATTGTGCACTAGCACACAAGCACATATCGGCACACCCAGCACGTGCCTTTGTGCTACATGTGATATGTACATTATACATTAGCACAAAAACACATCTTGGGAAGAATGGATACTTTATAGGGAGGTCGAGGAAATCGTTAACATAGACAGGGTAGGCCAAAGAATGGAGAGAATAAGCTATCGAGTAGGGATCTGCGAATCACAAATTTCTTTTCGAATCGAATCTCGAATCGAATCGTGTCTCTGATATCGACATCGAATCGAATCCCGAATCGAATCTTAAAAGACAAGTTATTTCATATTGCATCAAACGGAAGTTACGGAACACTGCGATGACCCTTACGCGACGGAGTGAACACCTTCAACACCAATAACTAAATATTCTCTGTAGCACCGTCGCTGAGACAGCTAGGCCTATTGTCCATAGTTTTAGTTTTTGAAAGCCTAACTTGTTACTATTCACGTTCTTAAGAACGTGAATAGTAACACGTTATGCCTTGAAAAACCAAAACTATAGATAATGTTCTGGGCCAAATTCACACCTTACCTAACAATTAAACATTGTCAATTACTCAAATAAATAGGAATTGAGCCTACATGAATGAATTTTCTAATGACAGTTTTATCCTATTTTTGTTGAAAATGTAACAAATTGAAGTTAGTACGAGAGATTCGAAAAAATCGAATCCTGAGACTGATTCGGGATCGATCTCGAAGCATACGCATGGTATCGATATCGAATTGAATCTCGAATATTCGCAGGACCCTACTATCGAGCTAAGACCAGGATAGTTAGAAACTAAGCATACACTACACACACTGATCTAACATTCCGGACTATCCATGGGACAGTACAAACCATTGGGTGTTTTTATAATACTAAGGGATAACATTAGACCTATGGGATACAGACTGTATATCCCATACTACCATTCTAAACTTACCTCGTAATACCGCATAGCTTAGCATTACGCACTACCTATACCAACACTACCGATGGGAAATTCATTGAGCAGGTTAGTAGTACTAAATACTAACAGTAGACCGATTGGGATTATACCACTGCACTAGACAACCATGCATTACCCTCACCCCCAAAATACTGCTTGACCTAGCATTGCGTATCGCCTATACCATCTGGGGGTCTGAATACCGCTCTAGATGGATAGTGGCACCAAGAGCTAACATTGAAAAAGCAGGGGTATAAACCGCACATTCTATACTACAGCACTAGACAGCCACTTATTACCCCACCCAAAGTGCCGCTTGACCTAGAATAACGTACTCCCAATACCAGTAAAAGGATAATACAAAGTATTCGGTAGGTTAATAGTACCAAGAATTAAGATGTAACCAACATGGGTATATATCGCCAATACTATACTGCAGTTATAAACTACCAGGCATTACCTCCACCCACAATACCGCATGGCCTAGCATTACGTTCTACTTATACAAACTACAGGGCAGTATAACGCCTTGAGTGGATCAATAGCACAAAGGGCTAACTATTGATCTACAGGGGTACACAACGTCCATTGTATACTACCGTTCTAAACAACCAAGGACTACCTCGTAATACCGCACTAAACGACCATGCATTACCCCCTCCCAACCCACAATACCGCATGGACTAGCAATACATACTACCTATACCAGTCATAGAATAATGTAGAGCATTAGATGGATTAGTAAGTGGTACCAGGGGCTAACAGGGACCTACATGGATATATAACACCCATACTATACTACTATATCAGTCCAGTATGAGAAGCCCTCCCCCGCTCCCCCCCCCCCCCCCCGACCCGATCAACACTTTTGACAGCCAGGGTCACCTTGTGACGGTCAGTTTTATGGATGGAGGACGCCAGAGTTCCCGGAGAGAGCCAACGAACAGTGGCTAACACCGGTCAGACTCTCCAACGGACTCCACACAAGCAGGGTTAGCATTGATTGAAGACAAGTGTTCCATCGGCGTGACTCCTTAGTACTCAGCGCCACCGTGCCCCCACGTTTATACCTTTACCCAACGAATCGGCCACATCCGTCAGCGTTATTTGCAAATTCAGCAGCTAAAAAATATTATTTTTAAACAAATTCAACAAAATCATATCATGGGTCCCTTCTTTGGGACGAGCTCGTCGAGCTCGTCCCAAAGAGGGGTCACATGATATGGTTTGATTGAAATGTTTTGAAAAATTTTTCAAATATGATATTTAAAATAATAAATTTTGATATCACCTGCGCCGTCTCGTGGAAAATCGAGATTAAGTGTTTTGCCGAAGAACACAACGCAGTGGGGATCGAACCGTGGACCTTTCGACTTGAAGTCCAATGCCGTAACCACTGAGCCACCACGCTTCTTATAAGAACGGAATACAAATGGTTCTATGTATAATGGATACATGGAAAATGTATCCGGAAGTGAGTCACGTTGCAATGCGTTAACGGTCCATTTCCTCTATGACGAGAGAAAAGAATTTGTCATGCGCTTGTCACTTTTATTGGGTGTAAAATTAGCTAATGGGAAACATTTAGGCCGTGACACTGAAGCTAAAATAAACAGCAATTAAATCTATCTGTCGAATCTCAGAAAGCAGTAAACCTTTTCAGAATAATTCACTGTAAACGAACAAACAAATTTTCTATTAACAAGCTCAATGAATGGATGTTAAAATTTATAAAACTGATATCGGGTGAAGGTTTCACCGAACGGAGTTCTCCGACAGGCTTTGTATGAATGCACTAAGAACATAGGTGTCGGAAGCTGTATGGAGAAATATCTTCTCTTGATTTTCTCGGGGAACATGTCCATGTTTAAATACCAACCCATTTCCGATTGTCGCTGTCAGATACAGACGGGTAGCCTTGATAAATGGAATGTATCTGCGTGTCAGAATTGGAGTGGGGTGGGACTTTGTGTGTGGGTGGGTCTTTACCAGCTACCAATATTTTTCCCCACTTAATTTTATCTCGTGCTGGGTTAAGAGTGTATAGGCGAAACTCACGTAGGCGAAACTCCTGGGTCTCCCCAGGGATGTGGCGACAGGGGGGGGGGGGGGGGGGGGTCCCACCCCCAGCTAGGAGCATTTTTTTCAATAGTAGGAAATTCCGAGGTCAAAAAACAAATAGTTGGAAATTCAATAAATTAACATTGTTCATGAAAAATATTAAAATTCCAGCTTAATGATGAGAAATTTTGACCTTTTATTTCCAACTGGAAACTTGAGTTTCAAATTTCCTACTCTAAAATTGACATTGGCCTCAAAATTTCGACTCTGACATCAGTTCAGTAAATTTTCTGACCCAGACACATTATAAATGATGTTTTTTTCCGTTTCAGGACTAGTGAAAATTTTCGGAAGGGTTCATAAGCATGTGTATATATATATATATAATCACTTTAACCCTTTACCCAACGCAGACAATTTCAAAATTCATTATTTTAAATATCATTTTTAAAATTTTTAAAACAATATTCAACAAAACCATATCATGTGACCCTTCTTTGGAACGAGCTCGACGAGATATGGTTTTGTTAAAATATTTCGAAAAATAATATTTTTTCAGCAGCTGTATTTGCATATTAAACGGGCAGATGCAGGCTATTCGTTGGTTAAAGGGTTAAAAGATATCACCCAGCGGCTGCAGTGCAACCACCTATCGAAACTACTCACAGTTGGAATTTACACCGGTCCCCCCCCCCCCCAGCTGAAACCCTCGAGCCACATCCCTGGTCTCCCCCGGGAAAACAAGAGGCGTTGCGAAGATGAAAGGGTGTAAATCTGATGTATTTCGACTGTGATGGCTCATATCCAGACTGATAAATATTCCATCTGCAATACATCATCAAGGTATGCCATCGATCCTAGTTTGACTATTAGTTGGGATCTCAGGCGGCGGAACCAGGGGCTCACAGGGGACGCTTGCCCCTCCACTTTTTCCATAGATATGTTGCGTGGTTACACAATGAGGTAAAATGGGCACGCGCAAACATGCAAATATACAGGCATTCCTGTAATATATTATTTACAAATTCCTAACAACATTTGGTCAATGAATCCCACCTTCGTTTCAGTCCGCTTCTTCTACTTCGACCATCTTCCAACACGAAGGCTAGACTTCATATCTACAGTAAGGCTAGACTTCATATCTACAGTAAGGCTAGACTTCATATCTACAGTAAGGGTAGCCTTCGGGTTGGAAGATGATTGAAGTACAAGAAATGGACAGGACAGTGACAACACCGCGGCATGCTCATTTAAACAAGACATTACAGTGTGTCAAGGGACATTTACCGATATCCGATAGTAACTTTTCCTCCCATTAGGCTGAACCACGGTAGCCTG